>CAJHNH020000087.1:117500-327907 GCA_905116865.2 Candidula unifasciata | reverse complement strand
TTCTGAAAATAATTTGTTTCTGGGGTTTCAATGCACAGTAATGAAAAACAGGAGTTAAGGAAGAATTGGAAAACAATTATTGTAAGGTTTGTGTAGTTGTCGGGACGCCAACAAGATTTGATGAGGAGACTTTGAAAATAGGCGGCGGGCGACCTGTGTTACATAGTTTGAATTAGGCCTAGTATAAGGGCGACCTAAAAACCTGGCCACCTTGGGGGGTCAGGACGTTGATCAAACAGACTGGAGTGACATTTTTCGCGTCTCTTAGGCTTCACTGGTTTTAGGACGAGAAAACATGTAGTTCTGATTTGTCCGTTGCGTTCAATGATTTTACGCAACCGTGGGTTGAGGTGTGTAGAGAGAAAGATAGGTTCCATCTATTGTAGGGTATTCCTAACACGTTGTGAATTTTAATGCATTATTATTTGTGAGACCTTAGATGATGTTCAGTGAAATAAATAGATGTGAATTTGATAATTATAGTTCCAGTTGCTTTGCTTCAGATTAGGGTTTTGTGGTTAAGTGTGTGTAGTTTGTTTATTTGTTACCTGGCTTATTAGACTTTACACAGAAGATCTTGTGTCTGGACTAGAAAATCCCTGTTTCTAGTCCCCACCTAAACGAACTATTTTCCTTTTTTTTTATCTTGGTACTTAGGGCTTCTCCACCCTAGTACATTTAGTTTCAGGGAATGAAAGGGTATCTGGGATGTATTATGTTGGTTTGGATGAGAATTCTTTAGTCTCAGGGATTAAAAGGTTATCTGGGATGTATTATTATGGTTTGGATGAGAATTCTTTAGTCTCGGTGATGGTCAAACATTCAGACAGCAGCCGGAAGGGAACAACAGACAAAGCGGGGGGAGCAAAGTGAGAACAGATGCTATTTAATACAAGCTGAATTGATGTTTATCAAGAAAGCACATATTTGAACTCAGGGAAACGGTGAGACGGCTATACAGTCAGATGTTACTGGTACAATAGAAATCGGAACATTACGCTTACCGCTGAAGATGATGATTGGGCGCTTTTGGGGATGTCCCGAGGTCTGTGATGTCGATTTTTTAATTAAACAAACTCATTTATATACGCGTTATATATAACAAATGCATATAACAATTCAGTTAACATTGTGAATAAATAGTTATGCATGATTGCATCCAATGAAAGACTGGCTTAATAAGCACACACACTCGTAATACTCCTCGTCATTTTTACGATAAAATGTTTTGTTATTTGAAGCCCCACTCTGGCTTTGCCAGGGGCCGCAATATAGCCTGGCCATAAATATGGCCTAAAGGCTAAACGCGGTTTCTGGGACCTCTCCACGGCGATCCTCACCCGCATGGTGGCACATTGTGTCATCGGGTGTTTATCGCTTGTGTGATGTCCTGGTGGGATTGAAAGTCAGTCAGTCAGTACGCGCGCGCGCACACACACACACACGCACGCACGCACGCACGCACACACAAAGAAGACAATGGTTTAGATGCGAATTTTTATTTAAACCGAATAAACAGTATAAATACAGAATCCCGCAAGTAACAAACCCGCTTACTGAACAACTGTATATGTGCTCGTATGTGTATGGCCTGTTCTTCTATATGAGTATAAATGTTAGGCGATGAGTGATGAAGTGGTTTTCCAAAACGTTAATTTTAAAACGGAGATTATATTGTGAACACAAAGGAAAACAAACGATGAGACAACGAGAACTGCGTGTGCTAGATATCACTGATCGAAACATCGATGAATGAAAAATGACATTTATTTGTCAAATCAACACAACATGAGTTAGACAAACTGGCCTTACGAGAAAAGATATCAAGAAAAGAGGACAAGCATGCAGAGACCAGTTGCAGTGCAAAGATTGATTTAATTTGATTCAAGAACCGACATCACAGCACTCGGGGCATTCCCATAAGCGCTCCGCCCCCATCTTCAGCAGCCAGCGAAGAGTTCCGATACCAATGGTGCCAGTAGCATTCTGATTAAACGTCCGTCTTGCCTTTCCTCTGAGCCTCGAGCATCTGCCAGAACCTTGCGTCATTCCCCGCTGCATCAATCTCACCAGACTGTGATGATCCATCTGCTCCTCCGAACTGTACACGCTCTCCCACAAGGCACTAACCACGTCTGCCTTATCATGTATCAGTATTTCACGAAGTTGTGCAGAGCCAGCCAATCTGTCCGCCTGTTCATTTTCCAACACACCGGCGGCCCCGGTGAAAAATTCCAGACAATACTCCTCACCCGTGTCCTCCGCAGCGAAGCATGCCACACTGCACGAAGCATACCTGTTCTGATCTTCCTCAGCATGCTTTCTGAGTCAGTTACAATCACGATGCGTGTGTGTGTCGTGTTCTTTAGCCAGCGTAAAGCTGCAGTGACCGCCTCCACCTCCATTCTTAAGCTGGATTTTGTGGTATCATATGCTAAGCTCTCCTGCACCAAACGTCGACCATTAACTTTTGCTAAGAAGCCCCAAGCACGTCTTTTGCCTCTTGACACTGAACAAAGAAAGAAAATATGCCAGTCAATTCCTGATCTGAACGCTGATCATGGAAACACTGAGATGGCTGCTGCATAGAAAAAAAAAACGGAACTCAAGCGGTCGGGCAGATATGATCGGATGAATAAGTAACAATCATATGAAGCCATACATAATGTCAGTTTTAGATCAGGACAATCATGAACGACAACTGGCCTTGCGTGGGACAATGCTAGGCAACAAAGCCAGATCGAGACATCAAAATATAATTTTGAAGATTTAAAAACAACTGTTAAAATTAGAAGGAAAAACCCGCCAAATGTGTTTAAAATGACAAGAGGTGTTTCATGGAGAAATAAACACACACGTCTGCGCCATAACAAAGTACATGAATGGGAAAAACAATTTAAAAGAAATGAAACAAAATAGAACAAATGCTTACCAAAAAGTTCGCACATGTATATTTCTCATAAACCAGGTTGTTGGCGGTCCGTTCCCTGTCTGTCAACACCAGCGGAGTGCCAGCTCGGCAGCGACATTTGTAGAACACAAAATTGGTGGGGATGTCATGGAAGCCAGCGATCTGAAGTGTCTGTTTGGTGCGGAGAAGAACAGTGATCATGCTGCCGCTTGAGTTTGAGTGAGTACGTTAACTTATGATTAAACTTGTATCCACTGGCATTTACAGGGACATGGTCAATTACATAAAGCGTCAACATTATATGAATCTATTCTTTTTCCGACATTCTCTACATCTTCCTCTCAGTCGACCTCCCCATTAGTCTTCATCTGACTCCTCCTTATGTTTCTTCTTGTTTCTCATCATCTGCTTCCTCTTCCTAATCATCATTCCCATCCCTGCCTTCTGCTGCTGAAAAGCTTGCTTGTCATTGCACTCACCACACAACACTAGTCATACAGTACTGCATTCACATACACATTATCTTCTTCTTCTTCTTTGTGCTCACCAGCTGTAAACTCTATTGGAAAGTTCTGGCTGTTCGTCCAATTCTGGACTGCAGTCCTGTTGCAGAATATGATGAGTGTTGCGTGTGCATCCGTTTGACAGATCTTACTAATCTGTGTGCAGATAATTGGTTTCTTGCTCCTCAGGCAGGTGCACTCCAACTTCAAAAGAAGCTCCCCATTAGTCGACTCTTACGACATGATTTTATGTAGACAGTGGATCTATTCTTGTTTTACCTATAAAAGGGCCCCGGAGCTTCCACAGGGAACACACATAATGAATAATTTCCTTGCCTAGTGCAGTCATAAATAAGTTTGTCGTTCCTCCACTACTCCATCCACAAAAAGTTCCTCTACATTGCTGCACGGACACTTTCAACAACACGATGCTTAAACGATATCGATTGTCTGCCTTATATGATTTGTCATTGGCGGAAGTATATTTCTGGCAGTCAACGCTCAATTTACTGTTAGACGTGCGAAGTCAAATAAACGTTATGTCCTGGAGTGTGGGAAATATGAACTCCACGGGAGACAACTGATCAAATATGGGATTCACCGCACCAAACCTATGACAATCGAAAACGTCAGAGAGCCCTAGACAACTAACTGCAAGGACAGACACAGAAACATATAATGCTTAGAGTGAAAATAATATCTTTGGCCAAACTAATTAATATTACAACTGTTTTCCTGCTTTTATTGATTGTGCTTATGTAGTGAATTTATCTATATATTTCCCCTTTTAGTTTGTAGTTAAACTGTTTCTCTAGGAAGGTTGCATGCCTTGTACCTATTGATTCTTCAAGTGAGTGCGTATGTTTTATTTTCGAGCTTTTCCTAGATTTGTGTAAACTGGGGACAGCAGAAAACACAGGACTGATGCGTTGTGAGCGGGACGTGTGGTCAGACACTAATCACTCTTGTTCTGCCTTGTCTTCCACAGGAGAGAATAGGTCCTCAATCCTCTGACACAGTCGTCCAACACCTTGCCATCACGTGCAGCTACCCCACGTAATTTCCACTTTGATCCCCTCACCGAGAGCAGAGAAACTAACAGTCTGCAGACTACACCACATCCGTAAAACGGACGTGCGCACAAAATTCAGGTTTTGGGAAAAGATCGAAGTCCAGAAGTAGCTCAACAACTAGAACTTTCCGCCAGAGTTCACAGCTGGGGATCGCTAAGAAAAAAGAAGAAGAAAGAAGAAGAAGAAGAATAAGAAGAAGGAGGAGGAAAACAGAAGGGGAGGAGGAAGAAGAAACTGACTGGCCGATAAGAGTTGTGTCACTTCACAGACAGAACCTGGCCACTGTCTCACTAAACAAGTAGAGAAACCGCCGCCCTACCAGGGCTCTTGCTAACACATACATGAGATCACCGAAGTTCTCACCGTGTCGTTTCTCTTACACCGAGGCACCATACGGTTTCTTCGTTTGTGACAGAACATCATGTTATACTGGGTGGCAGCACCTGAAAAGATAGCAAAAACAACTATCAATCAGCATCATCACCACCACCCATCAGCAGCATCATCAACACCACCACCCATCAATGACAACATCATCACCAACACCCACCAACGACAGCATCATCACTTCTTATCTGAGTTCTATATAGTCTCAGATAAACTAGAATACACAAAAGAAATCACCTCTGGTTTTTGTGTGATCATCAATAACAGCACGATCCACACCACCATCCACCAACATCACCACCCTCGACTAACAACATCATAAATGCCGTGCCCCCTCCAAGCTTCTACCTAAAAGGTTGGCATCGTAAATTACAGCAGAGCAGTCCCAGATATCGGCCATAGTACCGAGCCAAAGGCTTTACAACTCATGGTTTCTAGATTATAAAAAACAAACATCGCTAGCACTGTATGTGGATGTGTGTGTATGTGTGGGTGGGTGTATGTGGGTGTATGTGTATGTGGGTGTATGTGGGTGGGTGTATGTGGGTGTATGTGTGGGTGGGTGTATGTGTGGGTGGGTGTATGTATGGGTGGGTATATGTGGGTGTATGTGTGGGTGTGTATGTGTGCGTGTGTATGTGTGCGTGTGTATGTGTATGCGTGTGTATATTTATATATATATATATATATATATATATATATATATATATATATATATATATATATATATATATATATATATATATATATATACATATGCCCAGTATGCATTTTTGGTGTGGAACAGTTTCCTTAATTCCAGATACTCCGTTCAACCTCTAAATAAGTTATAATTGTGGCTATCGTAAAAGGCATACTCGTCTGGTACCATCTGCAGTCCTGCCCCAGAAAGGTATGTATCCCACATCATTCCCCACAATCTGTGTCAATTAATTTACAATCTGTGTCAATTAATTCACAATCTGTATCAATTAATTCACAATCTGTGTCAATTATTTCACAATCTGTGTCAATTAATTCACAATATGTGTCAATTAATTCACAATATGTGTCAATTAATTCACAATATGTGTCTAATTCACAATCTGTGTCAATTAATTCACAAGCTGTGTCAATTAATTTACAATATGTGTCAATTAATTCACAATCTGTGTCAATTAATTCACAACATGTGTCAATTAATTCACAATCTGTGTCAATTATTTCACAATCTGTGTCAATTAATTTACAATCTGTGTCAATTAATTCACAATCTGTGTCAATTAATTCACAATCTGTGTCAATTAATTCTCAATCTGTGTCAATTAATTTACAATCTGTGTCAATTAATTCACAATCTGTGTCAATTAATTCACAATCTGTGTCAATTAATTCACAATCTGTGTCAATTAATTCACAATATCTGTCAATTAATTCACAATCTGTGTCAATTAATTTACAATATGTGTCAATTAATTCACAATCTGTGTCAATTCACAATATGTGTCAATTAATTCACAATATGTGTCAATTAATTTACAATCTGTGTCAATTAATTCACAATCTGTGTCAATTAATTCACAATCTGTGTCAATTAATTCACAGTCTGTGCAGTATTAACCAAAAGTCATTGACAAATGACACCAACAACGACAATGAGCACTAGAAGAACAATGTTCAACACTATTTCTATTAACGCCGTGTTATCGATGTCAGCCATAGATACTGTCTTCAGAAGATAGATGATAACTAAGTCAAGACAATGAAATGTTTACGTATCATTTTAGGTGTAACAAGGACAGATTCAACGGTGACAGAATCAGAGGTAGGCCACGCAGTATATGGATGGCGGAAATGTAGGAGACACAAAGAACTTTATAGGAAGCGAACAGAAAGACCCGTTCCATAGATCAATTCCTGCCCTGACGCCGCGGGGTATTCCAGAAGTAGGGAAAATATTTAAAGGGATTAGCAAACATCAATATCCAAATCCATTTTTTTAAATATCCAAATCTATTTTTATTTTTCGGTTTTAACAGTTACATTGCAGATGGTTAAAACAGGACATCGTGGATTAATTTACTACTTCATGTATGACATCTGAGTTTATGCAACCTCCTAGCTATTGAGGATACATAAAGGCTGATGCTCAAATGCTACTGTCTCTTCTTGAGAACATCCACCTACTGTAAATTAACATTACATTGCCGAGAGTAGCGGCTGGCTGAATGGTTAAGAACGTCAGGAAACGGGAGACTGGGGTTCGAATCCTCGATAAAATTTTGGATTTTTTTCTCTCCAAACTTAACTGCACAGTTCGTGGCTATGCGGCCTCGAATCCTCAGACTAAGGGACACCCCACCCCCCCTTCCACCCCAACCGTTCTAAATACAAGCAGTAATGGTAGTTTTAACTTGGAAGGTAATTCAACAGAAATAGCTAACAACAAACACAGCAAGAAGATAAAACACAGTAGGACAGTGATGTAGAGGAGGGGTAAGGGAGGGGGGGGTGAGAGAAAGATGTAGAGAAGTTGGGGGCATACAGGTAGGCAGGAAGGAAAGGAGGAGGTAAAGAGGACAGTAGAAATTGTGTAGCACTTTTATAGAGATGGGCAGCAGGTATATCCTTAAAGCAAGAATTCTAACACACACTATCTACAAACCTGGCACCCTGCTTTCTGAGCGAAGGGTCACCGACTGGACACTATCTGCCGTTGACCAGTGGTTCAGGCACCGGCGATCCTTGGGACACAAACATAGCTCCGAGTCCATTTTGTCTCTGACATCCGTGTTGCTAAAATTGTTGATGGAACCTATCTTCACACGACAGGGACTCCTGTATTCATCAGCACATCGCATCTGCAAGAGAGGTGTTTTTTGATGTCTTTACTGATTTATGACATGAAGATAATCATTGATAAGACAGAGGTAATAGGTAATAGATGGACAAGAAGAAAAAAAAATATCAATTAAAGTAACACAGAAATAAAAACAAACGAGCGAATTTAAATATCTAGGGTCATTTTTCACCTCAGACGGAAGAATGGATACAGAAATCAACATACGATGTGTGAAAGCAAAGTCTCATATGACCAAATATGTCGACGGTCTCCTTCTGGTGGGGGCAATCAGTTCTCTTCGTGAGTGTTTCAAGAGGTCTTTATTACTCTTGTTATCTGTCCTGGGCGTGACTAATGCTGTATCCACACACACACACAAAAAAAAAAAACATTATCGTTGATCATCTTCATGTACTTTGTAAAAAGCCTCATGGCAGTCCTGGGTCATGTCTGTGTTCTTGCCTCACTTATGCCATGTGGGAACGCTCTGTAGGCATGTATCTCGTTGTCTCCCCTTGCTCTTATTCCGCCAAGTTGCCAGTTGGCACCCAGAAAGTTAATAGTGAATGCAACAACATATAGTCAGCATGTGTCTCCTGACCATTGACGTCTGCCTTAGTATCTGTCCGTGTTTTGGCGTCTCTCTGAACCCATCTTTAATGCCGACCACTCTGGTATCGTGTTGTTCTGTTGCTTACTCCCCCCTTCATTGTTACTCTACTGCTACAGAATCTCTCCATGTGGGGAGCCCGGCATCGAGTTGGCACAATGGTTCTACTCTACAGCTACGGAATCTCTCCATGTGGGGAGGCAGGTATCTAGTTGGCTCAATGGTTATACTCTACAGCTACGGCATCTCTCCATGTGGGGAGCCCGATATCGAGCTGGCACAATGGTTCTACTCTACAGCATCTCTCCGTGTGGGGAGCCCGGTATCGTGTTGGCACAATGGTTCTACTCTACAGCTACGGCATCTCTCCATGTGGGGAGCCCGATATCGTGTTGGCACAATGGTTCTACTTTACAGCATCTCTCCATGTTGGGAGCCCGGTATCGTGTTGGCACAATGGTTCTACTCTACAGCTACGGCATCTCTCCATGTGGGGAGCCCGATATCGTGTTGGCACAGTGGTTCTACTTTACTGCATCTCTCCATGTTGGGAGCCCGGTATCGTGTTGGCACAAAGGTTCTACTCTACAGCTACGGCATCTCTCCATGTGTGGAGCCCGGTATCGTGGTGGCACAAAGGTTCTACTCTACAGCTACGGCATCTCTCCATGTGGGGAGCCCGATATCGTGTTGGCACAATGGTTCTACTTTACAGCATCTCTCCATGTTGGCAGCCCGTTATCGTGTTGGCACAATGGTTCTACTCTACATCTACGGCATCTCTTCATGTGGGAAGCCCGGTATCGTGTTGTCACAATGGTTCTACTCTACAGCTACGGCATCTCTCCATGTGGGGAGCCCTGTATCCTGTTGGCACAAAGGTTCTACTTTACAGCATCTCTCCATGTTGGGAGCCTGGTATCGTGTTGGCACAATGGTTCTACTCTACATCTGCGGCATCTCTTCATGTGGGGAGCCCGGTATCGTGTTGGCACAATGGTTCTACTCTACAGCTACGGCATCTCTCCATGTGGGGAGCCCGGTATCGTAGTGGCACAAAGGTTTTACTCTACATCTACGGCATCTCACCATGCGGGGAGTCGTTTATTTTGTTGGCACAAAGGTTCTACTCTAAATCTACGGGATCTCTCCATGTTGGGAGCCATGTGGGTAGACGTGTGGGGCACAAAGCTTCTACTCTACAGAATCTCTCCATGTTGGGAGCCGAGTATCGTGTTGGCACAAAGCTTCTACTCTACAACTTCGGCATCTCTCCATGTTGGGAGCCGGGTATCGTGTTGGCACAAAGCTTCTACTCTACAGAATCTCTCCATGTTGGAAGCCGGGTATCGTGTTGGCACAAAGCTTCTACTCTACGTTCGAATCCGCATCCAAGTGGATTTTTTGTGTAAACTAACCTCGGCTCCCAGGTCGACCCAGCCGAAAATTGGTATCAGATAATGTTCTGGGGAGTATATTTTGACAATACCCCCCCCCCCCCCCACCATCCCCGCAGTGCTCATTGGTGTCTAAAAAATATGGGTTTAACAGGATAAGCCTGACAGGCCGCTGAAGAATAAAAAGGGTCTTAACTTTTTTTTTTTAATCATACCGCGTGCTTCTATGTTCCGTGATTGAATTGGAATACAAGAATGAATGGGAAATTGAAAAACATCAAAGGTCACATCCGGTTAGAAAGAAAGGCGATGGATCGGTAGTTCCAGGAATAGCAAACATTCTCGCGAAGGTAAATACAAAATATACGAGATAACTGGTGCATGAAAATACACGACGCAGAGAAATGGACAAAGAGAACTGGAGATTGCCTTCCCTGGCATAATGGGAGCAACGTTTTGTAGAGGATCTGTTACATGATGATAGTGGTAAGTACTTTGAGTTGTAGCACACTGGCAACTATGAGCCTCTTTTAACTACAAAGACGGAAAATACAATGGCACGGACATGTATTAAGATCTAACAGCCTCTAAAAAAAAATATAGAAGACTCAGTAGATGGGAAGAAGCACACCAAAAAAGACTCCGGTTACAAAATTGACTAACTGGGCCAGCCTTAGGCATGCAACCGATTCGTCTAGTCGTCAAGGCTGGAGGCAACTGATCCCCTAACGATCCTCAGTGATGCAGGTCTAGGATGATTAAGAAATTACGATTCTGACTTCAGAAAATAAAGCTGACCTGTAACAGATATAAAAACAAATTCATTAAAAAACTTACCAGTTTGCTAGTACCGCTACCTGAATGTAACAAGCCCATAGCACATGGCAACAGAAACAACACATTTGTAGCCCACATCATATGAAACAAAAATATTGTAAATTGTAGAAATCCTCTTGGTGTTTTCGAATGTAATCTACAGACGCCAGGCATGATGGTCAAGGGAAAGTTTCTATAATAAACTAATTTGTTGTATTCTCTTTATAAAAATATTCACCGAATAATTCTATCGCTGGCTTCACGCACAAATGTAGTAACTTCTGGCAAGCCAAAAACCAAGGTAAATCGCATTGTTTTTCCTGAATTTTCGTGATTTGGCCTCTCGGGCGAGTTGTCAGAGGGTCAGCTTGTATTGTCATCTCCCATTCCCGTCTTTCGTTGAATAAATATTGACAGGAGTGGAATAGATGTCAAAAAATAGCCACGTGTCGTTCTTTTGCTATGTTTACATAAACGTGAAGCAAGAACTTCTTGTAGGCGCGAACCACTGCCAACTCCAGATATAAATAGCCGGACGTGGCGCGAACATAACACCGGCTTCCTTTCATCATAAGGGATCTCTTTCATCGAGTATTTAGACCCATCTATCTTTCTGACACTCTCTTGAGACGGGTGGACCCACCCTGAGATCTATTCCCTGGGATTTTTTACCCTTTGGGGGCGGAGTCTTTTTTGGGAGCTTTAGTGCCCAGAGTCGGCTCTGTGGCTAAGTCGATGCGAACGCTTTGTAATGCCGGGTTCGATCCCAACTGCGGGCCATACGCCTTGCGTTGGTTTCGACAGTGGTATCAGGCAGCTGACCGTCCAGTAGGCAATGGCAAACTACTGGACGTAAATTTGCCTGGTGAAACCACACAACAGCCAGGGGCTGATGGGGCTGGTTCTGCAACGCCCTGTAAAGAATACGCAACTAACCTTTAGTGCCAAGAGAATACCCCCCCCCCCACACACACACTTTTTTTTGCAAACTTCCATCACACACACATTTATTTAAAAAAAAAAGCGCGTAATTAAAATAAAAAATAAAAAAATCGATATATATATATATATATATATATATATATATATATATATATATATATATATATATATATATATATATATATATATATATTCGTGCAGGAAATTGAACGAACTAACCGTCTTTATAAATCACATTAATGACTCAACATGCATTCAAATTAGCTATCGAATTGTAATATTTATGTACGTATTTTTTTTTTTAATTACGTAGGACAAACAAGGGTAAATTGAAAAGTTTGGCGAAATTTTCTAATGAATGAAGTCCTAACACTTATGTTACTGAAAGTAAGGCTCATAAAGCTTTCCAGGCCCCTCTGGCACATGGTTCTTCTCCTTTTCCTGCCTCCTACAATATTTTGGCTGCTGTGACGCGACAGTCCTTTGTTAGGCACAGCCACCCCCCCCCCCCCCCCCCCCACCCACAAAAAAAAAATCCATGTAAAATTACGGAACACAACAAACTTTCTCGGAAGCCGTCACTGAACAGTCCACATTTACCAATGTTGAATAAAGAATCGACATCACAGCACTCGGGACACCCCATAAGCACTTCGTCCCCATCTTCAGCAGCCAGCGAAGAGTTCAAATTCCAATGGTATCAGTAAGTGACTGATTGTATATTCGTCATGCCTTTCCCTTGAGTTTTGAGTGTCTGCCTGATACCCTTGTAACTCCAATGCCTTTCTCCACAGACAGAAATGGTTTATCTGTGCCTCCGTATTGTTCGCTCCCTCTCAAGGGCCCTCACAAATTCTAGCTTGTCATACATCAATTCACCACCAAGTGATGCAGAACTAACCAGTCTATCTGCCTGTTCATTTCCTACCACACCGGCATAACATGGAGAAAATATCCAAAGGACGCTAACCACCCAGGACCTCTGAAGTGATGCTTGACACTCTTCACGGAGCATGTATGTCTCCACCTTTGTCAACATGCTCTGTGTGTCGGTTACAATCACGGCTTGTGTGTACAGCTGATTCTCAAGCCAGCGGAAGGCAGCAGTGACTGTCTTCACCTCCATTCTCAAACTAGACGTTGTGATATCATATTCTAGACTTTGTTGCACTAAGGGACATCCATTTGCCTTTGCTATGAACCCCCATACACTTCATCTGCCCCTCAGTACAGAGCCATCTGTTTAGATAGATAATCACATCACTTGGGCGCGAATTGTCGCGAATCATTTGCATTTGTTAACCACTGATTCTGCAGCACCAGCCGACCAATCCTTGAACTTACGACCTAAAGTGATAAGAACCCTACACAGACACTTTGACCCACTCCTTTCCTCACCCAAATTTATCAAGTCTGCACACATGTCTAATTGTGTCTTCAGTTTGCGCTATCCAAGACCTTCTTTCCCTTTACAGTCGGTGTCTGTTAGCTCTACCCAGGGCTTCATGCAGGAGGGGCCTCTTGTCTGCAGCTACTCTGAGATATGACTTTGCTTGCAGAACTTTGAGCCTATCTGCAATAGCAGACAGTGCAAGTATATATTGCATACATACTACCGGGGTATCTGTTGTACATCCCAGAATTACCCGCATAGCTTCATTCTGTAAGCGTTCAAGTTTCATCAGTTTGATATGTTAAGCATTCCAAGACCATAATCTATTACCGACAGGATCACATGCTGGAACATCGTGAACAGCATTGTTTTGTGACCATTGCTGCCATAACCTTGAGAGCATTAAGTCCTTTTTGGCATTTCACCACAACTGCCTCAACATGATCCCTGAAGGACAGGCTTCTATTGAAAATGTTAACCAGGTACCTCAGTTTGCTTTCTCGTTTGATGTTACTGTTATTAATTGTGAGGCTTGGAACATTAGCTCTTACAACTCTATTGTCCAGACAGCACCATAAAACAGCCGCCTTTTCTGAGTTTTTGACAGCACCCATTTCTGCACACCAGTCAGTCACTTTGTCTACAGTTTCCTGTAGCTCTTGGGCTATCCGTTGCCTATTACTCCCCTGTCTATATGCAAGAACATCGCCTGCAAACGTCAATATCCTTCCAACACCTGGTGCTTCAGGTTCTGCAATCTTGTTTGTATGCACATTGGAGAGCACTGGTTAGTTGCAGAACCCCGGGGTAGTCCCGGGACGATATTACATGGTTCTGAGGTCCATGAACCCAGGCGAAGAGCAACCACGCGTGAATGCAGGACAGTTGCTATCCAATTAATTCGCCACCGACAAACTCCCTTCTTCATGCGCGCAGATATCAAAATATACTGTGACTCTGTTGTATTCATCCTTAAGACCAAGTGCTGCCACATTTGCGAGAAGCATTCTGACTGATGGTACGAAAACCTGCCAGCTCAAGGCTTGTAATATAGGGCCGACCGATCGGCCCAGGCGTCTTTTTGGCTATTTTGCTTCGGGCCGATAGATCCGCCGAATCGTCTCCAAACAGTTATAGTAATATATGTGTGGATACTGTTTTCGTCACATTTCGTTTTTCTTAACCACATTTAAAGGGTTGATAATGACCACATTCTATGATGATGGTGGTTTTTCATAACCATTGTGACATCAAGGAACCGTGGCTGCTAGACGCTCGTCTGTCGGTCCGAAGGTCTATGGTTCAGATCCGAATCGTGACGCTTTTTTTGCCATAAGACTTAATAACTAAATTCTAGACTGTGTATGCTAATACATTTGAAATATATGAAATGTATAAAACAGATATAAAAGGAATTTCTTTACATTGTTGAGGGTGGCTGTTTAACCTTTTTACAAAATTATTTGGGGAGGGAGAAGAGGGTAGAGCTGTGGCTTCATATATTTTTTTTAACAGGAAACTCTTCAAGGGGCCTGAGGCCCACAGGTTGTGTGAATCTGGTAATCTGGTCTGGCTATATACGACTATAGATGTGCAACATCGTATCCGTTCGCATGCTGACACCTTTCTATGCCCTAATAAAAGGTAGTTGCTTGCTGTTTTAAAATATAAAAATAGTTTAACCCCATTACAAATAACTACCACACAAAAAGTTGTCAGATAAAAGATAAATATTTCGACGCAAAACCTGATCCAACTCTTTAATCTTCTCCGTGCAAGTAAAAAAGTCGGATTGTTGCAGTCAATGTGTTGTGCGGGTAGCACACGGATTTTAAAGTTTCTTATCGAATCCGTGTTTTCTGTTCAAGCGGCGGTCTGGACTGCTTTATTTAGTATAAAGGTATGAATTATTGGCCCAGACTTGTCCACATATTTTATAAAGTATAATGAAAGATACAGTGTAAAAGTAAAACATTAACATTGTAATTCAAATAAATAAAAATAGGAGGTTGTTTTATGTTTACAAACATTTGTTCCTAGCCACATGTTGTAGTTCAAGTTGTTGTAAGTTGTAGTGTAGTTACTTGTAGTCAAATAGGGCATATAATGCAATGAATGTTGCTACTGGCTTTAGCCTCTCATATCTGAAAAGTAAGTGCTCAACAAGTGTCACTTGACTAAGTTAGAGTGGGTTGCTCCATTGGCGTGTCAGTCTGACTTTCTGGATACATCATACAATTCTGGAGGGGAGAAATTTTTCAGCTACTCTGATTGTAGTTGTTATTTATTTATATAAATATATGTAATATATAATGATTTGTTAAAGACATTTAAGTAATTAGTGAGTATTATTTAAGAGATCATCATCATCAGGTGCCTTGCGGACTACTATGCCTCTCCATAATCTGCGATCTCCTGCAGCATATATCAGTTCTTGTGCCGACACACCTCCATGCCATGCAACAAGACTGTCAACTGTCAAGCATCTTCTCTCGTTGTCTTCCTCTATCTCTCCTTCCACAGATCTTTCCAGAGGTCACAACATGTTCTATTTTCCCTCTTCTCATAACATGGCCGAAAAATGATGACTGTCTCCTTCTGATGTCTGTGATAAGTTGTCTTTGGGCTCCCACCTCTTTCAAAACCTCTTCGTTGCTCTTTTTGGCTGTCCAAGGTATTCTAAGCATTCTTCTGTAAAACCACATCTCCGAGGCCTCTAGAAATAATTGTTTGGCCTGCCTACTGATTGTCCAGGATTCACAGCCATATGTTAAAACTGGATGTATGTAGCAAGCAAGAATTCTTTTTCCAACTCTCAATGACAAGGAAATATTGCACAAGATGTTTTTCATTTTATAAAATGCAGTTTTTGCCTGTCCTATTCTGTTTCTTATCTCAGTTATGCATCTTCCATCTGATGTTATAGTAAGAGATTTTATCTTATTTAATTGGGTTGTGTGAGGTGATAATTGTACAATGAAAATTTAAATCTTACTATTATTACTAAAATCATGTAATTAAAGTAGTGGATTTAATCATTTATTATGCCCTTCATTTCATTATCATATTGTACCAACTGTATGTAGATATTTTTAAAATAGAACTTTATTTTCAACAAACAATCTCTGAATTTCGGGATGATAAACTTAGCAGTTAAAATCAAGTCTACAGAAATAACAGAAAACAGAACAGAAGCTCTGGTGACATAGCAGCTTACCAGTTTTACACACTCTCATTGCCAACATTATTCTATAACACTGTACACCAGTGGGCCACCAGTTGCTATTTACGGTGTCACTGTCTGATAAGGTTTCTCACCCTTCAGTTTCAGTCAGATGCAGTTGACTGCATGTTTGAGACATGTCCAGTCGGCCACATGTTTGAGTCGGCCAGGTTCTGTATCCAGATCTGTCTTGATCTGCCTCTTCTCTTCTGCTGAGAGCTGAAGTAATGTTTTGGAGAAGCTGGTAGATCTTGGTACATGTCTGTACAGTTGCACACTTCCACCTTTCCACTGTTACAACCTTAACTCAGTCTTATCATCATGAAGCAGGTCCTTTACAAAACATGGCTCCCATCACAGCCTGCTGGACAGACACTTGGTCCTTCACCAGCTTACCTGTCTCATACAGTACACTTTCCTGGTCTCTTATATCCTCTGCCCATCTTCATGCTGGTCAGTCCCTGCCCATCTTTACTCAGTTTTAATACTAGATTATTTAAAATAAAAAATGTTGTTTCTAAAACCTCAACTGCAGCAATTACAGTTTTCACATTTTAATTTCCAGATTTAAAGATAACATGTCGGACATTTCGAAGAAGAAAGAAGATGCTAAAAAGGAAATCAGGTCACTACTGCTGTCTGCACCTGTGGGCCTGACACTAGCTGAGTTGCAGCGGGACTACAGTCTCTATATTGGAGACAAATTGCCCACTAGAGAACTTGGCTACTCTAGCACTGAACAGTTTCTGCAAGACATCCCAGACACTGTACAGGTAAACTCAGTTATTGGCTCTACTTGCAGATTTGGCCGGCAAGCTGGACGGCGTCGGTCGGCTTAGTGGGAGTTCTCTCCCTTGGCCGCACTCAAAACAAGTAGTGGAAAGAGTTACAGGGCCCAGCAAGTGACCTGTGGATTTTTGCCAAAACAGTGACCTTTCTACACCGGGATCTCTAGCCCAGAAAGATTCACATTTTCAACATGTTGGCCTCAAAGTAAACTTAGTTAAAGAGCCCTGATCTAACCAATATAAAAGATGAACATTTAAACAATCCTGAATGTGAGACACCTCAACATTATATATATGGTAAATATTTTACAGGCTAAGAAAAATGCAACAATCTAACACATGTAGAGTGTCTTTTCTGAACTGACCTCTTTCAGTAATTAGATTGTGGTCTTCTTAGCTGTTAGTAAATTATGTTGAATTCTGGGTAAAATCTTGCCTTACTTCCAGGTTCTAAAACAATACACTCATTTCTGCTGCTTCCAATTTCTTCATCATTTCATTACTGGTCATCTAATGCTTATTAAAAGTGTTTTCATTTAAAAAAAATATGATTCTGATCTTGTGTTTGTGCAGATGACCTACAAGGGTGGTACACTAGTCTTGACTGGAGTTCCAGACGTCAGCACCAAGCACATTGAGAAACTAGTATCTAAACAAAGACTGGACAATAACAAACACTGGGGGGCTTTGAAAATCCCTGCATCAACAGCGTCGTTGCCACGGGGACACAAAACTGATTTAAATACGTGGCACAGTTCACCTTGTGGACGCCAAGGACGTAGAAGTTTTAACAGCTCTCCAGATCAAGGTTGGAGGCCTCACACAGTTCATTCCCCGGGGGACTCCTGGCATGCAGACAGAAGTTTTAACAGCTCTCCAGATCAAGGTTGGAGGCCTCACACAGTTCATTCCCCGGGGGACTCCTGGCATGCAGACAGAAGTTTTTACAGCTCTCCAGATCAAGGTTGGAGGCATCACACAGTTCATTCCCCGGGGGACTCGTGGCACGCAGAGCTACGTTCAGATTCCCACCACAGAACACAAACTTCACTTTTGGGCAGCCCATATGCAGGGCAGTGCTCATATACCCAGAACCAAACCCACAGAATATCTCCTCTCTTTAGGGGTTTTCAGCATGCTGAACCATATACACATATGTCTGGAAGAAACCCCAACATATCTCCTCTACGTGGGGTTGTCCATCATACAGATCCACACTCTGATACCTTTCACAGAAATGGCAGAACAGGTCTTTTGAGTGACATCCACTATGCAGAGCCGCGTTCTTATTCCCATCATAGGAATATTGGATCAGTTCCTTTATTTGTACGGAACCAAGTGGATAACATTGTGACCACCTACCCTGGTGGTATTCCATTGATCCACTTTCTCAACATCTATCGCAAGCATCATGGTTGTAATCTGGATTTCTGGAAACTGGGTTTCTCCAGTTTGTATGGTTTCCTGTCTAGTCTAGAAGACATTGTGTCGCTGAAGCCATCTTCAACTGGGGAAACTTGGGTTACCAAAAAGAACAACATCAGTGGAAATCTCTTCTATAATGGACCCATGGATAACCATAGACCAGCTTTGGAAATAATTCACAGAACAGACCGTGTTCAGTCCCCACAAGACAGAACAATACAGACAGGTAAATAATTGATATCTTCAGTGAATATCTCTAGTGTAGATGATTTGGTGTCTTCCTGTGTGGCTGTAAATGTTAGGAGGAAATGACAGACCACACACGGGAGATGGGTTGTTTATTTTTATTGAGTGTGCTGCAGATAAACAGCATTTCCATGAATATAAGCCCCATCATCATTGTCGGGGATGTTTATAAGACAGGGTCATTGAGACCGATTGCTGGGTTCTTCATCTTGTATAAAAGTATATATACCTGTTTAATCTTAAAATGTTCAGAAAAGTGTAAAGTTGTATGTAATCATGAGGCTTGCAACAGCGCTGAGAAGAAAGAAACTCCAGCGCCTTAAAGAGAGGGTCCCTGCAGAAACTACAGCTGTAACTCTGGACTAATTTAGAGAAGATTGCACACTGTCAGACATCACCAGTGTTTCAAATAGTGCTCATATCGAAGTGTGCTAAGGTAAGTCTAGTAGACTTTTCTGAACATTTGAAGACACCACACATGTATATCTGTTAAATACTTCTTTTATAACATATTGAAAATCTCTGCAATCATTCTCGTTGACCCTGTATAAGTCCTAATTAAGATTGTCAGCCAGATGTAGAGATTTCATTTTTATGTTTAAATAAATGTAGATTTTTGTGTATGATAAAGACATCCACAGAAAATAAGCCCTATGGCATCTTTTGGAAAATAAATGGGGCCTGGTCTTTTCGGGAAAATATGGTTCAAGCCGAGGATTTCAAACAAAAGCGAGAGTTGCAAGATCACACAAGAGGTTATTAAAAATAAACTAAAGATTAAAAAATGCTGAATATTCATCTAGCAGGGTTAAGAACACCATGTGTAATTATGTGTGTGCATGCAGTTTTATATGCATTTGTATGTGTTCATGTAAGCATAGACTGATTGATGGATATGTAGCTATTCATCTTGTTACATATCAACATCCTAGTATATCTGTCCGACCCATTAGTACACCCTCCTCTGATGCAGCAGTGATCTCAGCGTCTTCATGCCCAATGTACCCAGAAGTATTTGATTGGCATATCTTCTGTCCTTGTCCTGCAACCAGTTTCTGTATGCTTGTTCTCATTGAATACCCATTTCCAGCAGGTGGTTCGCCATTTGACTCCTTTGTCTCAAAGGCTATAGAGCACCGCACATCAAGTATGTCTGTCTGCCTTGTCCATACTTCTTCCTTCACTAATCACTGCAGACACGACCAGTCTGGCCGTTACTTCATTTCCTGGTGTATAGAGCCAAAGTAGTTTCTTGAGGTAGGACTTCTGGATGCTGTCGACCTATTCTAGTTGAAGTTAGGATCTTCTTAAATCTTAAACATGCTCATTGAATTTGTTACTCTCAATGCGTGAGTTGCTTTTTGTTCTGCCAGCCATGCAAGTGTCCCTGTGACATTTGCATCGTCTATACCTTGCCTATACATCAGTACTTCAGCAAATGACATAGTACTCCCATCCCATATTCTGGATGCACGTAACCCCTGTGTTATACATCGTAACCCCTGTGTTGTACACCGTAACCCCTGTGTTGTACACCGTAACCCCTGTGTTGTACACCTTAAATAGAAGGAGCAATTCATTTGATAATTTATCACCTGTTTTGTCTATTTGATTCTGCTCTGCGTCATAAGGTGGTAGGTTCAGTTTCTGAATGTAGCAGACTTTTTCGAAACATGACCTTGTCTGCCAGGTTGACCCAGCCTTGAACAGGTACCAGATGGAGTTCTAGGAAGTAAAAGTGGACCCTTGTCTCCCAGGTTGACCCAGCCTTGAACAGATGGAGTCCTGGGAAGTAAAAGTGGCCCCTTGTCTCCCAGGTTGACCCAGCCTTGAACAGATGGAGTCCTGGGAAGTAAAAGTGGCCCTTTGTCTCCCAGGTTGACCCAGCCTTGAACAGATGGAGTCCTGGGAAGTAAAAGTGGCCCCTTGTCTCCCAGGTTGACCCAGCCTTGAACAGATGGAGTCCTGGGAAGTAAAAGTGGCCCTTTGTCTCCCAGGTTGACCCAGCCTTGAACAGATGGAGTCCTGGGAAGTAAAAGTGGCCCCTTGTCTCCCAGGTTGACCCAGCCTCGAACAGATGTAGTCCTGGGAAGTAAAAGTGGCCCCTTGTCTCCCAGGTTGACCCAGCCTTGAACAGGTACCAAATGGAGTCCTAGGAAGTAAAAGTGGCTGGCGTGATACTGACCACATCAACCACCAAGTGCCAACCTGTCTAAAATATACAACTAGTCGTTTTTACCGAATATGCCTGAAGGTGCGGAAAAAGGTCCTCTAATTTTACGTCATAAATTGTGAGGGTTATTATTTATTTATATCTGTGAGTGTGAGTGACATATTTCTGTGTGTAAATCAAAGCAGAGTATTCCCGTGGTAAATTTGAAGACAAAAGGTTGAAACAACACATTGTACAGTTTATTGCCTGCGTATTTTGTTGTATCTCATATCCTATAGTAATTGCCAGTATGGGTTCCAGGGCCCCAGTATGGGTTCCACGGCCCCAGTATGGGTTCCAGGGCCCCACTTTGGGGAAGAGAACAGACCCAGTGCCTCCAACCAGGCATGTCTAAATGTTGACAATTTGGGGGCTTCCTTTGAAGCTTAAGGAGCAAGGAACCAACAGTCTGCATACAAATAAGCCAGATTAGTAAAATGGATGTGGACGTGATGCTAATGTTATGAAATAAGATTTACGATGGGGGGGGGGGGGCGGAGTTTACAGCGGGTGGACGCGAAGAAGAAGACCAGCATAACTGCAATCAATTCCTTTTGAATGTTAATTTCAGTAAGGATTAATTTATTTGCCTAATATTCAGTTGGTTTTGTAGTATGCATCTGGTGAGATGGTCTTGTTTGTTCCTATTTTTTGTGTAAGAGTGTTGTTTGATTGTTGCATATATGTGACTGTTGTGACTTTTTGTGGTATATAACTGTGAGTGTGTCTCTGTATTTGCGTGATTTTATTATTTTAAATCACTTGAACAGAACAGACCAAGTCACAGTTTTTCGCTTACGCACTGGACACTGCAGACTCAATAAACACTCACATAAATTAGGTATGAGCCAAACAGTTCCCTGCCAGTGCCTTCGTGCTGAACAGACTCCAGAACATGTCCTGCAAGACTGTCCTCTCCTGGCGGAGCTGCGGAGCGACATATGGCAACACCCAGTAGAACTGACAACTAAGCTTTGGGGAAACCTAAGAGACCTTGAAAAGACATCCCAGTTTATGACCCACAGTGGATTATGCACATGACCAGAGATCGCTGAAGAAGAAGAAGATTATTTTAAATATCTGTTTTTTATTACTTTTTGTGTGTCTACATAACTTGACAATAGGTTAAAATGCATGAAAGATAAGGAAGGACGGATGTTTATTACACCTACATTTGTTCATATACTTACTTTTTAGAAATCTTTACTGTCCGGCTTTCTGATTTACCATCTGTCTGAGTCTCCACTACTTTGTTCACATGTCTACTCATTTTTTGCACCTCAATCCATAATATCTACTAACTATTCTGCTGATCTACTTACACGGCCAAATATTCTGCATATCTAGTTTCACATCTTCTAAACTAACTACTATGCTGGTCTATTTGCATATCAATTCACTGTTATACTGATCTACTTACCAACTAACTATTCTGCAGATCTACTTATGTTTCAGCTCACCGTTCTGCTGATTTATACTTAAATATTAACTGACTGTTCTGATGATCCACTTACATATCAACTACTTATATATCTACTAATTTTACTTATATAACATCTAACTTTATCACTGATCTACTTATCTTTCAACGATACATGTTTTTTCCCCCAGCAAAGTCTCTCCTAGATGCCAGCACAAGTACTGAAAAAACTAAAGATCCACAATGGAAGATGAAGGTTTGCAAGTCTACTCCAGATGTGGAGACGGCGGATCATCTGTCAGTGGCACACAGGTCATTGTTTTCACACTCAGATAAGACTAAACATTTACCTGCATCACAGCTGGATGAGGCCCCTGACTCACCTAAGTCACATGTGGATAAAGCCCCTGACTCACCTAAGTCACATGTGGATAAATCTCCTGACTCACCTAAATTACAAGTGGCTGAGGCCTGTGACCCATCTCAGTCACAGCTGAATGAATCCCAGAGTTCAGCAGATTCACACCTAGGCAGCATAACCTGTGACATACCTTTGGTTGTTCAAGATCGTATTAGACAGGTAAACATTTCTTTCCCGGTAACTCCTCCTTCCTCAGTTTCTTTCCCAGTACCTCCTCTCTTGTTTTATTCCAAGTACCTCTTTTTCCCTCGGTTTCTTTCCCAGTACCTCCTCCTCCCACAATTTCTTTCCCAGTACCTACTCCTTTATTTTTCTTTCACACTACCTCCTCCTCTCTTGTTTTATTCCTTTACCTCCTTCTTTCTCAGTTTCTTTCCCAGTACCTCCTCCTCTCATTTTCTTTCCCAGTACCTCCTCCTCTCTTGTTTTATTCCTTTACCTCCTTTTCTCTCAGTTTCTTTCCCAGTACCTCCTCCTTTATCTTTCTTTCCCAGTAACTCCCTCTGTCTCTGTCTTTCCCGGTACTTCCTTCTGTCTCTGTCTTTCCCAGTAACTCCTTCTGTCTCTGTCTTTCCCGGTACCTCCTTCTGTCTCTGTCTTTCCCGGTACCTCCTTCTGTCTCTGTCTTTCCCGGTACCTCCTTCTGTCTCTGTCTTTCCCAGTAACTCCTTCTGTCTCTGTCTTTCTGTCTTTCCCGGTACATGTGTGTGTTGAGTCCTTCTGTCTCTGTGTCTTGTGTCTGTGTATACCTGTGAGTCTGTGTATATTGTGTCTGATGAGTCTGTGTATATTGCGTCTGTGAGTCTGTGTATATTGTGTCTGTCTGTGTATCTGTCTGTTCCCGTGTATATTGTGTCTGTGAGTCTGCGTATGTCTGTGAGTCTCTGTGTATTTGTCCCTGTGTACCTGCGTATATTGTGTCTGTCCTTCTGCGTATATGTCTTCTGCGTATGTTGTGTCTGTGTGTTTGTCTGTGAGTCTGTGTATATTGTGTCTGTGAGTCTGTGTATATTGTGTCGATGAGTCTGTGTATATTGTGTCTGTGAGTCTGTGTATACTGTGTCTGTGAGTCTGTGTATATTGTGTCTGTGAGTCTGTGTATACTGTGTCCGTGAGTCTGTGTATATTGTGTCTGTGAGTCTGCGTATGTTGTGTCTGTGAATCTGCGTATATTGTGTCTGTGTGTCTGTGAATCTGCGTATATTGTGTCTGTGAGTCTGCGTATATTGTGTCTGTGGGTCTGTGTATATTGTCTCTGTGAGTCTGTGTATATTGTGTCGATGAGTCTGTGTATACTGAGTCTGTGTATATTGTGTCCGTGAATCTGTGTATATTGTGTCTGTGAGTCTGTGTATATTGTGTCTGTTAGTCTGTGTATGTTGTGTCGATGAGTCTGCATATATTGTGTCTGTGAGTCTGCGTATGTTGTGTCTGTGAGTCTGCGTATGTTGTGTCTGTGAGTCTGTGTATATTGTGTCGATGAGTCTGTATATTGTGTCGATGAGTCTGTGTATATTGTGACGATGAGTCTGTGTATATTGTGTCGATGAGTCTGTGTATATTGTGTCGATGAGTCTGTGTATATTGTGTCTGTGAGTCTGTGTATATTGTGTCTGTGAGTCTGTGTATATTGTGTCTGTGAGTCTGTGTATATTGTGTATGTGAGTCTGTGTATGTTGTGTATGTGAGTCTGTGTATATTGTGTCTGTGAGTCTGTGTATATTGTGTCTGTGAGTCTGTGTATATTGTGTCTGTGAGTCTGTGTATATTGTGTCTGTGAGTCTGTATGTTGTGTCTGTGAGTCTGTATATTGTGTCTGTGAGTCTGCGTATGTTGTGTCTGTGTATGTTGTGTCTGTGAGTCTGTGTATATTGTGTCTGTGAGTCTGTGTATGTTGTGTCTGTGAGTCTGTGTATGTTGTGTATGTTGTGTCTGTGTATGTTGTGTCTGTGTATGTTGTGTCTGTGTATGTTGTGTCTGTGAGTCTGTGTATGTTGTGTCTGTGAGTCTGTGTATGTTGTGTCTGTGAGTCTGTGTATGTTGTGTCTGTGAGTCTGTGTATGTTGTGTATGTTGTGTCTGTGTATGTTGTGTCTGTGTATGTTGTGTCTGTGAGTCTGTGTATGTTGTGTCTGTGAGTCTGTGTATGTTGTGTCTGTGAGTCTGTGTATGTTGTGTCTGTGAGTCTGTGTATGTTGTGTCTGTGAGTCTGTGTATGTTGTGT
Source organism: Candidula unifasciata (assembly GCA_905116865.2). Lineage (NCBI taxonomy): Eukaryota > Metazoa > Mollusca > Gastropoda > Stylommatophora > Geomitridae > Candidula > Candidula unifasciata. Next base: position 303,096 of record CAJHNH020000087.1, on the reverse strand, counting down.
CTGTGTATGTTGTGTCTGTGTATGTTGTGTCTCTGTATGTTGTGTCTCTGTATGTTGTGTCTGTGAGTCTGTGTATGTTGTGTCTGTGTATGTTGTGTCTGTGAGTCTGTGTATGTTGTGTCTGTGAGTCTGTGTATGTTGTGTCTGTGAGTCTGTGTATGTTGTGTCTGTGAGTCTGTGTATGTTGTGTCTGCGTATGTTGTGTCTGTGAGTCTGTGTATGTTGTGTCTGTGTATGTTGTGTCCGTGAGTCTGTGTATGTTGTGTCTGCGTATGTTGTGTCTGTGAGTCTGTGTATGTTGTGTCTGTGTATGTTGTGTCTGTGTATGTTGTGTCTGTGTGTCTGTGTATGTTGTGTCTGTGAGTCTGTGTATGTTGTGTCTGTGTATGTTGTGTCTGTGTATGTTGTGTCTGTGTATGTTGTGTCTGCGTATGTTGTGTCTGTGAGTCTGTGTATGTTGTGTCTGTGAGTCTGTGTATGTTGTGTCTGTGAGTCTGTGTATGTTGTGTCTGAGTCTTACTTGTGAGTAAATGGTGTGTCTGTGAGTGTTACGTCTTTAAGTCATGTGTGTTTGTTTATATGCGTATGTGTGTTGTGTCTGTCTGTGCTGTTTATGAACGATGTGCTTGTGTTAAGTCTGTGTGTAATTATTGTGGTGCTTTCTATATAACATGCATCTGCCATATAAAAGATGAATGCTTGTAAAGGCCAAATGTAAGACAGGCCTGCGTGCCCAATTTGTAACCCTTTGGAAATAAAGTTTGTTTGTTTCCAGCATCTCATTACCCAAGTTTCTTTCCCAGTTCCTCCTTCTCTCTGATTTTTTCCCAGTACCTCTTTCTCTCTCTGTTCCTTTCCCAGTACCTCCTTTTCTCTCTCTGTTCCTTTCCCAGTACCTCTTTGTCTCTCTGTTTCTTTCCCAGTACCTCCTTTTCTCTCCGTTTCTTTACCAGTACCTCCTTTTTATCAGTTTTTTCCCCTGTACCTCCTTCTCTCTCACTTTCTTTCCCAGTACCTCCTTATCTCTCAGTTTCTTACCCAGTACCTGCTATCTGTGTTTCTTTACCAGTACCTCCTCTCTTTTTTTTCCCCAGTACCTCCTCTCTTTCTTTCCCAGTTCCTCATCCTCTGTTTCTTTTCCAGTCCTCCTTCTCTGTCAGTTTCTTTCACAATACCTCCTTCTTCACATTTTTTTTTTCTAGTACCTCTCCTAGTCTCAATGACTTGCAAGGCTTTTTTTTTTAAACAGCACAGTTTCTCTGTCCCTGATGATTTTTAGAATTAATTTCCTGTGAATTTGGTTTTATATATGTGTTGGGTCTTATTTCTTGTTGTTCCTACTGTTTACTGAGCATCTTTCTGTTGTCCCTACCGTTTAAAGAGTTTCCTCTGGCTGTTTACCGTTTACTTCAAAGTCAGTGATTTACATCAAATATTTATAATTTCAGATCATGACAGAAAGGCCGAATGGATTGTATGCCAGCCGCCTGCCGTTTGAATACAGGGTATACCAAGTTTTGATGGTCATTTTGTCTGATTCATTGACTGCCTTAAGTCATTGATGTTGATAAACTTCAGGTCATTTGATATAAAAATGTGTAACAAGCGGTAATTTGTGCAGGTATTTAAAATGTGACGATAAGAAGTGTTGGAATTAATAGAAAGGGCTGGGATGATAGACAAAAGTCAGGTTGTAATAATGTCAGTCAGTTGATTTGGCTTATTTTCTGGCAGGCTACTTAGCCAGTTAAGTCTGTGGTAGAAGTTAGTTTGGCCTGATGTTCATTTCAGCAGACGCCAGGTACTGATTGGTGTCTGTAAACAATATAAGTAGCACCTTTTGTCTGATTTGCTTGTGCAATGAATAGTTTCTTGACTTACTGGTCTGTGGTGAAAAGTTGAGCTTAAAAGTCTGGTGATAATTAAGCTTCAAAGTCTGGTGATAGTTGAGCTTAAAAATCGCTAGTTGAACTTGAAAGTCTGGTGATAGTTGAGCTTAAAAATTGCTAGTTGAACTTGAAAGTCTGGTGATAACTGAGCTTAAAAATTGATTGTTGAACTTGAAAGTCTGGTGATAGTTGAGCTTAAAAATTGCTAGTTGAACTTGAAAGTCTGGTGATAGTTGAGCTTAAAAATTGATTGTTGAACTTGAAAGTCTGGTGATAGTTGAGCTTAAAAATTAATAGTTGAACTTGAAAGTCTGGTGATAGTTGAGCTTAAAAATTGCTAGTTGAACTTGAAAGTCTGGTGATAGTTGAGCTTAAAAATTAATAGTTAAACTTGAAAGTCTGGTGATAGTTGAGCCTAAAAATTATAAGTTGAACTTGAACGTTTGGTGATAGTTGAGCTTAAAAATTGATAGTTGAACTTGAAAGTCTGGTGATAGTTGAGCTTAAAAATTGATAGTTGAACTTGAAAGTCTGGTGATAGTTGAGCTTAAAAATTAATAGTTAAACTTGAAAGTCTGGTGATAGTTGAGCCTAAAAATTATAAGTTGAACTTGAACGTTTGGTGATAGTTGAGCTTAAAAATTGATAGTTGAACTTGAAAGTCTGGTGATAGTTGAGCTTAAAAATTGATTGTTGAACTTGAAAGTCTGGTGATAAGCTAGTCTAATAATGCTGGTTGAGCTTACATCTAGGGGTAAGCAAAAGTCCAATGTAGAAGCTGAGCTAAAATCTGGTGTTGAGCTTAATTTGAGTGATTTTAGCTATGATAGAGTTTACTGGTTAGCTAGGGTCCAGTAAATGATAGCTGAATTTTATTTTCTTGTTAATCTTAGCGTTCACGGACTGTAAACTTGAGCAGAAGGTTCTGGTTGTTTGTCCACTACTGGAATTAGGTCTTATCCCAGAACTTGAGTTTTACATACATCCATCCATTTTACAGATCCAATTTATTTGTATGCAGACTGTTGGTTCCTCACCACCTAAAACCCTAATTAGTCGTCTTTTACAAAATGCTTGTTGGGTAAGGGGGGAAGTAATGAGTCTATCCCCCCCCCCATTTCAATGGGGTCTTGAAATGGGGATAGCTGAGCTCATGTCTGTAAACTGTCTCAGCTTGTACATAATATTTACTAATAATTTAAATGTGCCATCAACTCAACTGTTATACTTAGAGTTTAAACCATGAACAAGGAATAAGTAAGTGATCAACCCTGAAATGAACACGATGTGAACACACCGTAAATAGTTTATTTCATGGAACTAACTTCATATTTACCCTGAAAACAATTCACAGAGTATGTTCAAAGAAGAGCTGCCACTGAAGATGTTTGGATATACCAGTGTGGTCGAGTTTGCTAACCAACTGCCACATGTCATCAGAGTTGAGAGGCCCCACCCACAGGGTGATTGGCATCTTCTGCCAGCCAATGTCCAGCCACCAGCAGGTTAGAATGTTTTTGACTGGAGTAATTTCCCCTGTATCTTTTTCTTGGATGTCTTCATCGGCGACTGAGTTTTGCACATTAGCTAGTATGTTTCCTTATGAACCCAATGGTCTGAGGTTTGAATCTCTCTCCCCTCTCAAGTAAAGTCCATTTTCATGCCGGTGGCATATAGGGAATATGATACTATGCTGATATTTGTTGAGACTAATCAATACTTGATGGGTGATGTGGTCGGCATCATGGCAGCCATATTTACTGTTTTGGGGCTAAAAAAGTCAACTGCCATAATTGGGGGGTGTGTTTCCTTCAAAACTCAAATTATGGCACAAGACCAAAGTCCGGAGGACGAACAACCTGAACATTTTGCCGAAGTTTACAGCCAGAAAATGCCTAGAAAAAGAAGAAACACCATAAAGAACAATCTCCACAATAAAGGTTGAATTTACCACATCTGCTGCTCTCTTTGGGAGTTTATATAATGATCCTTAGTGTCTTCCACTGTGCAACTCTCATAGTAGAAAAAATAAATGGTTTAAAAAAACAAACATAAATCACCAAGGAAATCGAACCCAAGTCCTCTAGGATCAGGTAGTTGTTAAATGCATTCACTAATCTATGAGCCACAGAGCGCACACCTCAGTGCCATAACACACATCCTCATGGGTTCTGTGTTGATTGTTGTCTTCTACTATCAGTTATTGCAGAGCTATCTGACTCTGACAACCAGCACAAACACAGAGCACCCATAAAACATTCTAATGGGTTCTGTGTTGATTGTCTTCCTTCTCCTGTCGGTTACTGCAGAGAGTTCAGACAGGACTCTGACAGCCAACCCCAGACACAAAACACCTGAACATTCTAATGGTCCCTGTATTGATTGTCTTCCTTCTACCATCGGTTATTGCAGACAGCTCAGACAGGATTCTGACAACCAGCCCAGACACAAGGAGAACGAAATCAGCCATTCATACTGAAGAATCTGCTAGAGAAAGTGTTGCTCAGGCTCAAGGTATCCAAGATGTTCAGCTGCCTCTAGAGGGCATTGATGGAGCTTATAAGGTACGTGCTTCGGGTTGAACTGTATTCTCTTTGCTTCTTCTTCTTCTCCGCTTCCCTATCCCAGTAGAGCATAGGCAGCAACCAAATGATGTCAAGGTATGCAGCTGATTCTCATCACTTTCACATCATTCCCTCATTGTTTTCTGTGTTTTTGTGGTCTGCCTTTTATTCCTCTGATCCTATGGATCCTTATTAATTAAAAAACCATGATCTCATCAAGATAGCAAGTTTGAAACAAGAAGAAATAAAAGAACAAAAGAAAGTAGAGACAGCGTTCAAATATTCGCCATGGTGGTGTGAAGAAGTAAAAGAAGAAAAGAAACTTATATAAACAGGGAATTCACTCGAAGAGAGATGATGATTATGTAAGCTATAGACTGCAACGAAGAGACACCAACCAGAGGATCAAGAAAGCAAAACAAGAATCCTGGGAACTTTTCATAGTCATTAACAGAAATGAGAACACAGCCAGCGGAACATTTTTTAAAGTAGTAAAAACTATGCAAAAAAGAGATGAGAGCTCCAACCCAACAGTAGTAATTGACGATAAAACAGGAAAACCATTAATAGACCCACCAGAGATCGCTGAAAGATGAAGAGAATACTTCAGTGAGCTCTTTAACCTCTTAGGAAAGAACAATCAAAGACTACATAATAGCAAAAGTGCTAGAACCTGATATATACTAATTGCTGAAGTAGTTAGTCATGAAGCAGTCACCCAAATATAAAGCACCAGGAGCTGATAGACTACCAACAGAAATAATCCAAGCAGCAGATGAAAGCAATATTAGATTGTTCCATAGAATATTCAAGCGGGTATGAGTAATAGACAATAGAAACAATGCTGCAACCAGTGATAGAACCACATTTGATAGAAGAACAGATGGGTTTCAAAAGAAATAAAGCTGTACCGATGCAGTCTTCACACTTAAACAGTTAATAGAAAAGAAAATTGAATTTAATCAGAACTTATTTTGTAGCATTTGTAGACCAGGAGAAAGCATTTGACAGGGTCGATAGACACAAATTATGGAAAGTAATGGCTCGATATGGAGTAAGTGAACACCTTATTTAAGTTTGCACAAGCTTATATAGAGATTGTAAAAGCGTAGTTAGAATCAGTCAGTGAACATCTAAACCATTCAAAGTAACATCTGGAGTAAGACAGGGATGTGTCTTATCACCGCTCCTGGTTATCACTTACATTGACATTGACTGGATGCCAGGCCCATGAATGAAAATAATAGTAACATCGAATTACTGTTTGCCGATGACCGGGCCTTGATTGGTGATACAGCAATGAGGTCATACGAGATAAAGTCGGCACAGATCCAGTTTTAAATTACATACAAAGAGAGCAAATAAAATGGTTTGCCCACTTCGAAGAATGCCTTCTGATGGCATATACCAAAAGAGGACAGGGACGTAGATCAAGAGGCAGACCAAGAATAGAAGGGGAAGATAACATCAGAGAAACTCTACAGCACTACGATGTGTCTATGGTTGAAGCAGCCAGAAGAGCACAAAGCGGGACCTTATATCTCCCTCGACAGCCGAAGTGGTAAAAGAGGACGTAAAGAAGAAGATTGAATAGATTTTAATGCAGAGACATTCTAGGATACATTGTTCTCAGGTTTTCTCAGTGTCTATCCAACTCAAGGCCAGTATCTTTTTTCTTTGTTTCTTGAATTTATGTTAGTTCTCTCCTTAAGCTCCACATTAGTGATTCTGTCATACCTTTTAATTTCTTTCTATTCTGTTTGTAGATTATTAGTAATTGTGTTTTGTTGTTTCACAAGACATTGATCAAATTTAACTAGTATATGGTTAGATGATAGCTTGAGGACAGGGTTCATGAAACTAAATCTTCTTCTTTTTTCTTCGTGTTCACCAGCTGTAAACTCTGGTAGAATGTTCTGGTTGTTCGCCCACTTCTGGACTGCAGTCCTGTTCCAGAACCTGAATGTTGTATGTGCATCCGTTTGACAGATCTGACACATTTGTGTGCAGACTGTTGGTTCCTTGCCTCTCAGGCAGATGCACTCGGGGGATGAAGCTAAATGTGATGATTGTCTTCGCCCCTTTTTATGCATTAGCATGTTAATTCCCTGGGTGTCACTGATTAATGAAGTTTTCCCACTGCTTGTCTAACAGGAGCAGAATGATTCACTGGGAGCTGGGTGTGTTTCAGCTGATGTGGACTCCAGCAGCAATGGAACTGGCTCTTCAAGTGTGCTGGATGTCAGTATGCTGGAGCAGGCTCTCAGTACACTAGAAGCTAAGAGGTTGGTGCTGTTGTCTCATTGCTGTACAAAGTATAGGACCCCTTTCATGCCATTCGCACACTGAGGGATGTCTGTGTGATCAGTGTCAATCAGCTGCCTTACTTCTCAGCACATCTCAATGTTTGGCCCACCAAAAACCATCAGGCTTCTGGGTATGTGGGCGTTTCCCATTTCTCCCTCAGATCAGAAAATCAGTGACTGTTTCTCATTTCTCTTTCAAATCAGAAAATAAGTGAGTGTTTCCCATTTCTCTTTCAGATCAAAGAATAAGTGACTGTTTCTCATTTCTCCTTCAGATCAGAGAATAAGTGAGTGTTCCTCATTTCTCCTTCAGATCAGAAAATAAGTGAGTGTTCCTCATTTCTGTACAACAGGGCTGTTCAGTTGGCAATCTGCAGGCCAAATCTGGCTTGTGGAGACCTAGCCAGTAGCCTGCAGGCTAAATCTGGCTTGTGGAGACCTAGCCAGTAGCCTGCAGGCTAAATCTGGCTTGTGGAGACCTAGCCAGTAGCCTGCAGGCTAAATCTGGCTTGTGGAGACCTAGCCAGTAGCCTGCAGACCAAATCTGGCTTGTGGAGACCTGCAGATCATTGCTATGTGTATTGTATTAATGATCTGTCTTTGCTGGTTCTCAGGCTTCGGCCCCTGACGATGCTCATTGTCAAAATTTTCAACTTAGTTGAATAGCCCTACTCTGTCTATAAGATAATTGATTGTTTCCCATTTCTTTATCAGGTAAGCTATTGTTTCTAATTTTTCTTTAAGATGAGAGGGGAGTGATTGTTTTCCATTTCTTTATCAGATAAGCTTTTGTTTCCCGTTTCTTTATCAGGTAAGCTTTTGTTTCCCGTTTCTTTATCAGGTAAGCTATTGTTTCCCGTTTCTTTATCAGGTAAGCTATTGTTTCCCGTTTCTTTATCAGGTAAGCTTTTGTTTCCCATTTCTTTATCAGGTAAGCTTTTGTTTCTAATTTTTCTTTAAGATGAGAGGGGAGTGATTGTTTCCCATTTCTTTATCAGGTAAGCTTTTGTTTCCCATTTCTTTATCAGATAAGCTTTTGTTTCCCATTTCTTTATCAGATAAGCTATTGTTTCCCATTTCTTTATCAGGTAAGCTATTGTTTCCCGTTTCCTTATCAGGTAAGCTATTGTTTCCCGTTTCTTTATCAGGTAAGCTTTTGTCCCTATTTTTCTAAAAAAAAATAAAGAGGGGAATGATTGTTTCCTATTTCTCTATTAGCTAAAAGTAAGTAAATGTTCCTTTTTTCTGTCAAGACATCTGATAAGTCGTTTCTTCCCAATTTCTTCACAAGCTAAGAGGTTAATGAGTTTTAATTTCTGATTTCTCTGTAAGTTAATGTGAATCATTGTAAAGCTGTGTTGGGATAGAGATTTATAAAGTGAATGATCATGTGACTGATGGTAAATGAGAGACTTCCATAGTGAATGCTGGTATTGGTGTGGTATGAAACTTAACAATTCCCCTGATTACTGTTGCAGAAAACGTCTTCTGAAGAGAATAATTGAGGAAAATTTTTGCAGCGCTCAGAGCATCGATGAACTAACAGACATAGAGGAAAACATCAGCAGAGTGGGAACACACATCAGTCAGTTGCGTGAGTTTGGTTGTTGTGTTGAACTTATCTCTGGTTACCAGTGTGTTGGGGAATTTTCAGTCAGAGATCCATGTGAGACTGTCATTTTTAGTTAGAGATCCATGTGAGACTGTCATTTTCAGTTAGAGATCCATGTGAGACTGTCATTTTCAGTTAGAGATCCGTGTGAGACTCATTTTTCGCATGAAATGTTACCAAGTAATCCTAAAATTGGCTTTGAAAAAAAAAAGATGTTACTATTGTTGAAAAATAAGATGTTACTATTATTGTGCAAAAATAAGATGTTGCTGTTATTGAAAAGTAAGATGTTATTGTTGAAAAATAAGGTAGCATTATTGCGCAAAAATAAGTTGGCATTGTGGTGCAAAAATAAGAAGGCGTTTCATGCTCATTTGCAAGTTGCTATGCCTGTTTGGCTTCTGGGGCCCCATTTTGGGGAAATATCAGAAAGGACCCACTGCCTCCCTAACAAGCAAGTCATAGGAATAGACTAAGTAGGGGTTTCCTGCACATTTGGAGTGCACCTGCGTGAAAGGTACCAAAAGTCTGCTTACAAAGAAATCAGATGCATGCAGAACTCACGTTCTGGAACAGGGCTAGGGTCCAGAAGTGGATGAACAGCCAGAACTTTCTGCCCTGAGTTTACAGCTTGGGAACTAGGAGATGAAGACAAAGAAGCATCAGTGGGCTGTTAATCAACATCATCATCATGTGTCCTGCCAACTGACATAGGCTCTCATGTGTCTCTACAGATCACGATCCCTGGTTGCCTGGAATAGCTCTCTTGATGATATCACTCCATGCCATTGTTTCAGCCCATCCAGCATCATCTCTGATGATGGGTCTGCCTCTGCCCCCTTTTCCACTGATCTTTCCAATTGTCACGATGTTCTATTCTGCTTTTAATCTCTGTGACACATTTTCCATCTGATGATATGATTGTTCCCAGATATTTGAATTTATTGACTTTGTTAAGTCTTTTTTTCCTTCAGTTGAGATATCGCAACGTCAAGTTATCTTCTTCTTTAATATATCCATTACTTCCGTTTTCTTAATATTCAATGAGTCAATCAACATTCTTGCATATATTTCATTGTAGCGGACATGTTTTTTTTGGCTGTTTATAATTTGTCTGTCTACCAATTATCACCTGGGCCTGTCCTACTACTAGGCGCGTCCTCCAGGTGGCAGATGGTGGAAAGGCCTCTAGATATAGAGGTTAGCCACAAATATTTTGAATAAGTGGCCGTGGACCAAAACAGGTGATGGTTATTGAGAGGAGGCGAGTTAGTTGGTGGGACAGCTAACTCTATAAAATACCTCAAAACTACGACATGGTCATCGGCTGGTAAGAGGCGCCATAACCTCTCCCCCCTGCTGCCTTGCAGGGTAAGTCTCTTTAGACAAAGGCTATTGGAGTTAAACCATACACAAACCCGTGGAAGCCAAGGGGAAACCACAGCTGCACTATCCCTAGTTAATCATGCTTCAAAATAATACATATTCAGATAACGACGTGAATAGGGATTCCGGTGGAATCACCTTGTCCGGTAGGGAGCATCATGTTCTACGGGTGATACCCGACCGTCATCAAGCTACTGTAGAAAAAGTAAATGGTAGAAACATCATGAACATTGGTACATGGAATGTCAGAACACTCCTACAAAACGGAAAGCTGGATAACATCAAGATGGAAATGAAGAGAATGAACATCAACATATTAGGAATTAGTGAAATGCGATGGCCAGGGGCAGGGTGAAAGTATTCAGATCAGCACAGAATTATTTACTCAGTTGGGAAGGAATGTAGTAAGGGAGTTGGTATTATTTTGGATCCAAAGAACTCAAAAACTGTTAAAGGATTTTGGACAATATCAGATATAGTACTATTTATAAAACTTTGCGGCAGACCGTTTGACATCAACTTAGTAGAGATTTATGCACCAAAAGCAGATAGTTCAATGGAAGATATTGACGCATTTTATGATGAGTTAGACATGACTGTTGATCAATGCAAAAATTGTGAAGTAACAATAGTACTTGGAGATTTCAACGCGAAAGTACGAAGTGCAAAAGTGTACGGAATAACGGGTGGCTATGGCCTAGGAAAAAAAATGTGAGCGGTGACAGATTGATAGCATGGGCTGAGTCGCGCAGCATGATAATAGGTAACACCTGGTTTAAACACCATCCTCGAAGATTGTGGACTTGGAAAAGTTCTGGTGTTAATGTCCGCAATCAGATTGATTATATTTTGATTTCAAGAAGATTTAAGAGCAGCTTATTTGGAGCCAAAACTAGACCAAGAGCAGACTGCTTTAGTGACCATGTTCAAGTTGTAGGAAAAATTAGAATAAAACTAAAGAACATTAGAAAAACACCACAGAACATCAAGTTAAATTTAGGAATTCTCAGAACGGATAAAGAAATTAAGGAACAGTACAATGTCACTGTACAAAACCGGTATAATGCAATGAAAATTATACAGACTATTGATGAACAGTGGGATATGTTGTGTGAGTCAATTCAGTGGTTTGTCGGCACACGAACTGATACATGCTGCAGGAGATCGCAGATTATGGAGAGGCATGATCGCCCACACCAGTCGGCAAGGCACCTGATGATGACCAATTATCAGATTTGTACTATTAAGTCCTCTCCTGTTCACATCATTCGTTATTATCTTTACCATAAATACTTTTTCTCGATTTGTTTTCAGTTCTTTTTAGGTAGACATCTATCGGTCGATGCTGCATTTAATCCTTTTTATTCAGTTTAAAGATTTATCTCACAGTTTTGTTGACCTAGTTACTAATTTGCCTTGCTGTTGTGTCTCTTTTATCTTTTTATTGTCACACTGTCACATTAGAATCAGTGACAAAAGACAGAAAAATTGATAAACAAGAAAGAAAGACATTAAAAAAAAAAAACCTGTGATAGAAGCAGGAGTAAAGGAAAAAAGAGACCTTTAAAAATATATGGTAAAAGTAATGATGGAGTCGGGGGGGGGGGGGGGGGGGGGAGAGAAAGAAATGATTTAAACAAAGGACAGGGTGCATATGCATAACCTATGTTTTTGTTCTTTACAGAGAATCATCCAGACAAGAGCATTGACCTTCAATCGTCAACTTGTGATCTTAAAGAAGAACAACTAAACCAGGTTTGTGTTTTCAACTCTGAAAAGTTAGTGTTCAGGTTCCTGGGCCAATAAGCCAGTCATTGACAGTCAGTCAGTAGCATGTCCTTTGCAGAAGCTTGCTCCCATAACAACCCTGCGGAAAGCTTCTCGATCGCAAGCAAGATGTCCCGCGTCCATTACACCCATCTGGAGATCATCTGCCATCTCTTGCACCCATCTTCTCTTTGGCCTTCCTATTCCTCTCTTCCCTGGCACATACCCCTCCATTATTGTTATCTCAAAACTTTCATGACTTATGAAGTGACCAAAATGTTTAAGTTTTTGTGTGTTTTACCGTCTTTAATAGCAAACCTTCTTCAGTATTTAGTTCTTAAAGTATGGATGCATTTGTTGTTTTCTGTACCTATGATATTCTTAGAACCCGTTTTCAAAGGCATTTATGCGCTGAACAATCTATTTAATAAGTGTCCAGATCTCACAGGCGTATGTTGCAATTGGAAAGATAGATGCTCTTAGAAATCTAATGTGTGTAGTTCTGTCTGTCCCACTCCATAATTTATTCAATTGTTTTAGTCTTTGAAGAGCAACTGATAATCGTCGTTTAATTTCTTTCATTGTGTCACCATTTTTGGTAATCAATGACCCAAGATATTAAAAATTGTCCACAACCTCCAACCTTGAATTAATCCTATTTACATTTTTTTTTAAAATAGAGGCTTAAATGAAATTAGATTAGATATTTTTTTAAACACTTTTATTTAACAGTTTTCTCACAATTTTTAAATATTAGAAATATTTTATGAAAGTGCAGAGTTATTTAATTTTCATATTTTTGTCTTCATATTTAAACCTATAGGTGAGTGTAACAGAACTGGAGTGCTCAAAACCATCTGTCCAGAATAAATCAATGCAGAAAGTTGCACCAATGCGACGAGATTCACTTTCACAGAAAGAACAAGCGGTAGAACCAGTGGACACATCAGCGCAGACCCTCCTGGATATGAGTTCTCTGTTGCGGGAGCAGATTTTATTGAACCAGTTATTGATGGAGAGACTATGCTTGTCTCCAGAGGTACTGCTTCACATCACTCATGTAACTTATGTGTCATCTCCACATTGAAGATCACCTGTAATGTCTCAAGAGGTACTGCTTCACATCACTCATGTCACTTATGTGTCATCTCCACATTGAAGGTCACATGTAATGTCTCCAGCAACTTTAGCTCTGCAACTACATTTACTGAAGTTTCTACCAGTCCGTCTCTTGCTCACCAGCTTGTAATGTTATCTTTGCCATTGGTTACTAGCGGTTATGTTATACTTGCCATTGTCCACTAGAAGTAATGCAATCCTTGCCATTGTCCACTAGAAGTAATGCAATCCTTGCCATTGTCCACTAGAAGTTATGCAATCCTTGCCATTGTCCACTAGAAGTTATGCAATCCTTGCCATTGTCCACTAGAAGTAATGCAATCCTTGCCATTGTCCACTAGAAGTAATGCAATCCTTGCCATTGTCCACTAGAAGTAATGCAATCCTTGCCATTGTCCACTAGAAGTAATGCAATCCTTGCCATTGTCCACTAGAAGTAATGCAATCCTTGCCATGTCCACTAGAAGTAATGCAATCCTTGCCATTGGTCCACTAGAACAAGTAATGCAATCCTTGCCATTGTCCACTAGAAGTAATGCAATCCTTGCCATTGTCCACTAGAAGTTATGCAATCCTTGCCATTGTCCACTAGAAGTAATGCAATCCTTGCCATTCATTGTCCACTAGAAGTAATGCAATCCTTGCCATTGTCCACTAGAAGTAATGCAATCCTTGCCATTGTCCACTAGAAGTAATGCAATCCTTGCCATTGTCCACTAGAAGTTATGCAATCCTTGCCATTGTCCACTAGAAGTAATGCAATCCTTGCCATTGTCCACTAGAAGTTATGCAATCCTTGCCATTGTCCACTAGAAGTAATGCAATCCTTGCCATTGTCCACTAGAGGTAATGCAATCCTTGCCATTGTCCACTAGAAGTAATGCAATCCTTGCCATTGTCCACTAGAAGTTATGCAATCCTTGCCATTGTCCACTAGCCTGTAATGCAATCCTTGCCATTGTCCACTAGAAGTAATGCAATCCTTGCCATTGTCCACTAGAAGTTATGCAATCCTTGCCATTGTCCACTAGAAGTAATGCAATCCTTGCCATTGTCCACTAGAAGTTATGCAATCCTTGCCATTGTCCACTAGAAGTTATGCAATCCTTGCCATTGTCCACTAGAAGTAATGCATTCCTTGCCATTGTCCACTAGAAGTAATGCAATCCTTGCCCCCTTTTGCCATTGTCCACTAGAAGTAATGCAATCCTTGCCATTGTCCACTAGAAGTAATGCAATCCTTGCCATTGTCCACTAGAAGTAATGCAATCCTTGCCATTGTCCACTAGAAGTAATGCAATCCTTGCCATTGTCCACTAGAAGTAATGCAATCCTTGCCATTGTCCACTAGAATTAATGCAATCCTTGCCATTGTCCACTAGAAGTAATGCAATCCTTGCCATTCATTGTCCACTAGAAGTAATGCAATCCTTGCCATTCATTGTCCACTAGAAGTAATGCAATCCTTGCCATTGTCCACTAGAAGTAATGCAATCCTTGCCATTGTCCACTAGAAGTTATGCAATCCTTGCCATTGTCCACTAGAAGTAATGCAATCCTTGCCATTGTCCACTAGAAGTTATGCAATCCTTGCCATTGTCCACTAGAAGTAATGCAATCCTTGCCATTGTCCACTAGAGGTAATGCAATCCTTGCCATTGTCCACTAGAAGTAATGCAATCCTTGCCATTGTCCACTAGAAGTTATGCAATCCTTGCCATTGTCCACTAGCCTGTAATGCAATCCTTGCCATTGTCCACTAGAAGTAATGCAATCCTTGCCATTGTCCACTAGAAGTTATGCAATCCTTGCCATTGTCCACTAGAAGTTATGCAATCCTTGCCATTGTCCACTAGAAGTAATGCAATCCTTGCCATTGTCCACTAGCCTGTAATGTTATACTTGCCATTGTCCACTAGAAGTAATGCAATCCTTGCCATTGTCCACTAGAAGTAATGCAATCCTTGCCATTGTCCACTAGAAGTTATGCAATCCTTGCCATTGTCCACTAGAAGTAATGCAATCCTTGCCATTGTCCACTAGAAGTAATGCAATCCTTGCCATTGTCCACTAGAAGTTATGCAATCCTTGCCATTGTCCACTAAAAGTCATGCAATCCTTGCCATTGTCCACTAGAAGTTATGCAATCCTTGCCATTCATTGTCCACTAGAAGTAATGCAATCCTTGCCATTGTCCACTAGAATTAATGCAATCCTTGCCATTGTCCACTAGAATTAATGCAATCCTTGCCTTTGTCCACTAGAAGTAATGCAATCCTTGCCATTGTCCACTAGAATGGCAATCCTTGCCATTCATTGTCCACCACATGTAATATTATCCTTGCCCATCAACCTTTTATCCTCCTGACTTCCTTCCCCTTCCCCTTCCTCTCGGGCATAATCTTTAACAAGGATCTTGTCTCTGCTTATGACTAAAGGAGTACTTCCATTGCCGTAACCTGTTTTGTTGTTATATATGCGTTCTTGTCAGTGATCTTGACGCCCAGGTCAAGCAGTGCTGCAAATACTTACTTACTTTTACTTTTTCCTTCCACGTATGCCGCTAAGCGTTGTGGGGAGATGCAAGTTCCTGTCATAAGCAAGACGGGCAGCATCTGATGTTCTGAGGCCATGCTTTTGGCAGGTTTCGGAGACCCCGTCAATCCACCGTTTCCTTGGTCTTCCTCTTGCCTTATATCCTGAGCTTCTTTGGTTGAAAATTTGTGATGTTATTTGGTCATTTTTCATCCTGGTTAGATGTCCAAACCATTTCATTCTTTGATGTTCTATGTAGTCTAAACATGGTGTAGTTTTGACAGTGTTTCTAATGTCTATGTTCTTTATCCTGTCTAGTCTGGTCTTATTCGCTGCTTTTCTTAGACATTTCATTTCACAGGCTTCTATTTTTCTTTCATGGGTCTTGTTGATTGTCCATGTCTGGCACTGGTAGCAGAGTGTTGGAATGAAGATGGTGTTTATCAATTGTCTTTTGGTCTTCATGGTTATATCTGGATGTTTAAGCAGAGGTGATAGTTGGTATGTGACAGCATTTGCTTTCTGTATTCTTGTTTCTATCTCTCTGTCCATTCTTCCATCCTCTGTAAATATACTGCCCAAGTATTTGAACTCTTTGGTTTGCTTGATTTTGGCACTTCCAACATTTATATTCAGTGGCCTGTGTGTTCTGCTGATCTTCATAACTTCTGTTTTTTCTGTACTGATTTTCATATTATGTTGTAAACAGCTGTTGTTGAGAGTAGTCAGATGTTCCTGTAGATCATATTCATTTTGATACAGTATGCTTTGATCATCAGCAAAAAGTAATTCGTTTATAGCATACACGTCTGGGTTTGCTTCTACAGTGATCTTATCCATGTATGTTATGAAAAGTAATGGTGACAGTACACATCCTTGTCTGACACCAGTTGTGACTTTGAACAGTTGTGCTGCAAATGCCTACCATAAAATGTGTTGAGAAGTAGAGGCTGGTGACTTAATATAACCACATCAGCCATTACTGCTCTATGAACATATATGACTAGCACCATACACCGGACATGGCGGAAGGGGCTGTTAAAGGAGGGATTTTACTTCAATTGCTGTTCTGTCTGTTTGCCTACGCTGTATTATCAAAACCTGTAGAGTTTACAGTTTATCTTTCCAACGGTGTAATTTATTTTGGCTTTGTTTGATTATTTTGACAAGTTCCTTTGTTTCTCTCTGTGTGCCATTTCTGTTAGTTTGTATGCATAGTTTATTTCTGTATTTGGGTGTCAGGGTTGTCAGTTTGAATCTATACAGTACAGACCACATAAGGTCTTGGATGTGGCAAATTTCTTTTGTAAAGAACAATTTTGTTAGCCCCAGCATTTTTCTTGCTTGAATGATACAGAATTCCTGATAAGAACCATTTCTTGGATCTTCAGTGAGTTCTGCTTGTCAGATTTGCACTGTGTAGGTTGGTGACCATTTGGCATCTGCAGTTTGGTCTGATATTAGACTCCCCCACCACCAATAGCTCTTTCTTCACGATACAGCAATGACAGATTTGTTAATTACTAAAATGAAATAAACCGTCTTCTTTAAATTGCCCCCTTTTTTAAAAATAGAATGTGAAACTTATTCTGATTTAAATGGATATATTATGAAATTAATATGCCACATCTAGGATTGCCTTTAGCTGTGTGGGCTGTTCTTTAGAATATACTTGCCAGCCATGTGGAGCAAACCTCAGATACTGTCACCTGTGCCCGGATGTCGGTCAAAACTTGTCAAATATTTTTTCTCATTAGTTTCTACGCTTTCTTGGTTCAGTGCATTAACACTATTTACATACACATTTGCAGAAACTCATTTGCAAGTTACCAGCACAGAGTGTCACTCAAGGAGCGGGGAGTCTGCAGTCACCCGGGCAGCCACTGTCACTATCAGGGCAACTGCTGTCATTCCCAAGTTACCAGCCTCTGATCGGAAATCTGACAGTGAATTTATTGAATTCTGACTCTCTTTTGGGGACATGTAAGTGGTAACATTGGCACCAGTTATGGTGAAGGTTGTTGGAACAGTTTCCTGTCCTGTGTTTGTGTTGATGGTTGTTGGAGCCGTTTCCTGTCCTTTGTTTGTGTTGATGGTTGTTGGAACCGTTTCCTGTCCTGTGTTTGTGTTGATGGTTGTTGGTTGTTGGAACCGTTTCCTGTCCTGTGTTTGTGTTGATGGTTGTTGGTTGTTGGAACCGTTTCCTGTCCTGTGTTTGTGTTGATGGTTGTTGGAACCGTTTCCTGTCCTTTGTTTGTGTTGATGGTTGTTGGAACCGTTTCCTGTCCTGTGTTTGTGTTGATGGTTGTTGGAACCGTTTCCTGTCCTTTGTTTGTGTTGATGGTTGTTGGAACCGTTTCCTGTCCTGTGTTTGTGTTGATGGTTGTTAGAACCGTTTCCTATCCTGTGTTTGTGTTGATGGTTGTTGGAACCGTTTCCTATCCTGTGTTTGTGTTGATCTTCTGCAACTACCCAGCAGTTGGCTTATGTCGCCAGCTTGTATTGTACAATAAAATTGCTTTTCTTCAGGGGCAACAACTCTACACAAAGGGACATAGAGGGCACCACAGAAATAAGGCCATATCATGTCCTAAGAAACCAAACAGGAAGGTTAACAAATGCTTAATGAAGTCTGATTTGTCAGCATGGAGGTTCAAATATTGCAGCTTTGCTGTAAACAGGAACAGCACAATTACATTGCATTTGATTGCATGAGAGCTTAAAATTAAATGGACTCATACATACTAGGTTATGGTATTGCATAAAATTACAAGATTACTAGTTTGATGAGAAATATAAGTGAATAACAACTATTCTATACGTCCTTCTTAGGACGTAATTTTTTGTTATTTGAAGCCCCACTCTGGCTTTTGCCAGGGGCCGCAATATAGGCAGGCCATACATATGGCCGAATGTCTGAACGCGGTTTCTGGGACCTCTCCACGGCGATCCTCATCTGCATGGTGGCACTTTGTGTCATCGGGTGTTTATCGCTTGTGTGATGTCCTGGTGGGGTAGAAAGTCAGTCAGTCAAATATAAGTGAAGGAGTCTTTTCCTTGGCACGTTGGGCATTTAGTGCTAGACCGCTACTGTTATAGACCAAATGAGAGTTACCTTTACTTCCCAGGACATTATCTGGTACCCAGACGTGGGAGCCAATGTGAATTTTTAAAAACAATTGGCTTCAATATAGATTTTTTTGGTTTGCGTTCACTGGCTGTAAACTCTGGTGGAAAGTCCTGGCTGTTCATACACTTCTGGACTGGTCTGACATTTTTTCCTTTATTCCAGTTCCCTTGTTGACTTTACCCCTCCAAGAACATAATCAAATATGCTTGAGAAGAGAATTCGGATGAGTGAGCATTACATTTTGTTTTAGTAATGTTTAATTGTTTTTCTACCTAGATAATAGAGGGAGCTTGCTACAACAGAGTGCCTGGCAACAACAAGCGTCAGCCATGCTGCAATCCTTGCAGGGACTTGAACAGCTGAAACATCTGCCGCAGATCAACCAACTGCCAACATTTCAGGCATCTACTTCAGACTCTGAACTCACCACCTTAAACAGGTGGCAGAGACTTCCAGCGACCAGTCAAAATGGCATTGAACCAAACCAGGATTCTCAGACCTCATTGTAGGCCTAGGACAGCGGACTAATCTTTGAGGTCTGGTATGAAATGTGAAAGGGAACCTGGCAGACCTGGGGGTGACTGTTGCTGCCAAGTCATCATCACCACGCACACACGGCTCCTTTCAACCATTTCTGTCCAAGAAAGCGTTGATACCAACCCACATCATCATGATTTGTTATTTGAACCCTTTGTCCAAAGCAGTTGTTGTATAGATTGTTTCATCTACAATAAGTAAAGGACTTCTTTCCATTCCACATCTTCAGGCCTAGTGGGCATGTAACGCTAGACCTATATTGTATTTAGACCGATCGGCACTTGGTGGGTGATGTGGTTAGCATTACACTGGCTGTCTTTGCTTCCCAGGACTTTACCTGGTACCCACTCAAGGCTGGGTCGACCTGGGAGCCAAGGTCACTTTTGAAACAAGACCAGCTGCGTTAGGACCTGAATCCACGACTTTCCGATCCTCTCGAGAGTGTCTGGCCGCTACACCATGGCGATCCCGTCTTATCTACAATAAGTGCACATCAGAAACAGGCATCACTCCTGCACTATATATGCTGAGAGAGAGAGAGAGAGAGAGAGAGCACCTATAGGTACATGCTAAGTGCTGTCAAATAGTCAACAGTTGCTGTGGCGTGGGTGTGCCAGACACACAAGTTTATGTTTAGATGGCCCAAGCTTGTGGTGTTTAGGGTTTATCAGATCTGGTAATAGTCAGTGTTGATTACCCGTTTTTACAATATATTTGATTTTGATTAGACTTAGGGAAAACTTTTCTGATTTCATTGTTTCCGTCTTTAAATTAAAGATCATGAGAACATTTTTGTCTTTGTTTATATTTGCATTTGTTTTACCTCTCCGGGTTGCTGCCTGAAGCTTTGACACTTCTGCTGCTCAAAGAGTTGCATCCTGGATGTCAGTCCAGCAGGTCATACCCTGTTCAGCCTCCTAGGGACAACATCTACATCAAATACTGTCCTGTGTCCAACATGGGGGTAAAGGTGTTTGTGGCATGTCCACATATTATGTACTAGGTCAACTCGACTTACAACCAAGTTCCTTTCCGACTAACACGTCGTAAATCAAACTGGACATGTTGAATTTATATATTTCAAAAATAATTTTATTTTAACTGGTTACAATAATTTTACATAAAACACAAAAGTTCAGGCTGCACACATAATTAGTGTACATAGGCATCTGTGATTCCCAGGCAGTTAAACCTACCAATTTATTTACCTTGGGGAGGGGGGGGGGGCAGATGGTCATAAATCGAGGAGAATATGTAAATGGTGAAGTAGCCAACAGCTGTAATCACGGCCATTCTTCTTCTGTGTTGCCTTTTGTCACGAGAAGCTGCAAAACTACCACTACCCAGTTGCACCCAATTTCCTGTAAATGTAACTTTTCCCACTTGTTTTCAAGATGCTGTCTGCCGTTTTCATGCCTGCTCAGACGGTTAGGAAGTCAGGATATGACTGCATTACCTAAAAATATCATCGGGGAGAGGGGGTGTTTTCCTTTAAGCCGTCAAATGTTCCCGTAAGACTCATTTATAGGAGTCACACGATACATATGTTTCTTTCAGGCCCAGGGGAATGTATTTCATTTAATGCTTTGTTGGTTACTCCCTTCATGCATCTTTATAAATTATTTAATTAGGTGTTTTAAAAAAATGTATTAGTGACCTGTGTACAAATTTGTTTTAATGGAATTCCAATGGGATCATGAACATTTGTTTCTTGTAGCTTCACCGGGATGAATGGGTTTTAAAAAAGGGCGGTTAATAAATAGTTCTGGTATGCTTTCCTCCCGCCTTTTTTTTTTACAGAGACATGCACGACCAAGAAACTTCTCATTCAGCTAGTTTTGCCTGCTCAAACCATGGATAACAAAACTACAGCCAGTGTCTATATGACTTTATTTTAATACACAACATAATTTACCAAATGCAAATCTAGTGCAGTGGCTGTCATGCTTTCCCTGCTCAGTGGTCAGGTGTTCGAATCCTCGAGGTAGGGATTAGTTCCCAGGGACCTTAGCGCTCAGATCAATTGAGGTTTTAATGGACACCAGGAAATATTTAGGAAAGAAAAGGTGACATCCTGATATTCACTATATTACCTACTGAGTAATGACTGCTTTAATAATATGAGCTGAACCCAGGGCTTTTTTCTGTGGTGGTGCCAATGGTATGCAGAACTGGAACCTCTTTTTAGGTATTGGTGTTGAAACACTTCAGTAATAGAAACCTTGTGAGTGCTAGCACTTTTTTTAAAAGACATTTTTTCTAGGAAAAAAAGCCCTGGCTAATTGGGGGGTAGACACAGACCTGGTGGAGGGATACCAATAGACCTATAAATGCTTTAGTCACCAACAGGAAACTGAAGGCCAATCAGAGAGGTTAATGGAGGCGGGCGAGTGATATCTGCAGTACTGAGCATCAAGACTCACAAGAAATATGAACTTGACAAGGGGTGAAATATGCGAGGGAATAACTTGTTCATGTAAAGTTTTTGCCTTCATTTTCTGATTCACAGGAACACACAGGTTTGAATACACTGTCCATACTGGTGGCAGAGCACTTGTGGTTTATAAACATGTGCAATGACGCTGGTTCACATCTCCCAATATTACCTTTACTTTAGCTTTTCTTAAAGTAGCAATGCATCTGCCTGAGAGGCCAACAGACTGCATTCAAGTTGGTCTGTAAAACTTACTTGCATGAACACTACTCAAGTCCTGGAACAACACTAAAGTTCAGAAGTGGACAAACAACCAGGACTTTCACTGGAGTTTACAGTGGTAACACGAAGAGCCCCATGGGAGGCTAAGAACCAGGGAACCAGACCTCCGGGACGACCCAGGGTGCGCTGGGAAGACAACATCCGACAGTCCCTGACTGACAGAGGACTGGAATGGAACAAAGCCAGAAAGAAAACTGCTGATAGAGACGTCTGGCGATCTCTCTGGCAAACCTCTACACCCCAAGGTAGAAGAGGAGCGACTAAGTAAGTAAGTAACACGAAGAGCCCACCAAGAGTCATGTATTCTAGGAACTGAATTAAACTTCCTCATACAGACAGCACAACTTTTGTTTCTAGCACAGCTTTAAAATATCGCCATTAGACACCTTGCACTAAAACACCACAGAAAAACCATAACACAGATCCAGTTTGTTCAAACCATTTCACAAAAGTTCATTTTTTCTTCTTCTGTTTTGATTTTGCCTTGCTGGAAGTTTTCCCGCTAACAGAACCGCCTGATTGATTCTCTACATCTGAGGAAACGCTCTGTGCCAACACATTCAGTTCTGACATGGACTGAGACAACTCCCCCTGGACCAGCTTCAGGTGTGTGTACTGTTTTTGAAGGCTGCCGAGTGAGTCGTTGAGTTCCGTGTACAGACTGATTAGTTTGTGGACATTGGATTTTGAAGTCTTCACTGCATCTGCATCGATGGAGGGTGAGCCCTGGTCCAGACTATCAACTTCGGGGCTGTGGAGGCTGTTGTTTGGTGACCTCTCTAAGACTGGAGGGCATGAGGCTGCTGGCGATTTGACAGGAACAAAAAACAGGTTATAAGGATGACATATATTTGAAAAGTGTTCTGTGTAGATTTGTCTGGTAACAGGTTAAAAGGGACTAGATGTTTCTGACTGACTGACTTTCTACCCCACCAGGACATCACACAAGCGATAAACACCCGATGACACAAAGTGCTACCATGCGGATGAGGATCACCGTGGAGAGGTCCCAGAAACCGCGTTCAGACAATTGGCCATATTGATGGCCTGCCTATATTGCGGCCCCTGGCAAAAGCCAGAGTGGGGCTTCAAATAACAAAAAATTACGTCCTAAGAAGGACGTGAGGAATATATAAGATGCCCCCATTTATAGAACAGTCCTTATTTTTTTTTTTAAAGCCTTAAATGAACAAATTCATATTTTAAAGACATTCCCCTCCACAACCTCCAATTTAAAACTTTAAAAGTGTAGGAAACATATCTGCTTTTACACAAAACATATAGTACACTTGTTGAAATTTGGTAACTACTGAGTTATAAACATGGCATATATGTGACACAGTTGTATCTTCACATCCCCCATGTATGGATGTGCCTAATTCGGACATAGTGTTTTATGGATATAGTTCGTAGCAACAACACGGCCAGTGATGTAACAATTACACAGGAGTTTGTTTATTAACAATATTGTCAAGTCGAACAGAATGAATCATTTCAGTAACCAATAGTATAGGAACACTTCATTTTCTTATTACTGGCTATTCGTATGTATCTCTATGAGTTCCTTAATCACTTTTAGCTCAACTCAAAGTTTAATATATATCTTCTCACAAAGTGTTCTCAACTCCTCTCTTGAGCGGCTCGGTACTAACTGCCCCGTCTTCACTGCTCTGCCAAGCCTCTCGCCCTTCCTGTCCCTCTCCCTCCTACTCATTCCCACGCTTCCTACTCTCTCCGCGTGGGTTCTCAATCACACCTCTGTCACCCTTCATCCTGAACTGTTATCTTCTTCCCCTCGTCTGCCCTGAACAGCGCTCCAATCTAGCCTCTTGGCTTGTCCGCTAATCATCTTTCTACATCCATCAACTCTGGTCGCAGTGCACCTGTTCTATCTGTATCGCTGGTCGGGTCAGCTTTCTAATCACTGTTTTCTGTCATATATTACATTTATATCTGAAGTGTTTTATCAGGTGTTATTATGAGCAAGCAATTTGACAACTTCAGAGAAGATACTCCCAGTACCTGCAGTAGTGATCCTTAAATAAGAAACCGCCATTAGTGGTCCACAGAGAAGAGACCCCCAGTAGTGGTTCAAGGAGAAGAGACCCCCACTAGTGGACCTCAGAGAAGAGACGCCTAGTAGTGGTTCACAGAGAAGAGACCTCCAGTAGTAGTCCTTAGAGAAGAGACCCCCAGTAGTGGTCCACAGAGAAGAGACCCCCAGTAGTGGTCCACAGAGAAGAGACCCCCAGTAGTGGTCCACAGAGAAGAGACCCCCAGTAGTGGACCACAGAGAAGAGACCTCCAGTAGTAGTCCTTAGAGAAGAGACCCCCAGTAGTGGTCCTCAGAGAAAAAAACCTCGGCTATCCTCTAAATAACGGCCACATATTATGGCGGCCAAAAACACACCCTGATAGGGCCTCAATCACATGTAAATTGCGGACTTCCACAGACGAGCACATCACAGCAAAACTAGGATTACTGTTTGTTGACAATTTTGAGAAACGCTAAAATACACACGATAATAGTGACATGGCAGGGAGACAATGCCCTCTAACGCAGGTTAGCAATAGTGTTCTTCTGATTAAACTCACCGCTGAGTATATTCCCCGTGCTGCTACGGATGGGGAAGCTAAACTAGATGGCTGGGACTCAGAAGCAGCAGCTACTGCATCTCCTGCACCTTTTTCCAATTTATTTGCTCCTGAGTCCCAGCCATCTATTTTAGCCTCCTATCCGCGCCGCGCGTAGTCGCGAGGGAGATACTCTTGGTGGTGAAAACTGTGATACCAATGCGGCACCGATCATATTTAGCCGAGTTTCAATGGTGTCACAGCCACAAAAAGCAGATTTTCGGGCAGAATTTGCAATTTCTGTGCCACTATTTTCAGATATAAAGGCCTCAGTTATCGCAAAGTAGTCCATTTCGTCATTTTCCCTTTTTTTCGTTCCTCATTACAACACACAACCTAATGAGGCCCTGTCAGGGTGTGTTTTTTGCCGCCATAATATGTGGCCGTTATTCGGAGGATAGCCAAAACCTCTAGTAGTCTTCAGAGAAGAAACCCCCAGTACTGGTCCTCAGAGGAAAAAACCAGCAGTTAGTGGTCCTTAGAGAAGAAAAGCCCTCAGTAGTGGTCCTTAGAGAAGAAAAGCCCTCAGTAGTGGTCCTTAGAGAAGAAAAGCCCTCAGTAGTGGTCCTTAGAGAAGAAAAGCCCTCAGTAGTGGTCCTTAGAGAAGAAAAGCCCTCAGTAGTGGTCCTTAGAGAAGAAAAGCCCTCAGTAGTGGTCCTTAGAGAAGAAAAGCCCCCAGTAGTGGTCCTTAGAGAAGAAAAGCCCTCAGTAGTGGTCCTTAGAGAAGAAAAGCCCCCAGTAGTGGTCCTTAGAGAAGAAAAGCCCTCAGTAGTGGTCCTTAGAGAAGAAAAGCCCTCAGTAGTGGTCCTTAGAGAAGAAAAGCCCTCAGTAGTGGTCCTTAGAGAAGAAAAGCCCTCAGTAGTGGTCCTTAGAGAAGAAAAGCCCCCAGTAGTGGTCCTTAGAGAAGAAAAGCCCTCAGTAGTGGTCCTTAGAGAAGAAAAGCCCTCAGTAGTGGTCCTTAGAGAAGAAAAACCCCCAGTAGTGGTCCTTAGAGAAGAAAAGCCCCCAGTAGTGGTCCTTAGAGAAGAAAAAAATCCAGTAATGGTCATCGGAGAAGAAAACCCCCAGTAGTGGTCCTTAGAGAAGAAAAGCCCCCAGTAGTGGTCCTTAGAGAAAAAAAAAAATCCAGTAATGGTCATCGGAGAAGAAAACCCCCAGTAGTGGTCCTTAGAGAAGAAAAGCCCCCAGTAGTGGTCCTTAGAGAAAAAAAAACAAAAACAATCCAGTAATGGTCATCGAAGAAGAAAACCCCCAGTAGTGGTCCTTAGAGAAGAAAAGCCCCCAGTAGTGGTCCTTGGAGAAAAAAAAAAAAAAAAAAATCCAGTAATGGTCATCGGAGAAGAAAACCCCCAGTAGTGGGTCTCAGAGAGGAAACCCCCAGTAGTGGTCCTCGGAAAAAAAAATCCCAGAAATTGTCCTCGGAGAAGAAAACCAGCAGTAGAGGTCCTTAGAGAAGAAAAAAACCCCAGTAGTGGTCCTAAGGAAAAACAAAATCCAGTAATGGTCATTAGACAAGAACCCCCCCCCCCTCCCAGTAGTGGAACTCGAAAAAAAAAATCCCAGTAACTGTTTTCGGTACCTGCAGTAGTTGTCCTCAAGTATTCGCATCCCACAACAAAAGCCACGTCTTCGTTGTCTTGCTGAGCTGAACTGACATCTTCACTGATTTCCTGCCAAGATGGGGGTTTTGGTCGTTCAGGCAAGCGAGCGTTCCTCGACATTATTCCCATGGGTTGAGGGTGATGTTGAAATACTGGCGTATAAGCAGTGAATGTTACTATCCACTCCTTCAAAATATAGCCAGATGTCTACTTACTTCTACCTAGCTGCAGACACACCTCGGCACAGGTAAACAATACGAGCTTTCCACTGTTGAAAGTTTACAAATTCTGCCGCATGTAGGCAGGAGTTCTTGGGATTTGGAGGAAGAACTCGAGGAGAGCAAGGAGAACTGTGGTTTCTCCAACAGTTGTTCTTGTGTGTGTGTGTGGGGGGGGGGGGGTATGTTGTCCACGGACCCTTATAAACATGACGCAATAAGGCAATTATTAGAGTTTTGCTGAATCTGATGTGTTGGTTCGAAAGGCGCATATATCGAGCCTATATCACAATATATCCACCACTTTAATAACACAATGTTAGTAAGAATGTCTAATAATAATAATTCATAGTTCAATTTCAATCATAATCGCATCCCATTTCAAAGAAAATTTTAAACATTCAAAGAAAATGTAAAACAATTAAAATGATATTTTAGTCACATAAATAATTTCAAGATATAGAATTTAAAATAACAAATATATACTACCATATCACAATGACGTAACCACTGCCATTTCAAGGGCGCATGCTGAAGAAACAGACAAAAATTGTTTGTGAATAACTTGACATGTCAGATAAACAAATAACGATCGGAGAGGGGGCGGGGGTGGTTTAAATAATTACTATCGCAGGCATTACACGTTGACATATCTTAAGTGAAATCAAGAGGCCGCCCTAGGAGAAAATGGACTGATGACATAAAAGAGCTTCTACATCGACACGGAATGCCAAAAGCCATCGTTGCATATCAAGCAATGGATCGCAAACTGTTCCTCCCAACGGCGCTTTACGACAGAAGCGCAAAATTTAAACGGTCAGTACAGTGGAGCCTGTATTGTAAAACTTAGTACTTTAGAGTTATTCCAGTTATGGCAATGTATGCCGACGACCTGGTACTGTGGTGCACCGATGAACACGCAACAATAGCCACAAGAATACTACAGCGGGCTACATATGCACTTGAGGCATGGTCGAATAGATGGTGTGTCAGCATCAATACAGACAAATGTAGCACCATACTCTTCACTCTTTCCCCAAAGCAAAAAGCGGGCATCATCAAAATAATCGGAATACCCCTAAGAGATGATAAAGAGCCCACGTACCTCGGAGTCACATTTGATGACAGGTTGACATGGAGAAAACATATCAACAAGGCAGCAACCAAAGCCAGGAGGAAGACAGCCATACTAAGAAAACTAAGTGGAACTACATGGGGAGCAGATGGGAAAATACTCAATAAAGTATACAAGCAGAGCATACTTCCACACTTGGAATATGGGTCAACTGCATGGTGTTCAGCATCTAGTACTACATTAAAGGAGTTAGACAAAGTGCAAAATCAAGCACTCAGAGTCATCACAGGAGGGATGAAATCAACCCCCATATTATAAATGGAGAAAGCTGGGAAAACACAGGCACTGAGAGAACGCAGAGATACAAAGTTGCAAATACAAGCTGAAAAGTTCCTCAGTATGCCAGATCACCCGATGGAAAATAGATTAAAGAACCTAGCCTGGGGACGGTTAAAAAGAAGCAGCTTTATACATCAAGCAAAAAGAATATGTAGACAAACTGCTGACCTTCCAGAAATTGGTTGTCCACTTAACAGTATTCCAGAACAAACCCCATGGAGAGAGAAATGCAAACTAACGGTACAAATCCAGACAAATGTGAAAGGAATATTTGACAAGAAAGAACAAGATAGTGTACAACGCAGAATGGCCACCCTCAGTTATATTGATAAAGAATACTCACAAGAACAATGGGTCAGAGTCTATACAGATGGGCCCGCAGAAAGTGCAGTTAGAAATGGTGGTGCTGGAGTGTACATAGAATTCCCAGATGGTACTAGGGATAAGTCCAGCGTACCAAGTATGATGCAGAAACTCAGGCTATCAAGATAGCAACAGAGAAACTGGTAAATACCAATCTTGGCTCCCAGTATGTAGTAATGCTGACAGATACAAAATCAGTACTTGAAGCACTCCAGTCTAGGAAACTACCAGAATTGCAAACACTGCTGACACAACTTAGCCTTCAGCAAAAAGTTGTAATGCAGTGGATACCATCACACTGTGGAGTGCCTGGAAATGAGAAAGCTGATCAACTGGCAGGAGAAGGTGCGACAAAAGTGCAGCCGGATGTACCATTCACATACCACCAAAAGAAAAGAATCATTAAATTAATCAGGAAACCACCAGCCCCAGCACAAGACGACTATTTTATTTTGGACAGATCAGAACAAGTCATTATCCTCCGCCTCAGAACAGGGCACAACCGATTACCTAATCACATGTACACAAAATTCAAGATAGGCGTATCAGCCAAGTGCATCTGTGGAAAGGTGCCTCAGACAGCAGAGCGTGTACTCCAGGACTGCACCGAATTTGACATATTTAGGCAAACCTTTTGGCCAGAAAGAACAACAGTGGAACGTAAACTCTATGGACCACTGAATGAATTAACAACAACAGTGAAATTTATTTAAGAGACAAAATTGCTGATATAGACAACTTATTTCAGGCGAACGAAAGAAGAAGAGTTATTCCAAAACCGAACAACCTCGCTTCACATCTATGTTACCGAAGACATATCCTCTACCACTAAGTCTTTCTGCTCCTTCTGGATGAGACCCAGTTGTTCCGATGTGAACTTGTCACGTGGACCTAGTTCCTCTACATCAGCGCCGTCACTTCCAAAACTGTGTTTGCCCAGAGAATTTGTTACATAATCTGGCCATAATTATCTCCAGAGTGTGTTTATGGTCTTGCAAGTCGCTTGCGTCCAAGTTTTCTCAAGGAAACTATAAAGGTAAAGATTATTAAGAGGATTTTACACCCTTCTCTGTCAGAGGAACTTCCAAACACCCTTGAAACAATGCGTTGGTCTATCATTACTGATATTTTGCAGCATCCCGCAATCTCTAGGCCGGACTAGAGGGTCAAATTATGCATATCCTATGAAGTACGTATTTCTAGTCTTGTTTTTCAACTTGATCGGAATCGGCACTGTCCAGGAACCAAAGTTTTGTTCGGAAACCAATTCAGCTCTCATCTCAACCGAAAATAGGGCTCAGAAGCCCAATTGTTCCAAACAGGAGTCCTTTCAGAACTGATGTCCCACTCTAGGGGTAATGTAACCATATACAGTATACGATCGGCATGGGGGTGCAGGCTGGTTCATGAGGGGCACACACCATTTGTATAACCAGCACAGAACAAGCACCATTAGTCGCTGCACACTCGTGGAGCAACTGAAGATCAGTCGGAGCACCTATGGATCTGTCAGGAGTGATGGACGATAAGCAGCACTAATCACATACATGTATCATTTTTAACTCCGGAATTTTATTCAAAAACCGACATCACAGCACTCGGGGCATTCCCATAAGCGCTCCGTCGCCATCTTCAGCAGCCAGCGAAGAATTTCGATACTAATGGTGCCAGTAGCATCCTGAATAAACGTCCGTCTTGCTTTTCCTCTGAGCCTCGAGCATCTGCCAGAACATCTCGTCACTCTCCCCTACATCAATCTCACCAGACTGTGGTGATCCATCTGCTCCTCCGAACCGTACACGCTCTCCCACAAGGCGTTAACCACGTCTGCCTTATCACGCATCGGTATTCCACCAAGCTGTGCAGAGCCAGCCAGTCTGTCCGCCTATTTATTTCCCAACACACCGGCGTCACCCGGGAAAAAAATCCAGACAATCCTTCTCACCCGTGTCCTCCGCAGCGAAGCATGCCACTCTGCACGAAGCATGTCTGTCCTGATCTTCCTCATCATGCTTTCCGAGTCAGTTACAATCCTGATGTGTGTGTGTGTGTGTGTGTGTGTGTGTGTGGTGTTCTCTAACGAGCGGAAAGCTGCAGTGACCGCCTCCACCTCCACCTCCATTCTTAAGCTGGATGTTGTGGTATCAAATTCTAGGCTCTCCTGCACCAAACGTCGATCATTCACTTTTGTTAAGAAACCCCAAGCACTTCTTTTGCCTCTTGACATTGAACCGTCGTGTAAATGATCAAATCCTCTGAGCGAGCATTATCTTGAATTAAATGCTGAATTTCCACCTCTGTTGCACCTGCTGGCCAGTTTCTACATTCCTGGCTCAGTGTGATTATGACTCTACACAAGTCTGGCTGTTAGGTACACCTAACTCCGGGGTAGGCCATTTAGCCCCTGATTTTGGATGCTTATTTTTGTTTCCAAAGAAGATTAGAAATATTGACATCTTAAAAGATCTGAACATCAAGGAAGATTGGCTAATAAACAGCATTCTTTCTCGAA
Organism: Candidula unifasciata; assembly: GCA_905116865.2. NCBI lineage: Eukaryota > Metazoa > Mollusca > Gastropoda > Stylommatophora > Geomitridae > Candidula > Candidula unifasciata. The sequence goes on along the minus strand of CAJHNH020000087.1, from coordinate 272,793 downwards.
AGCTGAAATATTTTGGTCATATTAAGCGCCACGACGGATTGGAAAAAAATATAGCAAAAGGCATGGTACCAGGAAGGAGGGGCAGAGGCCGACCGACACGAAGATGGGTACAGGATATAAGTGACTCCTTGAGTGTGAAAGTTCATGAGGCGGGAGAACTGGCAAGAGAACGAGTTTCTTACAGGCAGACTGTGATGAGAGCGACGTTCTGCAAAGGACCTGCTACATGATGATGATTTTTGTTTCCTACCTAGTTTGTTTTAAAGGGCGACAAGTGTGTGAATTATTGATTTATTTAAAAGGAACATTTCCACGTCCCCCCCCCCCCCCCAATTCCCTGCAATAACTCAAAAGGAATTCAACAATTTCCCATAGTTTGTGTCAATTCAGCATTGTCAATAGTGTTGCCAATACTGTTACTTTCGGCATTTAATTATTAATACAGCCTCCAAACATATCATTTACAAAGCGTTATTCAGACTTTGTACTTTATACCAGCATTTTACAATATATAATGTACTTATATTATTAAAAGTAAATGATTATACATTTATTAGTAATCTTACGGGCATGATTTTGTCAAATAAGGAAGATTTCAGGCAAAAAATATTAGTATGGATCGGAGAGTAGTCTCTTGTAACTAAAACAATCATGGCGACGGAGGGGCAAAATTTGGATGAGAACGAGAAGAAAATTATCAATGAATTCTGTCACTACCTTGAGAAGTCTAAGCAGTTGTTTAATGGACATTGATAAGCTTGGGTTATTTAGTTGGCCTGGATGTTTTGCATAAGTATATTTCAAATAAAGAAAATGTTGATTAAAACAACTGTATGTTCCTAGCAGTGTGCTAACATAACAATGTGTTGTCAGGATTCAGTTTCTGCTCTGACTAATGCAATCTTCAGTCAGTAAAGGAATGACTTCAGATTGAAGGTTGACTAAATAATCTTCAACGATTTCTGACTCTCATTGTTATTGGACACACATATGTGTGTCTACCTGGGGATATCTTTCTTCTTATATCAACACATCACTTAAAAAAAAAAAATTAAAAAAACCCAGTATTGTTTTTATAAGTGTTTTGATTTTTTCATGGCTAGAATATTATTATTTGGGAGTGGGGTCTTCTGTCTGATGTCATTTCGTTTATGCTTCTGTAGTACTTCTGTATTTTTATATTTCTGTATATCCACATTATTAGGAAAAACGACATCCATGTTTGTTAAAAGATTCATTAAGCATAATCTGTAAAATGTTAGGCCAGTTTGCCAAAGAAAATTGAATTGATTCCCTGCAGAGATGTCAGTTGAAAGAGGAAGTTTGCCATTGTACCAGGGCATACACGCATTGTGAGAAAGGAAAGATAAGCAGTTTGACACTGACACTTTATCAGTACAGTGGTAATAATCCAGGAATACAATGGTAATAATCCCATGTTTGGAGTACAATGGTAATAATCCAGTGTCTGGATTACAGTGTTAATAATCCCATGTCTGAATTACAGTGTTGATAATCCCATGTCTGGAGCACAATAGTAATAATTCCATGTTTGGAGTACAATGGTAATAATCCCTTGTCTGGAGTACAATGGTAATAATCCCTTGTCTGGAGTACAATGGTAACAATCCCATGTCTGGAGTACAATGGTAAAAATCCCATGTCTGGAGTGCAATGGTAATAATCCCATGTCTGGAGTACAATGGTAATAATCCCATGTCTGGAGTGCAATGGTAACAATCCCATGTCTGGAGTGCAATGGTAATAATCCCATGTCTGGAGTGCAATGGTAATAATCCCTTGTCTGGAGTACAATGGTAATAATCCAATGTCTGGAGTACAATGGTAATAATCCCTTGTCTGGAGTACAATGGTAATAATCCCAAGTCTGGAGTGCAATGGTAATAATCCCTTGTCTGGAGTACAATGGTAATAATCCCATGTCTGGAGTGCAATGGTAATAATCCCATGTCTGGAGTGCAATGGTAATAATCCCTTGTCTGAAGTACAATGGTAATAATCCAATGTCTGGAGTAAGTACAATGGTAATAATCCCTTGTCTGGAGTACAATGGTAATAATCCCATGTCTGGAGTACAATGGTAATAATCTAATGTCTGGAGTACAATGGTAATAATCCCATGTCTGGAGTGCAATGGTAATAATCCCAAGTCTGGAGTGCAATGGTAATAATCCAATGTCTGGAGTGCAATGGTAATAATCCCTTGTCTGGAATACAATGGTAATAATCCCATGTCTGGAGTACAATGGTAATAATCCCATGTCTGGAGTACAATGGAAATAATATAATGTCTGGAGTACAATGGTAATAATCCCAAGTCTGGAGTGCAATGGTAATAATCCCTTGTCTGGAGTACAATGGTAATAATCCCATGTCTGGAGTACAATGGTAATAATCCCAAGTCTGGAGTGCAATGGTAATAATCCAGTCCAAAATCTTTGGCCTCTTTCATCAACAATCATTTTGGGTTTCTTTTGGACGTCCTCGCCTCTTTCCTATTTAAGTGCCTGTTTAATGGTTCTCCGTTGGCTTCTCCTCAGGATCTGCCTGGTGTGTCACAATCTTCTGTGTCTTATAACTGTTGATACCAGCGGTTGTCCAGACACTTTTCTTATTTATTCGCCTCACTTGAATTCATGCCATTTAATTTTCGTCAACTTCCTGAGGCATTTGTTTTCAGATGCATCCATCTTTGGTTCCATATCTATAGTGGCTCTCCTGCATTCACTGGCCTCAGGTACCAGAAATCTGGCAGGAGGTCACATGGCTAGAGTCATACTGCTATTGTCACTCATCAGGTGCTGTTTGGTAAATAAAAAATATGTTGAACCTCGCAATATTTCCTCATTACGCAAGGATGATGTGGGAACATATTTTTCTACCTTAATGGTGTTTCTTTAAGTTTTTTCCTTGTTCTTTTGTGCCATTATTGATCACATAGGGCTTGCAGTATATTTCTCTGTTTTGTTCCATACTGTGCAGTCACTTTAGTATCATAGATGGAATTCGATCCAGGAATTCGATCCAGCACCATTGGCCTCTCTCACCACCTTTGACCTTAGGGTTTCTCTCGGATGTCCTTATTTTCTCAGTCCCTCTGTTTCTCATTTCAGTGCTTGTCTGGTGATTCTCTTCTCAACAGTGTGTCCAATGTATATCTTATAATGTTGATTATAACTGTTGTCCAGACATTTTTCTTATTTCTTTACTCCATGTTGAATTCATCCCCTTTTATATTTATGATTTTTCTCAGGCATTTGTTTTCACACACATTTTATTTAGGTTTTTATGTTATTTAGTTGTTATTGTTCGTTCAACAGTTCTTAAACAGTTCTTAAACACACATGCAAGCCATTTTCTCGGGAACTGTCTGTTAGATTGCCATGATTGTGTGCATGCAGCCTTAGACTATCCATGACGTTCAGGGAATTTTTTTTTTTCACTGAAGAATAATATTATATGTAGTTTTTTTCTTCTTTATGATATGTATTTTTATCATGAAACCGTCTTGGTAGACTTTTGGAAAGTTTACTTTCATTAGTCTCAGAAAGTAATGCACACTAGGACTGGTTTAACAGGGGGTCATAGAAAACCTACTTAATTTTGTGATTTTCTCATGCAGAGTCGCACAGTTAGGGACATGAAGTCGAAATAAGACGTCAGTCAAGGCTGTTTAGTCAAAGGTGCATTCACAAGTTAGTATTGAGGTAATTGTGTCATAAATATAGCTTATAACAGCTGACATAGACAGCAATTTCAAAATCAATTTAGGATGCGAGTTTATAACTTTGCAGAAGGTTACCATATCACTGTACCAGCACTTGCTCGGGGAATCTACGATCGATCATTTATATTGTGATATTCATGCTCCAGAGAAACAAACACGATTGGTGCTTGGTCTCGATAGAACATCATTTAACCGCTGGATTAGACAGGTCACAGAATACAGTCATATCAAGCAAGGAAGGAAAAAGGAAAGTTGACAACTTTGATGTAGATATCATTAGACATGAGATCTTAAAAATATTAGAGACAAATCAACTTGTTACTTTCCGAAAACTGAAATTAACATTGAAATCACAATGCAGTATTGACATTTCAAAAAGTAGTCAGAAAATTGTAAGAGCTACTGGGTTCACTGTCATGAAAACTGTAGGTAGAATTGTAACTGTAGGCATTATTTGTGAAAAGCCACATTTGATTGCTAGTCGAAGCAAATACCTGAGGCAGATCCGTGGGCGGTGGTTGCAAGGCCATGTTGTTGTATATTGGGACAAATCCTGGGTTATTGCTCAACATACCTATGCTAAAGAATGGCAATTAGTAAACGGTGAACCGAAAAGTAACATTCCACAAGAAACTGCCACACTGAAATGAATGGACAATTTTAGGCACTGAATGGAGAATGACCTTCTTTCAGTTCTGGACAGACCATCATGCCTAGTAATGGATAATACCACCTATTATAATGCCTTATCAGAGGAAGACAAAGTACCAATGACATCAAATACAAAGTATCAGATTAAGACATGGCTTTCTAAGGACAAGTCAACTTTGACGACACATATTTGAAGGCAGAGTTGTTGCAGCTTGTGAGAAAAACAAGTAAGACAAAAGTGTATCACATTGACAAAAATTATTAATGAATGCGGCCACACTTCTCTGCGACTCCCTGCATATCATTCACTCACACCTCAACCCGATAGATCTTGTTTGTGCTAATGTCAACAGACAAGTTGCTGAAAAGAACAGTACATTTAACATCTATGATGTTTAAGTTCTGACACGTGAATCCGTCTCAAAAATAGACGTTCATTTCTGGAAAAAGTGTGATGAACATGTGCTCCGAGAGGAAGATGAGTACTGGCCCGAGATGGATTACAATTTGTTCAGCCAGTAACAATTATCAACCTTTCGTTATCATAAGATTCTGAATGATTAAAACCATTTTTGATGAGTGGTTGAATATCATCAGCCCGTTAAGTTCATCTACAGTTGCAACAAATACATATCCATACCCAAATATGTCAACCATAATACAGTTAGCTGTGCAACCCCAGGGGTTTACTGGGGACCGAAGGGGAATACTAACTGTTGCATACTGTTTATAATTAAACAAGGCAGACAGATTGGCTGGATCTGCACTACTGGGTGGTGAATTGATGGTTGATAAGGCAGATGTGGTCAAGGCCCTTTGGGAAGAAGTAACTAAGTCAGAAAAGAAAATAGATTATCATGGCTTGGAGAGAATGATACACCTGAGTGTGACTAGAGGGCCTGGCCGGCACACTACACTCAGAGGAAAGGCAAGATGGATATATAATCAGATTGCGTCTGGTACCCTTAGTATTGGAACTCTGCACTGGCTTGCTGGAGATGGGGACAGAGTGCATATGTGAATGCCTTAAGTGCTGTTATGTCTTTCTTGACTCAGATCACCTAAGCTCAATTGAACATAAATTACAGTATAAAAAAATTACTTCACTTATCAAGGTATTATGAAAACACACCTCTGAACAAAAAATTGAACTGGAAACTCAGATGTTTACTGAAAAATCTATAAGAGTTCCACTCTACTTATTTATAGTGGTTGGAAAAGATTAAAGGAATTGGCCATTATTCAGCATCCTGAGCATCTGTGGACTAAAGAATACCGTCATTTTTGCGTCATGGATATTCTAAGGCTGCAAGCAAAAAAATCGTTGCGATCTAAAAGGCAGTTTTTGAAAAATGGCTTGCATATGTGTTTATGAATTGTTGAACAAACTCTAATTAAAAAAAAAATCACATGAATGTGCCGGGTTGATTCTCTTTCACATACAGAGATTTACCACAGTATGGACACAAACAGTGGCAGTCGTACTTCGGACGCACTTTTGACGTGTATACCAAATTATGGAAGTTTCAGCAGCAGCACAGGTACGTATTGCCAGATACAGGTAGTTTGTGTTTGCAACTTTTACTTCTACAAGAAAAAGTCAATAAGTAAGTCACAAATGTTTTTTAATAGAAACTAGAGATGATAACAAATTAAAAACCATTTATTTTTACACATTCACTGTCTTTATTTTTTAACATAATTTCCACCAAAAATGATGCACTTGTTCCATCGTTTTATCAGTCCTCCCAATCCTGCCACATAGAACCATGTGCTCTGTTTTCTAAACCATATTTTCACTTCACATTCAACTACTGCTTCATTTGTAAAATGTCTCCCACCAAGGTGGATTTTCAGTAGACCAAAAAGGTGGAATTTGCTAGGGTCTAACTCAGGGCTGTAAGGTGGATGTTCCAGAAGTTCCCACCCTAGATAGTTCATTTTCTCCTGAGTTAACCGAGCCGAATTTGGTCTGGCATTGTCATGAGACACGGCAGGTCATGAGACACAGCAGGTCATTCGACGCAGCAGGTCATGAGACACGGCAGGTCATGAGACACAGCAGGTCATTCGACGCAGCAGTGTCTCCACTTTTAACATCTCTCACAATTCAGAGTTTTATTTTATTTCCTTAACCAGTTACCTCCCGCTTGCTAAAAAAACAAACATGGGACAGGAATCTGTGTGGCAGTTCCTATAAAAAAAGAGGAAAAAATCCGAGCCCTATGTGACAAATAATGGCACAGTGGCATGATGATGATGAATAAGACAAGCAAATGGAGGAGAAAATATTGGAAGTCAGTACAGGCAACATAGGAGTTGAAGAACTGGTGTTGTTGAGTAGCATGGTCACCAACACCAGCTTGAAGGGTTTAGTGATGATAATGATGATGATGCATTCATGTTTCTGTCTCCAGGGCAATTTTGGACTCCAAGTATGGTCTCAAAAGATGGCAGATTGGAGAGATTGCATCCAAAATTGGACAGCTGTATTACCATTACTAGTAAGTCACCGGTGATGTAGCAGGCAGTCAAACATGTTGAAATCTTTTCTTAGACATGTTTAGTTTTGCTTCTCTTTTTCTCAGACATTTTCTGGATCTGCACCACTGGGCGATGAATTGATACATGGCAGGGCAGATGTAGTTGGAGCCCTTAGAGAACAAGCAACGGAATCAGTAGAGAAACAAGATTATTATGGCCTGGAGAGAATGAGGCACCTGGGTGTAACCAGAGGATCTGGTCAGCTGACTACACTCAGAGGAAAGGCAAGACGGACATTTAACCAGATTGTGACCGGTACAATTAGTATTGGAACTCTGCTCTGGCCGCTGAAGATGAGGACAGACTACACATGGGAATGCCCCGAGTGCTGGGATGTCAGTTATTGACTCACCTTAACTCAGAGACATATTTGTTTACCTGATGTTTTGCTACCTGCTGGATGAGACTAACAGTGCATGAGTTAGTCTTCTAGTATTAGATTCCAACAGTCACCACCTACCAACATGTGTCTTGTGTTGTTGCAGTTTGAGGACCAGTGAAACCAATTACCTCAATGAGTCCTTCTCCTTTTATTCAGCCATACGTATGAGGGCCTACTACTCCAAGGCCAGCAAGGAAGAACGGTATGACATTTTGTGTGTGTGTTTGCTGTTCTATTCATTTGATTATATTGGTGTCGGTGGGGCTGCCGTTGGTGTCACTGGGGCTGCTGTTGCTGTCATTGGGGGCTTCTGTTGATGTCATTGGGGCTGCCATTGGTGTCATTGGGGCTGCTGTTGCTGTCATTGGGGCTGGTGTCGATGTAATTAGGGTTGCTGTTGCTGTCATTGGCGTGGCTGTTGTTGTCACTGGGCCTTTTGTTGCTGTCATTGGCGTGGCTGTTGCTGTCACTGGGGCTGCTGTTGCTGTCATTGGGGCTGGTGTCGATGTAATTAGGGTTGCTGTTGCTGTCATTGGCGTGGCTGTTGTTGTCACTGGGGCTTTTGTTGCTGTCATTGGCGTGGCTGTTGCTGTCACTGGGGCTGCTGTTGCTGTCATTGGGGCTGCTGTTGCTGTCATTGGGGCTGTTGTTGATGTCACTGGAGCTGCTGTTGATGTCATTGGGGCTGCTGTTGATGTCACTGGAGCTGCTGTTGATGTCATTGGGGCTGTGTTGATGTCATTGGGGCTGGTGTCAATGTAAATGGGGCTCGTGTTTATATCTTTGGGGCGGTTGTTGCTGTCATTGGGGTTGCTGTTGAAATCATTGGGGCTGCTGTTGATGTCATTGTGGCTGCTGTTGATGTCATTAGGGCTGCTGTTGATGCCATTGGAGCTGCTGCTGATGTCATTGAGGTTGCTATTGATATCATTGGAGCTGCTGTTGTTATCATTGGGGCTGCTGTTGATGTCATTGGGGCTGCTGTTGATGTCATTGGGGCTGCTGTTGTTATCATTGGGGCTGCTGTTGATGTCATTGAGGGCTGCTGTTGATGTCATCAGGGCTGATGTTAATGTCATTGGGGGCTGCTGTTGATGTCATCAGGGCTGATGTTGATGTCATTGGGGGCTGCTGTTGATGTCATCGAGGCTGATGTTGATGTCATTGGGGGTGCTGTTGATGTCATTGGGGCTGCTGTTGTTATCATTGGGGCTGCTGTTGTTATCGTTTGGGGCTGCTGTTGATGTCATCAGGGCTGATGTTGATGTCATTGGGGCTGTTGTTGATGTCATTGGGGCTGCTGTTGTTATCATTGGGACTGCTGTTGTTATTATTGGGGCTGCTGTTGATGTCATTGGTGCTGCTGTTGATGTCATTGGGGCTGCTGTTGATGTCATCAGGGCTGATGTTGATGTCATTGGGACCAGTTTTGTTATCATTGGGGGCTGCTGTTGATGTCATTGGGGGCTGCTGTTGATGTCATTGGGGGCTGCTGTTGATGCCATCAGGGCTGATGTTGATGTCATTGGGGGGGTGCTGTTGATGTCATTAGGGCTGCTGTTTATGTCATTGGGGCTGCTGTTGATGTCATTGGGGTTGCTATTGATATCATTGGGGCTGCTGTTGATGTCATTGGGGCTGGTGTTGATGTCATTGGGGCTGCTGTTGTTATCATTGGGGCTGCTGTTGATGTCATTGGGACTGCTGTTAATGTCATTGGGACTGCTGTTGATATCATTGGGGCTGCTGTTGATGTCATTGGGACTGCTGTTAATGTCATTGGGGCTGCTGTTGATATCATTGAGGAGATTTTATTATTAGAAATGATGTCAGGGTCATTCTTCTTCTACCCTTTATCCTCTAACAGGTCATAGGTCCTCAGTCAACTGATAGTGTTATCTTATTCTCAACTTCACTCTCTGGTTCTCTTCTCTATGTTTTTGTATAATGAATCTGGAAAGTGATGATAAACTAGATGAATGAAAAAAGACAAACAAGTCTTGACATTTTTGCTCTGCCTGGTAGCAGGATTTTTTTTCTTTAGCTGTGTCTGTAGTCTTGCGTTACATCTGTAACTGTTGTGACTGTCTCATGTTTTATTTATATCTACAAGACAGTGTCTGTCTCATGTTTCATCTGTAGCTGTTTTGTCTTGTCTCATGTTTTTATCTCTATCTGCAAGGCTGTGTCTATCTCATGTTTTTATCTGTATCTGTAAGGCTATGTCTGTTTCATTTTTTATCTCTAGCTACAAGGCTTTGCCTGTCTCATGTTTTATCTCTAGCTACAAGGTTGTGTCTGTCTCATGTTTTATCTCTAGCTACAAGGCTCTGTCAGTCTCATGTTTTATCTCTAGCTACAAGGTTGTGTCTGTCTCATGTTTTATCTCAAGCTACAAGGCTATGCCTGTCTCATGTTTTATCTCTAGCTACAAGGCTGTGTCAGTCTCATGTTTTATCTCTAGCTACAAGGCTATGTCTGTCTCATGTTTTATCTCTAGCTACAAGGCTATGCCTGTCTCATGTTTTATCTCTAGCTACAAGGCTATGTCTGTGTCATGTTTTATCTCTTGCTACAAGGCTATGTCTGTCTCATGTTTTATCTCTAGCTACAAGGCTGTGTCAGTCTCATGTTTTATCTCTAGCTACAAGGCTATGCCTGTCTCAGGTTTTATCTCAAGCTACAAGGCTATGCCTGACTCATGTTTTATCTCTAGCTACAAGGCTATGCCTATCTCATGTTTTATCTCTAGCTACAAGGCTATGTCAGTCTCATGTTTTATCTCTAGCTACAAGGCTGTGTCAGTCTCATGTTTTATTTCTAGCTACAAGGCTATGCCTGACTCATGTTTTATCTCTAGCTACAAGGCTATGTCAGTCTCATGTTTTATCTCTAGCTACAAGGCTATGCCTATCTCATGTTTTATCTCTAGCTACAAGGCTATGCCTCTCTCATGTTTTATCTCTAGCTACAAGGCTGTGTCAGTCTCATGTTTTATTTCTAGCTACAAGGCTATGCCTGACTCATGTTTTATCTCTAGCTACAAGGCTATGTCAGTCTCATGTTTTATCTCTAGCTACAAGGCTATGTCAGTCTCATGTTTTATCTCTAGCTACAAGGCTATGTCAGTCTCATGTTTTATCTCTAGCTACAAGGCTATGTCAGTCTCATGTTTTATCTCTAGCTACAAGGCTATGTCAGTCTCATGTTTTATCTCTAGCTACAAGGCTATGCCTGTCTCATGTTTTATCTCTAGCTACAAGGCTGTGTCTGTCTCATGTTTTATCTCTAGCTACAAGGCTATGTCAGTCTCATGTTTTATCTCTAGCTACAAGGCTATGTCAGTCTCATGTTTTATCTCTAGCTACAAGGCTATGCCTGTCTCATGTTTTATCTCTAGCTACAAGGCTATGTCTGTCTCATGTTTTATCTCTAGCTACAAGGCTATGCCTGTCTCATGTTTTATCTCTAGCTACAAGGCTGTGTCAGTCTCATGTTTTATCTCTAGCTACAAGGCTATGCCTGTCTCAGGTTTTATCTCAAGCTACAAGGCTATGCCTGTCTCATGTTTTATCTCTAGCTACAAGGTTATGTCTGTCTCATGTTTTATCTCTAGCTACAAGGCTATGCCTGTCTCATGTTTTATCTCTAGCTACAAGGCTATGTCTGTCTCATGTTTTATCTCTAGCTACAAGGCAATGTCTGTCTCATGTTTTATCTCTAGCTACAAGGCTGTGTCTATCTCATGTTTTATCTCTAGCTACAAGGTTGTGTCTGTAGCTGTTGTTTTACATTTTATAACAACAGTTACAAGAAATACATAAAGACTGTCTGAATATTGCAATACATAATAACCTTTCAACCCCCCCAGGCCTGATCTGATGGTGAAGAAGCTGAGGTACTATGCTCGATTTATCGTGGTCTGTCTTCTGCTGAAAAAGATGAAGCTGGTACGGGATCTTGTCCGGGTGAGTTCTCAACAATTACATTGTCATGTCTAGCGTTAAGTAGACTGATGATCATTCAGTCATGTCAGCTTGTTGTTTCTTTGTGTTCAGACAGCCAGTACACAGTGGCAGAAATTCCTGGTTGTTTGTGTTCAGACAACCAGTACACTGTGGCAGAAATTCCTGGTTGTTTGTGTTCAGACAACCAGTACACTGTGGCAGAAATTCCTAGTTGTTTGTGTTCAGACAACCAGTACACTGTGGCAGAAATTCCTGGTTGTTTGTGTTCAGACAACCAGTACACTGTGGCAGAAATTCCTGGTTGTTTGTGTTCAGACAACCAGTACACTGTGGCAGAAATTCCTGGTTGTTTGTGTTCAGACAACCAGTAACTGTGGCAGAAATTCCTGGTTGTTTGTGTTCAGACAACCAGTACACTGTGGCAGAAATTCCTGGTTGTTCACCCACTTCTGGACTGCTCTTGTTCCAGAACTTGAGTTTTACATGCACATCCATTTTACATTTGTATGCAGTCTATTGGTCATCCGAATAACGGTCCTAAATTATCGAGGCTAAGAAAATACCCTTACAAGGCCTCAGTTATATGTAAATTGCGGGCTCCTTTCCGACGAGTACAGCGCGGCAAAAGTAGGATTAATTTCCGATGATAATTTTGCAAAATGCAAAAATTATCATGGAATGTTGAATTCAGAATCGAAATCACAGCACTCGGAACACCCCCATAATCGCTCCGTCCACATTTTCAGCAGCAAACAAAGAGTTCCAATTCCAATGGCAATAATCACAAAATTATCACCATGGTAGGCAGACCATCAACTCCTACACTGGGTCCTAGGTTTAACTTCTCCCCTGGTTCCTTGGTTTAACTTCTTCCCTGGGTCCTAGGTTTAACTTCTCCCCTGGTTCCTTGGTTTAACTTCTTCCCTGGGTTCTAGGTTTAACTTCTCCTTTGGGTCCTAGGTTTAACTATTCTGCTGTGTCCTAGGTTTATTTTCTTCTCTGAGTCCTAGGTTTATTTTCTTCTCTGAGTCCTAGGTTTATTTTCTTCTCTGAGTCCTAGGTTTAGGGCTAGGATTAGGGCAATGAGTATTTGATTACAACACCGCCACCAGAATCTGTCACAACAGTCCAACCAGCGACACTGATTGAAGGGTTATGCATGCAACTGAAATGGGTGCAATGTTATGATGGCGGAACTAATCGCATGATTTGCTGCCCACTCCTGGTGTACTCGCCCGAAAGGAATCATAATTTAGGCACCATTGAGGTTCTGGTAGGGTATTTTTTTAGCCTCAATAATTAAGGACGGTAATTAGAGGAGAGCCATATTTTTTTCTGTTATACTGTTGTTAAAATACGTTCATAGTTTCCAGAGTGTTGAGTGATGATACGGCAAACTACTTCATCATTTGTGGGGTGTGATCTGTCTTTAGATAATGTTTGTTTTCTTAATCTGAAATCTCTGTGTGGGTCCTGGGACCCCATTGTGGGGGAAAACAAAAATAGATCTGCTATCTTCCCAACAAGTATGCCGTAGGAGTCGACTAATTGGGAGTTTTCTTTGAACAACCAGCTGTGCACAAATAAGCCAGTGAAATGGATGTACTTGCAAAACTCAGGCCCTAGCAAAAAGGCAAAGTCCCAATGGAGGAACAAGCAGGGACTTTCTGCCAGAGCCTACAACCGATGAACAGAGAAGAAGATCATCTGGAGATTGTCTTGTACTATACAGTGTGCTTCCTTTCCCAAATGATGCATGAAATCTTTCCCATATGATGAATGAAATCTTTCCCAAATGATGAATGAAATCTTTCCCAAATGATGAATGAAATCTTTCCCAAATGATGAATGAAATCTTTCCCAAATGATGAATGAAATCTTTCCCAAATGATGAATGAAATCTTTCCCAAATGATGAATGAAATCTTTCCCAAATGATGAATGAAATCTTTCCCAAATGATGAATGAAATCTTTCCCAAATGATGAATGAAATCTTTCCCAAATGATAAATGAAGTGTTGCATGTTCAGATAACCGTCCCACATTTCTGTGTGTGTTGTTCGGCGCACATGGAAGATGTCTTATCACCCAGGGTGTATTGTTTGAAACAGTCAGTTGAACATATTGATGACTTGAGTGTACTGTCTGTGTCTCACATAACAGTCATTTGAACACATTGATGTTCTGAGTACTGTCTGTGTCTCACATAACAGTCATTTGAACATATTGATGTCTTGAGTGTACTGTCTGTGTCTCACATAACAGTCATTTGAACACATTGATGTCTTGAGTACTGTCTGTGTCTCACATAACAGTCATTTGAACACATTGATGACTTGAGTACTGTCTGTGTCTCACAGGAATTGGCCAAACAGATAGATGACTACACGGGAACCTACCAGCCCGAGGACCAGATGGAGTGGAATCTTGTTCTTGGGGAGATCAAGGCTTTTATAGAAGTCAGTGTTGTTTGCTGTTGTCTGATGTATCTGTTTATGATCTCTGTTAACAATAAGGTCTAGAGTTCAAATACTTATTGTAGACAATCTGTGTTCACCTCATTTTGTAGCATAGTCTGTTTTCTCCTTTAGTTGTAGCTAGTCTGTGTTCTCCTATAATCATAACTAGTCTGTTTTCTCTATAATTATAGCTAGTCTGTTTTCTCCTATAATTGTAGCTAGTCTGTGTTCTCCTATAATCATAGCTAGTCTGTTTTCTCCTATAAGTTGTAGCTAGTCTGTGTTTTCCTATAATCATAGCTAGTCTGTTTTCTCCTATAATTGTAGCTAGTCTATGTTTTCCTATAATTATATCTAGTCCGTGTTCTCCTAAAGTTATATTTAATCTGTTTTCTCTATAATTATAGCTAGTCTGTTTTCTCTATAATTATAGCTAGTCAGTTTTCTCTGAAGTTGTAGCTAGTCTGTGTTCTCCTATAGTTGTAGCTAGTCTGTGTTCTCCTATAGTTGTAGTTAGTCTGTGTTCTCCTAAAGTTGTAGCTAGTCTGTGTTCTCCTATAGTTGTAGCTAGTCTGTGTTCTCCTATAGTTGTAGTTAGTCTGTGTTCTCCTAAAGTTGTAGCTAGTCTGTGTTCTCCTAAAGTTGTAGCTAGTCTGTGTTCTCCTATAGTTGTAGTTAGTCTGTGTTCTCCTATAGTTGTAGCTAGTCTGTGTTCTCCTAAAGTTGTAGTTAGTCTGTGTTCTCCTATAGTTGTAGTTAGTCTGTGTTCTCCTATAGTTGTAGCTAGTCTGTGTTCTCCTAAAGTTGTAGTTAGTCTGTGTTCTCCTATAGTTGTAGTTAGTCTGTGTTCTCCTATAGTTGTAGTTAGTCTGTGTTCTCCTATAGTTGTAGTTAGTCTGTGTTCTCCTATAGTTGTAGTTAGTCTGTGTTCTCCTAAAGTTGTAGTTAGTCTGTGTTCTCCTATAGTTGTAGTTAGTCTGTGTTCTCCTATAGTTGTAGTTAGTCTGTGTTCTCCTATAGTTGTAGTTAGTCTGTGTTCTCCTAAAGTTGTAGTTAGTCTGTGTTCCCCTATAGTTGTAGCTAGTCTGTGTTCTCCTATAGTAGTTGTCTGTGTTCTCTAAAGTGTGTAGTTAGTCTCTCCTAAAGTTGTAGTTAGTCTGTGTTCTCCTATAGTTGTAGTTAGTCTGTGTTCTCCTATAGTTGTAGTTAGTCTGTGTTCTCCTAAAGTTGTAGCTAGTCTGTGTTCTCCTATAGTTGTAGCTAGTCTGTGTTCTCCTATAGTTGTAGTTAGTCTGTGTTCTCCTATAGTTGTAGCTAGTGTGTGTTCTCCTATAGTTGTAGTTAGTCTGTGTTCTCCTAAAGTTGTAGCTAGTCTGTGTTCTCCTATAGTTGTAGCTAGTCTGTGTTCTCCTAAAGTTGTAGTTAGTCTGTGTTCTCCTATAGTTGTAGTTAGTCTGTGTTCTCCTAAAGTTGTAGTTAGTCTGTGTTCTCCTATAGTTGTAGCTAGTCTGTGTTCTCCTATAGTTGTAGCTAGTCTGTGTTCTCCTATAGTTGTAGTTAGTCTGTGTTCTCCTATAGTTGTAGTTAGTCTGTGTTCTCCTAAAGTTGTAGCTAGTCTGTGTTCTCCTAAAGTTGTAGCTAGTCTGTGTTCTCCTATAGTTGTAGCTAGTCTGTGTTCTCCTATAGTTGTAGTTAGTCTGTGTTCTCCTATAGTTGTAGCTAGTCTGTGTTCTCCTATAGTTGTAGCTAGTCTGTGTTCTCCTATAGTTGTAGCTAGTCTGTGTTCTCCTATAGTTGTAGC
Organism: Candidula unifasciata; assembly: GCA_905116865.2. Lineage (NCBI taxonomy): Eukaryota > Metazoa > Mollusca > Gastropoda > Stylommatophora > Geomitridae > Candidula > Candidula unifasciata. The sequence continues at coordinate 257,241 of CAJHNH020000087.1, read as the reverse complement.
TAGTCTGTGTTCTCTCCTATAGTTGTAGCTAGTCTGTGTTCTCCTATAGTTGTAGCTAGTCTAGTGTTTCTCCTATAGTTAGTAGCTAGTCTGTGTTCTCCTATAGTTGTAGTTAGTCTGTGTTCTCCTATAGTTGTAGCTAGTCTGTGTTCTCCTATAGTTGTAGCTAGTCTGTGTTCTCCTATAGTTGTAGTTAGTCTGTGTTCTCCTATAGTTGTAGTTAGTCTGTGTTCTCCTATAGTTGTAGTTAGTCTGTGTTCTCCTATAGTTGTAGTTAGTCTCCTGTGTTCTCCTATAAGTTGTAGTTAGTCTGTGTTCTCCTATAGTTGTAGCTAGTCTGTGTTCTCCTAAAGTTGTAGCTAGTCTGTGTTCTCCTATAGTCTTGTAGTTGTAGTCTGTGTTCTCCTATAGTTGTAGCTAGTCTGTGTTCTCCTATAGTTGTAGCTAGTCTGTGTTCTCCTATAGTTGTAGTTGTAGTTTCTCCTAGTCTGTGTTCTCCTAAAGTTGTAGTTAGTCTGTGTTCTCCTCCTAAGTTGTAGTTAGTCTGTGTTCTCCTATAGTTGTAGCTAGTCTGTGTTTCTCCTATAGTTGTAGCTAGTCTGTGTTCTCCTATAGTTGTAGTTAGTCTGTGTTCTCCTATAGTTGTAGCTAGTCTGTGTTCTCCTAAAGTTGTAGCTAGTCTGTGTTCTCCTATAGTTGTAGCTAGTCTGTGTTCTCCTAAAGTTGTAGCTAGTCTGTGTTCTCCTATAGTTGTAGTTAGTCTGTGTTCTCCTATAGTTGTAGTTAGTCTGTGTTCTCCTATAGTTGTAGTTAGTCTGTGTTCTCCTATAGTTGTAGTTAGTCTGTGTTCTCCTATAGTTGTAGCTAGTCTGTGTTCTCCTATAGTTGTAGTTAGTCTGTGTTCTCCTATAGTTGTAGCTAGTCTGTGTTCTCCTATAGTTGTAGTTAGTCTGTGTTCTCCTATAGTTGCAGTTAGTCTGTGTTCTCCTAAAGTTGTAGTTTGTGTTCTCCTAAAGTTGTAGTTTGTGTTCTCCTATAATTGTAGCTAGCCTGTGTTCTCCTATAGTTGTAGTTAGTCTGTGTGCTCCTAATGTTGTATATAGTCTGTGTTCTCCTATAGTTGTAGCTAGTCTGTGTTCTCCTAAAGTTGTAGCTAGTTTGTGTTTTCCTAATGTTGTAGCTAGTCTGTGTTCTCCTAAAGTTGTAGCTAGCCTGTGTATTCCTAATGTTATAAACAATGTTTGCTTAAACTTTCAGGCAGACAACATGATAAATGTTGTAGATGTGGACTCGTCCTCCATTGTACTGTCTCACCGGCTGACCCCACTCAATACCCCTCCTCTGGAGAAAGGCACGTCTGTCTATCTGACTCTGCAGGAAGTGCTCATTGTTGGCAACTGCCATGATCAGGTATTTCGTCCTCTGTCCTCCTGCTTCCTCCTACTCACCTTCTCTTCTTCATTATCTTATTCCTCTTGCCACTCATCCTTTACTTTCTATTTGTTTCATTACACTTTTTCCTTGTCTTCAACATCTGAGCAGAACATTGAAGGAAATATGTTCAAAAGTGATGAAACCTGTAACAGTTCTTTATTTTAATTCCGAAATTCACTTATGAGCATGTTCACTTAGAAAACTTTTTAGTTAGGAGACTGTTCACTTACAAGACTTTTTAGTTAGGAGACTGTTCACTTACAAGACTTTTTTTTAGTTAGGAGACTGTTCACTTACAAGACTTTTTAGTTAGGAGACTGTTCACTTACAAGACTTTTTTTTAGTTAGGAGACTGTTCACTTACAAGACTTTTTAGTTAGGAGACTGTTCACTTACAAGACTTTTTAGTTAGGAGACTGTTCACTTACAAGACTTTTTAGTTAGGAGACTGTTCACTTAGAAGACATTTTTAGTTAGGAGACTGTTCACTTAGAAGACTTTTTTAGTTAGGAGACTGTTCACTTAGAAGACATTTTTAGTTAGGAGACTGTTCACTTAGAAGACTTGTTAGTTAGGAGACTGTTCACTTAAAAGACTTTTTAGTTAGGAGACTGTTCACTTAGGAGACTTTTTAGTTAGGAGACTGTTCACTTAGAAGACTTTTTAGTTAGGAGACTGTTCACTTAGAAGACTTTTTAGTTAGGAGACTGTTCACTTAGGAGACTGTTCACTTAGAAGACTTTTTAGTTAGGAGACTGTTCACTTAGAAGACTTTTTAGTTAGGAGACTGTTCACTTAGGAGACTGTTCACTTAAAAGACTTTTTAGTTAGGAGACTGTTCACTTAAAAGACTTTTTAGTTAGGAGACTGTTCACTTAGGAGACTTTTTAGTTAGGAGACTGTTCACTTAGAAGACTTGTTAGTTAGGAGACTGTTCACTTAGAAGACTTTTTAGTTAGGAGACTGTTCACTTAGAAGACTTTTTAGTTAGGAGACTGTTCACTTAGAAGACTTTTTAGTTAGGAGACTGTTCACTTAGAAGACTTTTTAGTTAGGAGACTGTTCACTTAGAAGACTTTTTAGTTAGGAGACTGTTCACTTTCAAGACTTTTTAGTTAGGAGACTGTTCACTTAGAAGACATTTTTAGTTAGGAGACTGTTCACTTAGGAGACTGTTCACTTAGGAGACATTTTAGTTAGGAGACTGTTCACTTAGAAGACTGTTTACTTAGGAGACTGTTCACTTAGAAGACTTTTTAGTTAGGAGACTGTTCACTTAGAAGACTTTTTAGTTAGGAGACTGTTCACTTAGGAGACTGTTCACTTAGAAGACTTTTTAGTTAGGAGACTGTTCACTTAGAAGACTTTTTAGTTAGGAGACTGTTCACTTAGAAGACTTTTTAGTTAGGAGACTGTTCACTTAGAAGACTTTTTAGTTAGGAGACTGTTCACTTAGGAGACTGTTCACTTAGGAGACTGTTCACTTAGGAGACTTTTTAGTTAGGAGACTGTTCACTTAGGAGACTGTTCACTTAGGAGACTTTTTAGTTAGGAGACTGTTCACTTAGGAGACTGTTCACTTAGGAGACTGTTCACTTATGAGACTGTTCACTTAGGAGACTGTTCACTTAGGAGACTGTTCACTTAGGAGACTGTTCACTTAGGAGACTGTTCACTTATGAGACTGTTCACTTAGGAGACTGTTCACTTAGGAGACTGTTCACTTATGAGACTGTTCACTTAGGAGACTGTTCACTTAGGAGACTGTTCACTTAGGAGACTGTTCACTTAGGAGACTGTTCACTTAGGAGACTGTTCACTTAGGAGACTTTTTAGTTAGGAGACTGTTCACTTAGGAGACTGTTCATTTAGGAGACTGTTTACTTATGAGACTGATCAGTTAGGAGACTGGTCAGTTAGGAGACTGGTCAGTTAGGAGACTGGTCAGTTAGGAGACTGTTCACTTAGGAGACTGATCAGTTAGGAGACTGGTCAGTTAGGAGACTGGTCAGTTAGGAGACTGTTCACTTAGGAGACTGCTCAGTTATAAGACTGTTCAGTTATGAGAATGTTCAGACTGCTCAGTATCTTTAGGAGACTGTTGGTGACCTATTTGTGAGATGTGGCCAGAGACTGGTGAGTTCATTCAGAATTTATAACATTGCTGTTATAACCTGTATTGAAAAAATGGTTACATTTTTTGCAGTAAATCGTAGATACATCATGATACAAGACCTTAGCACCTTGGAAGAAAATGGTCATCCAAAGAAATTGATCATCCTTGCAAATTAGTGTTATCAAGAAATTCCTAATCTGAAGAAATACAGCATTTAATAACATTTGTGATTGCCTGCAATTCATGATCTCAAATAATTTTTTATTTCAAGAAATTGATAACCTAAAGAAAGTCATGTCTCAAGAAATCAATAATACTAAGAAATTAACCATTGTAGGAAATTTACTATCCAAGAAATTTGTGATTTCAAGAAATGGTTGTTTTAAAACCATATTATGTTGCAGGTGAAGTTTAGTGAGCTCACCTTGGACATGTTTAGAATGCTGCAGACGTTGGAGAGGGAGCCACAAGATGATCTGTCCAATCAAATCTACGACAACTCCCCGGCTCCTGGCAAGACACCATTCGTAAGTATTTCACGTTTTCTTCTGTGTTTGATGCACCTCACAATCGAAGAGAACATTACAGTTACAGTTGCTGGGTGGGCGGGGTTTACGGGGTGGGAGAGGGGGACCCTCTCTTAGTCTTTTTCAGTATTTCTGGAAAAGTCTGTTAGCTGATTGTTGAACGATTATATATTTGCCCTCATTATGTTTGTCTACAAGAGGGCCCGCGTGCCAATTTTGGTCCTCGGAGGCCTAGCAAGTGTCCCGCAGATAACTGCTAATTGTATTGTATTAGTGATCTTTCTCTGCTGGGGCTTGGGCTTCTGGTCCTTGACGATCCTAATGTTCAACATTTTGGTCCCTGGTTAAACTTTGTTGAATAGCCCTGGTCTACAGATTGTTTTCATAATTTTTGATCAATACTGATTTATTATATTCTCATTTGTTACTCAGTGCTCTAGTAATTGTTGACCAACGATGATTCAACATGTTCTAGTAATTGTTGACCAATAATGATTTAACATGCTCTAGTAATTGTTGACCAAGGATGATTTAACATGTTCTAGTAATTGTTGACCAAGGATGATTTAACATGTTCTAGTAATTGTTGACCAGTAATGATTTAACATACTCTAGTAATTGTTGACCAGTAATGATTTAACATGTTCTAGTAATTGTTGAAAAAGGATGATTTAACATGTTCTAGTAATTGTTGACAAGGATGATTTAACATGTTCTAGTAATTGTTGACCAGTAATGATTTAACATACTCTAGTAATTGTTGACCAGTAATAAAGTAACATACTCTAGTAATTGTTGACCAGTAATGATGTAACATGCTCTAGTAACTGTTGACCAATAATGATGTAACATGCTCTAGTAACTGTTGACCAGTAATGAAGTAACATGCTCTAGTAACTGTTGACCAATAATGATGTAACATGCTCTAGTAACTGTTGACCAGTAATGAAGTAACATGCTCTAGTAACTGTTGACCAATAATGATGTAACATGCTCTTGTAACTGTTGACCAATAATGATGTAACATGCTCTAGTAACTGTTGACCAATAATGATGTAACATGCTCTTGTAACTGTTGACCAATAATGATGTAACATGCTCTAGTAACTGTTGACCAATAATGATGTAACATGCTCTTGTAACTGTTGACCAATAATGATGTAACATGCTCTAGTAACTGTTGACCAGTAATGAAGTAACATGCTCTAGTAACTGTTGACCAATAATGATGGAACATGCTCTTGTAACTGTTGACCAATAATGATGTAACATGCTCTAGTAACTGTTGACCAGTAATGATGTAACATGCTCTAGTAACTGTTGACCAATAATGATGTAACATGCTCTAGTAACTGTTGACCAGTAATGAAGTAACATGCTCTTGTAACTGTTGACCAATAATGATGTAACATGCTCTAGTAACTGTTGACCAATAATGATGTAACATGCTCTAGTAACTGTTGACCAATAATGATGTAACATGCTCTAGTAACTGTTGACCAGTAATGAAGTAACATGCTCTTGTAACTGTTGACCAATAATGATGTAACATGCTCTAGTAACTGTTGACCAATAATGATGTAACATGCTCTAGTAACTGTTGACCAATAATGATGTAACATGCTCTAGTAACTGTTGACCAGTAATGAAGTAACATGCTCTTGTAACTGTTGACCAATAATGATGTAACATGCTCTAGTAACTGTTGACCAATAATGATGTAACATGCTCTTGTAACTGTTGGCCAATAATGATGTAACATCCTCTTGTAACTGTTGGCCAATAATGATGTAACATCCTCTTGTAACTGTTGGCCAATAATGATGTAACATCCTCTTGTAACTTGGCCAATAATAATGTAACATCCTTTTGTAACTGTTGAGCAACAGTGATGTAACATGCTCTAGTAACTGTTGACCAGTAATGGTGTAACATGCTCTAGTAAATGTTGCCTCAATAATAATTTAACATACTCAAGTAAATGTTGCCCCATTAATAATTTAACATACTCTAGTAATTGTTGACATTAATGATGTCACATGCTCTTGTAACTGTTGATTAAAAAATGTTGTAAGATGCTCTAGTAATTGTTTACCAATAATGATGTAACATTCTCTAATAAATCTATTATGACCTGTATTTTAACAGGAAAATGGCGAGCGGACCAACAAGCGAGACAACCCACATAAATATTTGCTGTACAAACCGACCTACGGACAGCTGAACACATTTTTGGCATCGGCTTTCAAGGAGTTACCTCCAAATGGTGCCATGTTGCTTTACATTTCTGCTGATGGTTGCCTGGGTAACCAGAAACACACTGATGATGGTAAGTTTTTAAAAATGAAGTTGATTTTGATTTCAAAATGTTTATTTTATTACTGAGTTTCTTCTGTGAGCTTCTGCATGCTGCTACAGTTTATGTTGTAGTTTCTGTTGTTGCTGTTGGTTTTGTTGTTACAGTTTATGTTGTAGTTTCTGTTGTTGCTGTTCGTTTTGTTGTTACAGTTTATGTTGTAGTTTCTGTTGTTGCTGTTGGTTTTGTTGTTACAGTTTATGTTGTAGTTTCTGTTGTTGCTGTTGGTTTTGTTGTTACAGTTTATGTTGTAGTTTCTGTTGTTGCTGTTGGTTTTGTTGTTACAGTTTATGTTGTAGTTTATGTTGTTGCTGTTGGTTTTGTTGTTACAGTTTATGTTGTAGTTTCTGTTGTTGCTGTTGGTTTTGTTGTTACAGTTTATGTTGTAGTTTCTGTTGTTGCTGTTGGTTTTGTTGTTACAGTTTATGTTGTAGTTTCTGTTGTTGCTGTTGGTTTTGTTTGTTACAGTTTATGTTGTAGTTTCTGTTGTTGCTGTTGGTTTTGTTGTTACAGTTTATGTTGTAGTTTCTGTTGTTGCTGTTGGTTTTGTTGTTACAGTTTATGTTGTAGTTTCTGTTGTTGCTGTTGGTTTTGTTGTTACAGTTTATGTTGTTTTCCCGATGTGGGTTCTGGGACCCCATTCTGTGGGAATGGGAGATAAGACCCGTGCCTCCCTAACAAGGATGTAATACAAGGTGACTAATCAAGAGAGTTTCCTTCAAAGTTACAATGCTTTTGTCTAAGAGGTGATGAACCAACAGTCTGCACATAAATAAGGCAAATCTGTAAATTGGATGTGCATGCAAAACTTCAATTCTGGAATAAGACCAAAGTTCAGAAATGGACAAACAGCCAGAGCTTTCTGCCTGAGTTTATATGCAGTGAACACTATAAATAAGAAGAAGAAGAAGAAGATATTGGTGTTTCTTTTGTTTTTTGCTAATTTTGTTGCTACAGTTGGATTTTGTTTTTGTTGGTTTTCTCCCAGTCATTTCTGACTGTTTTGTTTGTCTTTTCTAGCAGCCTATGACCTTGGTGGTGTCATCACCAACAGCAGACGTGAAGGAGAGGAACCTTCTAAAGCCAAGAAGACAGAGTTGTATAAGGAAATACACTGGTCAGTTGCATGTTTGTGTTGTGTGTAGCAGTGTTCATTAGCACCCTTGTTTATTTATGGACCTTGTTATCTCACGATTGGTTTGGCCATGTTTCAAGACTACCACCAGATAGTGCACCACAGAGAGCCCTGTCACTTAGACATAATGGAAGCTGACCTAGAGGTCAACCACACAAGTTGTGAATAGATGAAATATCAGACTCTGTAAACACCAGCATCAATATAGCACACACCAAGGCTCGCACCCACTGCCTCCTTAAAATTTGATGCTGAAAGACAGAACAGATTTAGAGAAGATGAAGTTATCCAATAACCCATTTTATGTTATCACAGTCGACATCTCTGCATGTTAGTCATTCCCATGCATGCTGAGTCCTCCAGTACTGACTGACTGACTTACTTACTGACTGACTATCTGATTAACTGAGTAACTAACTTCCTCATCACTCTTCTATGTTGTTTATTTGTCCGTGACTTCCTCATCATTCTTCTGTGCTCTGTTTATTTGTCCGTGACTTCCTCATCATTCTTCTGTGCTCTGTTTATTTGTCCATGACTTCATCATTCTTCTATAAAACCAGTTTTCTGCAGCTTCCATTTTCTTCTGCATACATTATATTGTGGTTGACAAAGAGGCTGTGATATTTATACCTTTGAGACAACACATCTGATTTCAGCAAAGCTTTAATTAGTTACCTTTGACTGCATGATATTTAAGTGGGCCTGCTCTGTCTCCCAGCAGATCCCGCATGGGGAGCTACCAAATAATTTCTCACCAATATGCTGATTGTCCATGATTCACTCACCTACATTGAATTTGATTCACATCAAATAGTATGCACTCAGCATGTATTGTGAAGTATATCATGGGGTTGTTGCAGGCAGTATCAGCACATATACTCGGAGTCAGCGGTTGTTGGAGGTGGTTGTAAAGGTTTTCCCAGGACATTTCATTAAAGGGTTGGCTTGTTATACCTCATCCTGGAATCCACAGAAGGAATCTCCGGTTGTTGGATTATCATTACAAGGTTTTCTCTACACATTATTGAAAAGGTTTTGTTGAAGTATTGTTTTGTATAACTGGACCAAGATGATTGGGTGAGGACATGAACTGCATTGAAACTTGAAAGACAGAAGATTAAAATAGAGAAGGAGAAAGCCACACGACAACTGCTAGATGTTGGAAAATGATAATGTTGTAGATAGTTTTGTTTGACTGTTGATCTCTTTCGCAGCTTACATCCTGGAGACCTCTATCCGTACACTCGGAAACCCCTGTTTCTGATCATTGACAGCAGTAATAGTTCAGCATTCCAGGTGTGTCCATGTTGTCTGTCCCTGTTCACTCTTGTTTGTCTATGTCTTTGTAAGCCAGTACCGTATGTTTCAGTGTGTATAAGACGCCCCAATGCGTAAGGCAACCCATATTTTTTCTTTTTTAGTCCATAACTAAGAAATAAGTAGTTTAAATGCATTCCATGTATCAGACACCCCCCCCTCCCCACCCCCATCCCCCCACATTACCCCAATTTTAAACTTTAAAAAAGAAATGGGACAACTTATTGTCTTATACACAGACAAATACAGAAAGTAAAGGAGCGTTTGTCCACCAGTGGCGCGGTGATCTTACAATGCTAGACATATTTGTATAGACCAGTCGGTACTCGGTAGGTGTCATGGCAAACATTATGATGGCCGCCCTTACTTCCCAGAACATTACCTAATACTTTCGGCTGGGTCAACCTGGGATCAAGGTAAGTTTTAAGAAGAAAAAAAAAATCAGCCTTGATATGAATATGAACTCATAACATTTGCGCCGGCAAACGAGTTTCTTATGTCATTGTAGTATATTTTAATATAACTGAAAAACCAGAGAAGAGCCGCCCATGCAGTCCAGAACTGTGGTCAGTGCAGAAACTGACCCTGACCACGACTGTCGATTTTCAGGTGTGAACTTTATGAAAGAACAGCTACAAGAATAGAGACTTGAGGTTGTACAACCCAGTATGTTGTGATCAGTATGAATGAGCCTACAGTAGCCATATGTTGTGATTGTACAGTCCAGTATGTTGTGATCAGTATGAATGAGCCTACAATAGCCATATGTTGTGATTGTACAGTCCAGTATGTTGTGATCAGTATGAATGAGCCCTACAGTAGACATATGTTGTGATTGTACAGTCCAGTGTGTTGTGATCAGTATGAATGAGCCCTACAGTAGACATATGTTGTGATTGTACAGTCCAGTATGTTGTGATCAAGAGGTAATGAATCAACAGTAGACAATCTAGAGGTTGTACACACCAGAATGTCGTGGTTAGAATGTTACAGTCCAGATGTTATATGATTCATTAATGGACAGTCTAGTCATTTTATGTGCCGGTATTTGGCAGTTTGGAGATTAGGTGGGCCATAAGGGAAAGACAAATGCTGTTAAGGGGACATATCAGTCGGAGAGGTAGAATAAAGCCGGTCATATAATATGAGAATAGACTAGACAAGAGATGTCAGGTAAAGACTAAAGCGACACGTGGGAAGTAGCTCGAACAGCTGAATATCAATTCATAGTGTAAGTCATTCTTTCTCATTTGGTGATCCACAGAACAGATATAAGGGCCTGTGTGACTGTTGACAAGTATGGAGTGCATAGACAGACTTGTCAAAATAAGAACCACTGTTTGGAGCAGTTGCAGCTCATTAGAATATCCCGACACATATAGGAATTCTTGCTGTCAACATTTATTTCTAGATCAGATGACTGTTTCATTTGTATTTGTTGTCAGATATTTGACTAGTGAAATTGTGATTGCAGAGTTTCCCTAACTTGTTTGGCCAACCACTTGTGTGTCTGCTGTCACCTGAACAGATTCCCGCCACAATGCAGGGTTAGTGATAACCACTACTGTTGCAGTCATGGTGTATCTTTGATGTAGCTATAACTGTTACTGTCATGGTGTATCATAGCTGTAGCTGTCACAGTTTAGCTCGTGGTGTATCTTTGCTGTAGTGGTTACTGTTGCTGTCATGGTTATCATTTCAGTAGCTGTTACTGTTGATGTCATGGTTATCATTTCAGTAGCTGTTACTGTTGATGTCATGGTGTATCATTGCTGTAGCGATTACTTTTGCTGTCATGTTGTATCATAGCTGTAGTGATCAAGTAATGAATCACTAGACAATCTTTTGTACTCCATGGTGGCTATCTTTGCTGTTGTGATCAAGAGGTTCACTGTCTAGCTGTACACACCAGTTTGTCAAGAATGTTTACAGTCCAGCTGCTACTGTTCAACAGTGTCATGGTGTACACACCAGCTGTAGCTGTCACAGTCCAGTTTCTTGTGATGAAGAGGTAATGAATCAACAGTAGACAATCTATTGTACACACCAGAATGTCGTGTTAGAATGTTACAGTCCAGATGTTTGCTGTTCATTAATGTACAGTGTAGTCTGTCATGTCATGTTATCTTTGTGCTGTTTGCTGTTTATTGAGATTAGTCATGGGGTATCATTGCTGTAGCTATAACTGTCGGAGAGGTCATGGTGTATCTTGAGAATGTAGCTGTCACAGTTTCAGCTAAAGCGACACGTGGGAAGTATCTCTGCTGAATAGTGGTCATAGTGTAAGCATTCTTCTCATTTGGTATCATTTCAGTAGCTGTTGACTGTTGACAAGTATGGTGTATCATTGTCAAAATAGCCACTGTTACTTTGCAGCTCATTACAATATCCCGTATCAATTCTTGCTGTAGCTGTTACTGTTCTAGCTCATGGTGTGTTCTTTGCTATTTGTTGTCAGATATTTGTCAGTGAAATTGTCATTTTCAGAGCTCCTAACTTGTTTGGCCACTGTTGTGTGTCTGCTGTCACCTGAACAGATTCCCGCCACTGTAGGTGTGATAACCGCTATGTTGCTGTCATGGTGTATCTTTGCTGTAGCTATAACTGTTGCTGTCATGGTGTATCTTTGCTGTAGCTGTAACTGTTGCTCATGGTGTATCTTTGCTGTAGCTGTAACTGTTGCTGTCATGGTGTATCATAGCTGTAGCTGTCACAGTTTAGCTCGTGGTGTATCTTTGCTGTAGTGGTTACTGTTGCTGTCATGGTTATCATTTCAGTAGCTGTTACTGTTGATGTCATGGTGTATCATTGCTGTAGCTGTCACAGTTTTGCTCATGGTGTATCATTGCTGTAGCTGTCACAGTTTTGCTCATGGTGTATTATTGCTGTAGCTGTCACAGTTTTGCTCATGGTGTATCATTGCTGTAGCTGTCACTGTTTTGTCATGGTGTATCATAGCTGTAGCTGTCACTGTGCTGTCAAGGTGTATCATTGCTGTAGCTGTCACTGTGCTGTCATGGTATATCATTGCTGTAGCTGTCACTGTTTTTGTCATGGTGTATCATAGCTGTAGCTGTCACAGTTTTTCTCATGGTGTATCATTGCTGTAGCTGTCACTGTGCTGTCATGGTGTATCACTGCTGTAGCTGTTGTTACAGTTATGATACATCATTACTGTAGCTGTTACTGTTGCTGTCATTATATATCATTGCTGTAGCTGTTGCTGTTATGGTATATCATTGCTGTAGCTGTTACTGTTGCTGTCATGGTATATCATTGCTGTTACTGTTGCTGTTATGGTATATCATTGCTGTTGCTGTTACTGTTGCTGTCATGGTTATCATTTCAGTAGCTGTTACTGTTGATGTCATGGTGTATTTTTGCTGCAGGTGTTACTATTGCTGTCATGGTGTATCATTGCTGTAGCTATAACTGTTGCAGTCATGGTGTATCATAGCTGTAGCTGTTAATTGTTGCTTTCATTGTATATCATTGCTGTTGCTGTCATGGTATGTCATTGCTGTTATGGTATATCATTGCTGTTACTGTTGCTGTCATGGTTATCATTTCAGTAGCTGTTACTGTTGATGTCATGGTGTATCTTTGTTGTAGGTGTTACTATTGCTGTCATGGTGTATCATTGCTTTAGCTATAACTGTTGCAGTCATGGTGTATCTTTGCTGTAGCTATAACTGTTGCTGTCATGGTGTATCATAGCTGTAGCTGTCACAGTTTAGCTCATGGTGTATCTTTGCTGTAGTGGTTACAGTTGCTGTCATGGTTATCATTTCAGTAGCTGTTACTGTTGATGTCATGGTGTATCACTGCTGTAGCTGTTGTTACTGTTATGATATATCATTGCTGTAGCTGTTACTGTTGCTGCCATGGTGTATCACTGCTGTAGCTGTTAATTGTTGCTTTCATTATATATCATTGCTGTTGCTGTCATGGTGTATCATTGTTGTAGCCATTACTGTTGCTGTCATTGTATATCATTGCTGTAGCTGTTGCTGTTATGGTATATCATTGCTGTAGCTGTTGCTGTTAAAGTATATCATTGCTGTTACTGTTGCTGTTATGGTATATCATTGCTGTTGCTGTTACTGTTGCTGTTATGGTATATCATTGCTGTAGCTGTTACTGTTGCTGTCATGGTATATCATTGCTGTTACTGTTGCTGTCATGGTATATCATTGCTGTTACTGTTGCTGTCATGGTATATCATTGCTGTAGCCATTACTGTTGCTGTCATAGTATATTATTGATATAGCCATTACTGTTACTGTTATGGTATATCATTGCTGTAGCCATTACTGTTGCTGTCATGGTATATCATTGATATAGCCATTACTGTTGCTGTCATGGTATATCATTGATATAGCCATTACTGTTGCTGTCATGGTATATCATTGCTGTAGCCATTACTGTTGCTGTCATGGTATATGATTGTTGTAGCCATTACTGTTGCTGTCATGGTATATCATTGCTGTTGCTGTCATGGTATATCATTACTGTTGCTTTCATGGTATATCATTGCTGTTGCTGTCATGGTATATCATTGTTGATAGCTGTTACTAGAGGTTCATCTAGAGTGAGGGAAAATATTGTGGCAGGAAAAAAAAAGGATGAGCACTAGTGGCTGCCTTGACCTCCATTCGCAAACTGGAAACGTTGTGATCTCATATGCCTGGCTTTGTGGCACTAAGCGACATCCATTTGCTTTTGCTATGAACTCCAGTGCACTTTGTCTGCCCCTCAACACGGAGCCATCTGTATAGAACATCACATCAGCTGGGTGGGAATTGTCATGAATCGTTTGTTGATCTTATGTTTCTGCAGCGCAAGCTGCCCAGTCCCTGCACTCATGACCTAAAGTTATTAGAACCCTGCACAAATCTGATTCTTGCTTGGACACTTTGACCCACTCCTCTCCGCACCCACATTTATCAAGCCTGCACATGTCTAAATGTGTCTTCAGCATGCGCCATCCAAGACCTTCCTGTTTTCAGCCTATGACCTAGGGCTTTATGCAGGAGGTGCCTCTTCTCTGCAGCTACTTTGAGATATGACTTTGCTTGCAGAACTTTGAGCCTATCTGCACAATAGTAGACAGTGCAAGTATATATCGCATACATACTACCGGGGTATCTGTTGTACATCTCAGAATTATCCGCATGGCTTCATTCTGTATGCGTTCAAGTTTCATCAGCTGACTCTTTGATATGGTAAGCATTCTGTCACAGACCTCTGGGTGACCTTGCTGGTCCGTGGCTCGTAACTGGGCCTATGACAGACAGACAAACCTTTTACACACACTAAACCCGAACGCACACAGAGCACACATGACAATCTTTATTGTAAGTACAGGTAATACAATAGACAGTTGACTTCCCGCTGTGTGGCCACCTATTGCTTGGACCCTCTGGCCGAACGAGCTTTACAGTCGCTTCGCTCCCAGTATGTTCCACAAGCAATCTCCTGGTGTACAAACCACAGCACGGCGAGTTACGCTCTTTTCTATCGCCACGCTGACCCAATCAAACTGTCACAGCCTCTGTCCAGTGCAGGGTCAGAGTGCCAAGGTTAGACGTTCTCTCACAGAACATGTACATAACTGATTTAACTGGTCAGAAGTAACTGGAACCTATTTACCTCTTATGGAACAACACGCTACCTGGTACCAGTTACATACACAGCACAAAAAATATCCTATTCTAACAGAACACCGTACATAAACTATCCAGTCACTAACAGAAATATCCTAACTCTAATATCCTATCACTGTCTCGCTACACGTCCTCTCTCTCTGACCGTCGCACACCGAATGTCCTGTGTTCTCTCCACCTCGTGTCTCTTGACCCCGGTCCAGCTCAGTCCCAACCGCGGTCATCGTGCTGTCGACTTGTCTCCAACAACGTTGACTCTTTCTTGCCGTGGCCAAACGCTTTATCCTGAGAGCTGGTTTCACCGTGCAATAACAGAACAGACTTGACCAGTCACGGCCCTGACCTTTGTGTCAACCCTGGGGTGTCACCTCAACACGCACACCTTACGGTGTAATACATTCCGCCACTGACTGTACTCTTAGGGTTGTGACACATTCCAAGTCCATAATCTATTGCCAACAGGACACAGCCTGGAGATTTGTGAACATGTCCATTGCTGCCATAATCTTGTGCCTGTACTTGTCCATGTAAAAATTGTTCACTTTTTTCCTTCAAAAGTTGTGAAGTTTGTTTAAGTCTTCCTGTGTGTGTTCAATAACAGATCAACAGCTGAAAGGCAACTTATTCACGTTGTTCCTGCACTGTCCACTGATGGCCATGTGCTGTGTGTGCAACATTGCTGATGTGCCCATCACCCTGTGGGACAAGTGCCAAACTCAGATGGACAAGTTTGTTGCAGACGCCTCCAAGTTGTTTAGTCGGGCACGGAAGCTAGGTAAGACTCTCTGACTGTGACCTCATTGTATTAGTAGATTCCTCCAAGTTGTTTAGCTGGACACAGAAGCTAGGTTGGGCTCTCTGGCTGTGACCTTGTAGAGTTAGTAGATTCCTCCAAGTTGTTTAGCTGGACACAGAAGCTAGGTTGGGCTCTCTGGCTACAAACTTGTTGTGTTAGTCCCAGCTGTGTGCCTGGTTTGTGTTTTAATCACAACACTTGAGATCAGAGAAGTGATCCGTAGAAGGAAGCGAACCAAACCTCTCAGCTCAATATTCCTTAGACTGCTACTTGTGTGTTGGTGATCAAACCATGTGTGGTTGTAATAGCTTTGCTGCTGCATTCAGTTCATTTGTCAAAACAGTCAGCTTTCACATTTGCATTTATTCTCTAGAAGCAGCAGCGCTTGACCAAGAAGTGTTTGAGGATCCAGTCACTGGTTGTGTCATAAACATTATAAGTGTGAGCTTCTCGTGCACACAGCAGCACACCACAACATATTTTTCACTCTTTGCCAAAGCATGAGACATCTGTTATCTCACAGCAATCCGCTGTTCACATTTGTTCCCTGTTGATTTTAACAATTTTAGTTGGTCCCAGAATTGAAATCTTCCTTTAAAGGTCTTTGATTTAATACCATAGAAGAGTTCATAGAAAATTGACTGCAAAACATGCATTCTTTGAAGATTATTTCTAAAGTGTGTACAGAATACCATGGACAAAGATGAAAAGAAATACTGACATTCTAAAAGATCTCAACTTCACGAAAGACTGGCTAATAAACAGCATCTTGTATCGGAAGCTGAAATATTTTGGCCATATCAAGCACCACAGAGGATTGGAAAAATTTATAGCAGAAGGCATGGTACCAGGAAAGAGGTGCAGGTGCCGACCAACACAAAGATGGGCACATCATGTAAGTGACTTCTTCTGTAAGGAAGTACTTGAGTTAGGAGAGCTGGCGGAGATGGAGTTTCTTTCAGCAGACGGTGATCAGAGCCACCTTCTGAAACGCACCTGCTACGTGATGGTGATTCCGAAAATAGGAGTGACATTGGAGTCATTGTTTCAGCAGAGAAGGAAATCTATCTATCATATTGTTTTTAAAACCATCTTTTCTAATTAATGTTTTTTCTTATTATTATTTGACTGACCTATATGATTTTATTTTTAGCATAAGTGTGAATGTCTTAGTTTTAAGTTTGATTGTTTTACTTTTAGCTGTGACAGTTTTTCTTGGTTTTTATTTGTGTCATTTAATTCAGTGTTCTTCAAGTCACTGTTCCAGTTGGACTGTCCAAAGTGTCTGCCTGATCCTGTAACATGTTAGGATAAGTAGTTTTTCCAGGATGGCAGGCTGTAGGATCAGCATCTCAAGGTTGAGAAACAGAAGATGTGGCATCAGCTGACCACAGTTGCCATTTTGTGACATCATATTTAGGAAACAAACAGCTATCCACATGTGGTCAGCTGTCAGGTGGGCCATGAAACTGTTTCCCCTGTTTTGGTGGGCCGCCGGTGTAAACAGGTTGAGAAACACTGATTTCATTGCTGACTGTCTCTGCTTGATTATTGCCTGTGCTTGACCGTTGATGATACTGATAATAATGTCTGTAATGTTCTGGACACTGTCCCACAGACCACGCTTATGTCCAGTTTCTGGGTGATGACTTTCTGCGTCTGCTACTGCTGAGGTTTGTGTTCTGTTACATCGTTCTCATCCTGCACAAGGGGTTCAAGGTAAACACCGTATTTTTGTCAGATAAAATCTGTCAGTCTATTTAAAATATATGTCAGTCTTTTTAAAATATCTGACAGTCTGTTTAATATATCTGTCAGTCTACTCAGTAAAATCTATTAGTATATGTATGTAGTCTTATTTGGCACATGGGATACAAATGTTCATACATATGTTCAGGGAAGAAGAAGTCGAACCTGACAACATAATGATACGTCAGGGCAGAACAGACCGTTAGCCTTGGTTGACAGCTGGTCCAGGAGAGAAGCTCTGACAGGTGGACAAACAGAGCACTGATCTTCTTTGCTGGCAGTTTCTGCAGCATGCTTTGTTCCAGACGTATTGATGTGACCTTTCCTTTGGAGTAAGCAAGCAAGGCCGAGGGAGGGATCATACTGCATGGGCAAAAGATGGTCTCTATAGGTTTATTGCTGTGGTCTTGCTAGTCACACTTGCCATCACCATGGGCTGAGATTTCCCCTGTCTCCCACAACACACTTGCCATCATCATGGGCTGTGATTTCCCCTATCTCCCCACAACACTTGCCATCACCATGGGCTGTGATTTCCCCTATCTCCCCACAACACTTGCCATCACCATGGGCTGTGATTTCCCCTGTCTCCCCACAACACTTGCCATCACCATGGGCTGTTACTTCCCTGTCTCCCCACAACACTTGCCATCACCATGGGCTGTGATTTCCCCTATCTCCCCACAACACTTGCCATCACCATGGGCTGTGATTTCCCCTGTCTCCCCACAACACTTGCCATCACCATAGGCTGTGATTTCCCCTGTCTCCACACACTTGCCATCACCATGGGCTGTGATTTCCCCTGTCTCCACACAACACTTGCCATCACCGTGGGCTGTGATTTTTACAAAATCACTATTTATCCTAGAACCATACTTCAGAAGCCTGTATTTCATCACATTATCTATTTATGCAGTAATGTAAATTAGATATAACATCTTAGATCATGTGTACCAGGGTTCATTGCATCATGTGCTAATGTAAATTAGATATAACATCTTGGATCATGTGTACTGGGGCTTATTGCATCATGCAGTAATTGTAAATTAGATATAACATCTTGGATCATGTGTACTGGGGCTTATTGCATCATGCAGTATTGTAAATTAGTTATAACATCTTGGTTTCTATTTCAGGGACCTAGTTACTACCCAGCATCCCACCCTGCCCTCCCCACGGATGAAATCCTGGAGCATCCAGCCCTCTACAAGCTTGTTCTTGACCTGGCCACTTCGTTAGAGGTCAGGAGTCTTTTTGCAGAGCCTGGTGATGTAGATATCTCTGCATAATGTAATTTGCCAGTTTGTCCTGAGTCTTATGAATTGTGTTTATTAGTCTACAGTTTTTTTTAAAACAAATTAATGTTTAAATGTAAAAGTGAGAAAAGAGGAGTAGAGAGAGAGAGAGAGAGAGAGAGAGAGAGAGAGAGAGAGAGAGAGAGAGAGAGAGAGAGAGAGCCTGATGAGAGAGAGAGAGAGAGAGAGAGAGAGAGAGAGAGAGAGAGAGAAATGAGAGTGAGAGAAAGCGAGAGAGAGAGAGAGAGCGAAAAAGAGAGAGAGAGCTAGAGTTTAAGGTGGGTAACTGTCTAGTTTAGTAACTTAAATACCACATTAGATGTTTCATATGATAATTAATCAGTTGTAGAATTTGTGTGCCAGATTGGATTTGACTATAGTAGAATATTGATACTTTTAGATCTAATTAGATGGATAGTAGATTAAATATGGCTGTCATTACATGTACCAAACTGTATTTAATTGATTGGCATGTTTTTCCATATTGGAAGTGACTGTTGATAAATTTGATATGCTAGATTGAATTTGGTGATAAGTTAAATGGATATGCCAGCTTGAATTTGGCCAATAGTAGAATAAATATATCAGAATATATATTGCAAATAGTAGAACCGATATTCATGGTTAAATATGGCAATACATAGATTTAATGTGAAATTATAATCATAGACAAAATATATCAGGTTTAATTAAGTTATTAGCATAGTAAATAAGCTCAAATTTTTAGCCATATAAAAATATACCTGGCTGGAAAATTCTTTACTCATACTCTGTGGATTTACTTTGACGTGATAATATTCAAGGATTAAATTTGGCCAAGAGTTCAGTAGCATTACAGATTTGTATTTTGCTAAAAGGTTTGATGTGGCCAGATGTGTTTGGCAAACTATTGTCTGGCCAACTGTAGATTTGACTTGCCAGAGTGTGTACAGTTAAGTGTATATAATTGATACCTGATACATTTGGTAGATTTGAGACCAGGTATGCTAGGTGGGGTTTAACTAATAGTGACAGTATAAATACACAGGATTGTGTTTGGTTAATATATATTCTAATAGTTGTCTCAGAATGTATTTGCCCATTGATAGACTAAATTTGTATGTTCCGTTTCATTGTTAGTATAATACAATATGGTATCATGATATATCAACCTGCTTTTGGCCCTTTTTTTTTTCAAATTTGGAATGTACCAATTGTAGATCACAGCAGTATAAAAACCATGGACACACACCAGGATTCAAACCTGGAACCTTCTGAGGTTGTGGCAGTGCTTCATCAAAGAAGGCAGCAGGTTTGAATCCTGGTAACTTTCAATTGTTTTTTTTTTGTGCAGTTTTTGTCCTTTATCTTGTCTCAGAAGCTGAAAAATACCTGGTCATATTAAATACAATAATAGTTTCGGGTGATTAAAAAACCTGACCTGCAGACTTGGTGGTGACAGCACTAAGCATGCGGCCCTGAGTACTCAAGTTCAGAGACCCCCTTCCCCTCACTCACAGCAGAAGTGATCAATACTAGCAGTAATGGCAGTTTTTGTGTGTGTGGTGGGGGCAGTAATGGCAGTTTTTGTGTGTGTGGTGGGGGCAGTAATGGCAGTTTTTGTGTGCGTGGTGGGGGCAGTAATGGCAGTTTTTGTGTGTGTGGTGGGGGCAGTAATGGCAGTTTTTGTGTGTGTGGTGGGGGCAGTAATTTAGGGAAGAGATTATTAATGAAACAGGGTTTCTCAGAGAATAGTCAGTGGTAGGCCAACACATGGGGGAGCTCAGGACATCAGAGTCATCACAGGCGAGAACAAGTATTCAAGAATCGGCAAGCATCTGGTGTCTTTCTGGGCAGGTCATCGTGGGAGCAGTGTCGAAGACCGCTTAGAGCAGTGGCTCTCAACCTTCTAATGCGTTGACCCGTTAATACAGTTCCTCGTGTTGTGGCGACCCTTTAATTCAGTTCCTCATGTTGCGTTGACCCGTTAATACAGTTCCTCATGTTGTGGTGACCCTTTAATTCAGTTCCTCATGTTGTGGCGACCCTTTAATTCAGTTCCTCATGTTGTGGGGACCCTTTAATTCAGTTCCTCATGTTGTGGCGACCCTTTAATTCAGTTCCTCATGTTGTGGTGACCCTTTAATTCAGTTCCTCATGTTGTGGGGACCCTTTAATTCAGTTCCTCATGTTGTGGTGACCCTTTAATTCAGTTCCTCATGTTGTGGGGACCCTTTAATTCAGTTCCTTATGATGTGGTGACCCTTTAATTCAGTTCCTCATGTTGTGGTGACCCACCAACCATACAGTTTTTTTCCGCTGCTACTTCATAACTTTAGTGAATATGTGTTTTCCGATGGTCTTAAGTGACTCCCATGAAATGGTTGTTCAACCCTGAATGGGCTCATGTCTCACAGCTTGAGAACCACTGGTTTACAGTGATGTCTTCTTTGATCTGTACTTGTGTCCTGATGTCACTTTGAGAGCTGGTTGGCATCTGTGTCAGTGGGCTCAGAGTTTCCCCAGCAGAGAAACTAGACTGTATCAATGTAGAAATGATGTGCCAGATTGCCCTCAGTTAAAATATCACTCATTTGTAATGAGCCATTAATTACATGACAGTACATGGATCTGATTGTATTCCTCTGTTAATTTATCCTTTTTGTTTTAACTTATGAGTTTTCTTATGCTTGCTTGAGTTTATTGAACCAGCTTTTGTATACCTCAGCTAAATGTCGGCAGTTTTGTACTTAACCATTGTGTCATTGCCGTTATAGATGACTTTATTTTTGTTGGAGTATTTTCTTGCTGTTTTGTTCATAACATCTAATGTGATTTGTGTATTATCTGTTCATGACAGTCCTGTGACTTCTGGTAGAGATAATCTCAACATCCACAGCCAGTGTAGAAATTCCCAGTAAATGTTCCAGGGCCCTGTTTGGAGGGGGGAGGGAGGGAGGGGGGGGGGAGGGGAGGGGGGAGCAAGAATGGACCCACCAAGGTGACTAACTATAGGTGTTTCCTTTAAAGACTGAGGGCATCTGCCTGAGAGACAAGATACCACCAGTCTGCACACACATAAGCCAGATCTGTAAAATGGATGTGCATGAAAAATGTAAGTTCTGGAACAAGGATAAAGTCAAGAAATGGACAAACAACCAGAACTTTCCCCTGGAGTTTACAGCTGGTGAATGTGAAGAAGAAGAAGAAGAAGAAGAAGAATATTGAAATGATCCACAAATGTTTAGGTTATTTCCTCCCCTAATTGAATTCTGGCAGTTCTTGAGGCATTGCTGAATTTACTGTTTAATAGGCTAATATGACTGTAGAGTGGAGACTTTCGGTGGCAGACTTGTACGTGTGTGAATGTATAAGTGATCTCTACGTATTCATTTTTCTGAGTGTCGACCAGTGTGAAGCTGTAATTGCTTGTGTCGTGTAATAGTAATGTTGTGAATTTCTATGATTATTTATCAATGACTGTTCTGTATTAAAATGGTTGTAGTTGTGTGTTTATACTGGTCTATATGTGAATGGTAGCACTTTTACGCATATTTAAGTGTAAGTTACAGTTGTGTTTGTAGCGATTTCATATTGATATATATATATGAATGCTTGTTTTTATCCATGTAGCACATTGACATGCTAGCTGTCTCCTGTCCAAGCTCTGTAAATGTTGTCTTCTGCTTCAAAATCTTGATTTTATATTCCGTTCAAGGCAGAAATGTTTCGTGACCAGATGGAGGAATATTTAATGATTATTTCATGACCTGATGGTTCCAGACTGACATCAGCCTCACATAATGATCTGCCGTTCCCATATTTCCAGACTGACATCAGCCTCACATAATGTTCTACCATCCCCATGGTTCCAGACTGACATCAGCCTCACATAATGATCTACCATCCCCATGGTTCCAGACTGACATCAGCCTCACATAATGATCTACCATCCCCATGGTTCCAGACTGACATCAGCCTCACATAATGATCTACCATCCTCATGGTTCCAGACTGACATCAGCCTCACATAATGATCTGCCGTTCCCATGGTTCCAGACTGACATCAGCCTCACATAATGTTCTGCTGTTCCCATGGTTCCAGACTGACATCAGCCTCACATAATGATCTACTGTCCCCATGGTTCCAGACTGACATCAGCCTCACATAATGATCTACCATCCACATGGTTCAAGACTGACATCAGCCTCACATTATGATCTACTGTCCCCATGGTTCCAGACTGACATCAGCCTCACATTATGATCTACTGTCCCCATGGTTCCAGACTGACATCAGCCTCACATAATGATCTACCGTCCCCATGGTTCCAGACTGACATCAGCCTCACATAATGTTCTACCATCCCCATGGTTCCAGACTGACATCAGCCTCACATAATGATCTACTGTCCCCATGGTTCCAGACTGACATAAGCCTCACATAATGTTCTACCATCCCCATGGTTCCAGACTGACATCAGCCTCACATAATGATCTACCATCCCCATGGTTCCAGACTGACATCAGCCTCACATAATGATCTACCATCCCCATGGTTCCAGACTGACATCAGCCTCACATAATGATCTACCATCCCCATGGTTCCAGACTGACATCAGCCTCACATAATGATCTACCATCCCCATGGTTCCAGACTGACATCAGCCTCACATAATGATCTACTGTCCCCATGGTTCCAGACTGACATCAGCCTCACATAATGATCTACCATCCCTATGGTTCCAGACTGACATCAGCCTCACATAATGATCTGCCATCCCCATGGTTCCAGACTGACATCAGCCTCACATAATGATCTACCATCCCCATGGTTCCAGACTGACATCAGCCTCACATAATGATCTACCGTCCCCATGGTTCCAGACTGACATCAGCCTCACATAATGTTCTACCATCCCCATGGTTCCAGACTGACATCAACCTCACATAATGATCTACCATCCCCATGGTTCCAGACTGACATCAGCCTCACATAATGATCTACCATCCCCATAGTTCCAGACTGACATCAGCCTCACATAATGTTCTACCATCCCCATGGTTCCAGACTGACATCAACCTCACATAATGATCTACTGTCCCCATGGTTCCAGACTGACATCAGCCTCACATAATGTTCTACCATCTCCATGGTTCCAGACTGACATCAGCCTCACATAATGATCTACCATCCCCATGGTTCCAGACTGACATCAGCCTCACATAATGTTCTACCATCCCCATGGTTCCAGACTGACATCAGCCTCACATAATGTTCTACCATCCCCATGGTTCCAGACTGACATCAACCTCACATAATGATCTACCATCCCCATGGTTCCAGACTGACATCAGCCTCACATAATGATCTACCATCCCCATGGTTCCAGACTGACATCAGCCTCACATAATGTTCTACCATCTCCATGGTTCCAGACTGACATCAGCCTCACATAAATGTTCTATGGTTCCAGACTATCATCCCATGGTTCCAGACTGACATCAGCCTCACATAATGATCTACCATCCCCATGGTTCCAGACTGACATCAGCCTCACATAATGATCTACCATCCCCATGGTTCCAGACTGACATCAGCCTCACATAATGTTCTACCATCTCCATGGTTCCAGACTGACATCAGCCTCACATAATGATCTACCATCCCCATGGTTCCAGACTGACATCAGCCTCACATAATGTTCTACCATCCCCATGGTTCCAGACTGACATCAGCCTCACATAATGTTCTACCATCCCCATGGTTCCAGACTGACATCAACCTCACATAATGATCTACCATCCCCATGGTTCCAGACTGACATCAGCCTCACATAATGATCTACCATCCCCATGGTTCCAGACTGACATCAGCCTCACATAATGTTCTACCATCCCCATAGTTCCAGACTGACATCAACCTCACATAATGATCTACTGTCCCCATGGTTCCAGACTGACATCAGCCTCACATAATGTTCTACCATCTCCATGGTTCCAGACTGACATCAGCCTCACATAATGATCTACCATCCCCATGGTTCCAGACTGACATCAGCCTCACATAATGTTCTACCATCCCCATGGTTCCAGACTGACATCAGCCTCACATAATGTTCTGCTGTTCCCATGGTTCCAGACTGACATCAGCCTCACATAATGATCTACCATCCCCATGGTTCCAGACTGACATCAGCCTCACATAATGATCTACCGTCCCCATGGTTCCAAACTGACATCAGCCTCACATAATGATCTACTGTCCCCATGGTTCCAGACTGACATCAGCCTCACATAATGATCTACTGTCCCCATGGTTCCAAACTGACATCAGCCTCACATTATGATCTACTGTCCCCATGGTTCCAAACTGACAGCCTCACATAATGATCTACTGTCCCCATGGTTCCAGACTGACATCAGCCTCACATAATGTTCTACCATCCCCATGGTTCCAGATTGACATCAGCCTCACATAATGATCTACCATCCCCATGGTTCCAGACTGACATCAGCCTCAGGTCATGACCTCATGGACCAGACATCTTGCTTAGACTGAGTGTTTCCATTGGCCAGAATGGCCCGGTCAGCCCCACCTAGTATTCCTATAGAGAAGTTTTCTGCACAGTCAAAGTGGCCAGTGTGGTATTGACAACATCAACCACTGAGTGGCTATTGATTAACACAAATCAGGGGCAAGCACCCATATCAGTGTTCTTCAAATTGTGTGACAAAGAGTCTTTTAAATAAATTTAAAAAATGTGGCAATAATGCCTTCAAGTGCAATATGACAACTTTTGATATTATTTTCTTTGCCATATTTGCTTGTTCATTGATGCAGATAATCTGTTTACCTATCATTTATTTTGAATTTTACAGTTTGACTCCTTGTTGGTTTACATTCAATAATTTAGTTCATATTTTAAGAGTTCTTTTAATATATATTGAAATATTTTTTTTCTTGCTTTCCTGAAACATATTTTAAACATTTATTTGTTTGCATTTTGGCAAAAATTATGTTTTCATTTCTTCTGTGTTTTTTATCAGGTTTTTTATTTGCTTTCTGTAACTCTTGCAGTCCCAGTTTGCAGCCACTGTCTGGCCAGTGACTGGAGAGAAATGTAACCAAAATGAAATTTGACAGGAGTGTTACTTCTTAAGTAGTTTCAGTTTTTCTCGCTACTAGAAAAGCCAGATTTTTCCGTATGCTCTGACCAGATGTGAAAAGCAGAGAAAACATTACATGACTTTTTGGGATTCAGAATGAACAAGAGGCAGTGAAAATTTAAGCATTGACTGGTTGTGAAAGAGTCGACTTGTTCTCTCAGAAATGATCACCACACATGCCAAAAGGGAGAATTGAACTGTAAAAAACAACAACAAAGAATTGTGTGTGAGCACGTTTGAAACTTGAAAAAGAGTTTTTTTTTAATGTTGGGGGGGGGGGGGGGGTGTTGCAGATTAATTTGTGATAATATAAAAATAGAGAACACGTTCTTAGATTTGTGGTGGAGAACCAGTCATATATCACATGTTGCTTTGGTCGGAAAGGGGTAGCATTGATTCTTATACCCCTGTTTCATGTTTTATTGTTGACTTTGAGCATATGCCTGCAAAACCACATGACATAGTTACGTACACAAAAGTTGGGTCAGGCTCGTGAGCAAGATCAAAATTGGTGAAAGCATTGATGGATGATAAACTCCATTCACTTGTTAGTCTGTGGATGACAAAATCCATTCACTTATTAATTGGTGGGTGATCACATGTGACACTTTCACTTTCGTGTGAAATGATTCTTTGCTGAATAGACTGCATACCCTGAGTGTACCAGCTGGAGCAGTGAGAGAGGAAAACCTTGCAGGAGCCACCCGTTGTTACATCAGCCAAAACATAATGGGAGTTGTTGGCCTAAAATACTTGGAGACATACTCAGGAGGAGATTGGAGCAACTATGATCAAGTTCAATGTGCTATGTAGATGAGCTTCAAATGAACAATGAACAAATATGATGCAGACTTCAATGAAGTGTTGATTGCTAGGGTCTATCAAGTCAGTGTCGGAAGGAGATTGGAGCAACTATGATCAAGTTCCATGTGCTATGAAAATGAGCTTCAAATGAACAATGAACAAATATGATGCAAACTTCAATGAAGTGTTGATTGCTAGGGTCTATCAAGTCAGTGTCGGAAGAAGATTGGAGCAACTATGATCAAGTTCCATGTGCTATGAAAATGAGCTTCAAATGAACAATGAACAAATATGATGCAGACTTCAATGAAGTGTTGATTGCTAGGGTCTATCAAGTCAGTGTCGGAAGGAGATTGGAGCAACTATGATCAAGTTCCATGTGCTATGAAAATGAGCTTCAAATGAACAATCAACAAATATGATGCAGACTTCAATGAAGTGTTGATTGCCAGGGTCTATCAAGTCAGTGTCGGAGCACTTCAGTGGAACTCACTAAGCTTCTGTGTCCCAGGCTAATGTTGTTGTTTATGGTCCAAGATAACTCTCAGCGAACACAGATATCTCTATAAAGGCTCTGGTCTTCTCCCACTGGTCATACAAAGAGAATCTCAGCTCAGTGCACAAACTCTCTAGCAGTGATAAAGAGTGAAATATGTGCCAGTCAGAATCACATGTGCTATAAATATTCATTTCTGTTTATTTTCACAATGAACCTGGGTAGCTGGCTACTTGATCTGCTTTTGTTTAATTCACGTTTGTGAGAGCCTGTGCATTGGAGTCTTCTGAATTGTTTAGGTATTTGTTGGAAAAGACCAGACATCTAACCGCCCGCCTGATCCAAAACCAGATGGAAGTATAAAAAAAAAAAAAAAGAAGACATTTTCCACGCCTTTAGAGTTATAGGGCTAGACCTAAATTTTTATAGACCAATCGGCACAAGATGGGTGATGTGGTCAGCATCATGCTGGCCGCCTTTACTTCTCAGGACTGCACCCGGTACCCACTCAAGGCTGGGTCGACCTGGGAGCCAAGCTCCCAAAATAGTCTGTCTCCGCTAGGGAGCGAACCCACGACCTTCCGATCCGCGGCGAGCATCTAGCCGCTTGGTCATGGCGAATCCCCGGTGGAAGTATACTAGCCCTTTATTTGTTAGTAATAACCCAGCCGCCATTGTGGATGAAATAAGGTCTGCAGAAGCTGGATGTGGCTGTCGCAGCCACTGAGCCACTCCACTCCGAATCATTCCACTCCACTCTTTGTCGCAAACACTTTTGTTCTATTCCTCTATGCTTACATCTAAATCTTGTAAGCACTATTGTTCTATTCCCATATGCTTACATCTAAATCTTGTAAGCACTATTGTTCTATTCCCATATGCTTACATCTAAATCTTGTAAGCACTATTGTTCTTTTCCCATATGCTTACATCTAAATCTTGTAAACACTTTTGTTCTATTCCCATATGCTTAAATCTAAAACTTGTGGAAACTTTTGTTCCACTCCTATATGCTTACATCTTAATCTTATAAACACTTTTGTTCCATTCTTAAATGCTTACATCCAGAATGTTAACACTTTTGTTTCATTCTTAAATGCTTACATCCAGAATGTGTGAACACTTTTGTTCTATTCCAATATGCTTACATCCAAAACATGTAAATACTTTTGTTTCAGCACCATAAATTTACATCCAAAACTTGTAAACAATTTTGTTTAATTTCCACATACTTTCATCCAAAACCTGTTAATACTTGTGTCCCATTCCCCTGTGCTTATATCCAGAACATGTAAACACATTCGAGCCATTTCCATACGCTTACATCCAAAAATTGTGAATACTTTTGTTGCAGTCTTTTATATTTACATCCAAAACTTGTATTTAAAAAAAATTGTGTTCCCTTTTCTTACATGAACATCCAGAACTTGTAAATATTTTTTGATTTATTCCCATTTGCTTACATCCAGAACCAGGCCTTCCCCAGCTAAACATGTTGTTGTGATTCCCCATGTCCACTACTAGATCTCTGGAAGTGAACACATCTGCGTGCTCATTGCCTTGTACTCCATCACAACAGGGGCAGTGTGTCCATGTTAGTCTGGCAGACATGAGTGTAATCGCTGAACCGTATTCATCAGCTGGACAATTCTGCCATGTATGTATGAGCATCGTGCACAGACAGATTTGATATTCAATTTGGTGTCAACCATATTTTTACTCAGTCGGACATTATTTAATAAACTATCATGTTGAGAAATATGGATCTTCACTGTGAACACATTTAGAGAATAAAGGTTAGTTGCGTATCCTTTAAGGACGGTGCAGAACCAACCCCAACAGCCCCTGGTCGGCTTTTTTGATACCACTGTCGAAACCAATGCAAGGCACATGGCCTGCAGCTGGGATCGAACCCGGCATCCCGGCTTTATGAAGCGTTCGCATCGACTTAGCCACAGAGCCGACCATTTAGAGAATAACTGAGATAATTTAATTGCTGATAGACTACAGATGCCATCAGTAGCAGGACTGCTCTTTGTGGAGCATGCATGGGAATGTCCTGAGTACATTTATGTCAGTTGATTGATTGATTGATTGATTGATTACCTGATGCCTGTGCAGAATGGGACTAAAGTATAACAGGATTAATCATTTGGAACCTGTGGAGAGATCTTAGCAAATCCCAGAAATCACGAAATGAGGACATGACAGACCATGTTAGTCGATATGCTGGCCATCCATTGTAGCCGCTGTTTAGTTTGAAGGTGGGAGCTGAAAGTGATTTGTAACAAACTATAAGCTACGTCAAATAGTTTACTCTGTACTGAGAGTTAACATTATTTTCATGTATTTCTTTTAAGTGCTTGTGAGCGAGTGTGCATTAGTGCATGTGTGAGAGTGCATGTGTACTTAGAAACTTCAGGTTTTAAAAACATTGTAAGATATAAATTTTCTGTGCTTATACCCATGCCTTGTGGCAGTAGATTTGTGTGCATACGATATACCTGTCTATCTGTGCTTATTTTAGTGTACCATCTCTTGTGCTTTCTGTATTATTTGCTGGCATAATGACCATTTTTTGGTAGCAGTGAATCTGCAGAGATTGTATAATTTTATAAATGTTTACTCCGTCTCACATTAATTACTTTTTCCTTTATTGTAGATTTTTATGTTTTGTTTGCCGCCATAAAAGATCTCAAATGACTGTTCTAATATAACACATGTGATGTTTATACTGTTCTAATATAACGCATGTGATGTTTATGCTTTTTACAATCTAGATAGGCAGTGTCAAAGCTGTCAGGTAGGCAGTGACACAGCTGTCAGGCATGCAGTGTCACAGCTGTCAGGCAGGCAGTGTCACAGCTGTCAGGCATGCAGTGTCACAGCTGTCAGGTAGGCAGTGTCACAGCTGTCAGGCATGCAGTGTCACAGCTGTCAGGCATGCAGTGTCACAGCTGTCAGGCATGCAGTGTCACAGCTGTCAGGCATGCAGTGTCACAGCTGTTAGGTAAGCAGTGTCACAGCTGTCAGGCAGGCAGTATTACAGCTGCCATGTATGCAGTGTCACAGCTGCCAGGTATATTGAAGTTTGTAAAGAGATGTCATAGCTGTCGAGTGTATGACTGGACATGCTCGTTGGAGAGCAGGGGGTCTCTGATATTTCCTTCCCACAGTGGGGGGGAGGGGGCACTGGAACCCACATGGGGAACCCGTAAACTCACGCAGGGTGGATCTTGATTGGTAACTCACGCAGGGTGGATCTTGATTGGTAACTCACGCAGGGTGGATCTTGATTGGTAACTCACGCAGGGTGGTCTTGATTGGTAACTCACGCAGGGTGGATCTTGATTGGTAACTCACGCAGGGTGGATCTTGATTGGTAACTCACGCAGGGTGGATCTTGATTGGTAACTCACCAATTTCCTTCCCATCCTTTTTTAACTTCACTTTCTAATTCCTGTCTTCATGTTTTTTTTTTTTTTTTTTTTGGTATGCCTGATAAGTTACATTTGTCTTTTCCAGGTGTTGTTGATGATTGATCTTATGATTGCTACGGTTGGCTCTTCATACCTGCACGTATGTTTCCTTTGTGTTGGCAGTATTCTCACCATTGTTCTAGAACACCACATGCTCATAGCTTCCGACTCCTTCCCTAATTTCCAGCATTGACACCCATACATAATGTGAGACCAACCATCTGTATTTGACTGAAACATCATGCATGCGACATTCACCATGCTTCTGTTCTTGCCTTTTCTTTTCCTTACCTTCAACTTTCCTTCTCCTACAGGCCCCAGCAGCTCATTACTATTTCCCATAACTGCAAGAGATCGGTTCAGCAGCAGATATATCCTATATAACTGGACTTTTAGAAGATTTTATTTCAAGAAGTATTTTTAATTGACTGCCTGGGGTACTTTAATTACCTTCCAATGACAGCCTGGGATAAATTGAGAATAGACTATTTATTCTCCGTAGATACCAAAAATCATTTTGACATTTTCTCCATGAGTTCATTTTAGAGACAGACCTCCGGTTTCAAAAATGCCAAAATATTTCAATGGCTATGATTTTTTCTTGGATCGTTGTTTGATGGACTGCTTTTTTTGTACGCATTTCCACTGCAGGATACTATGTGATTTTTGTGGCAACAGCGGGTATTGTGATGATGGTTAACCCTACCAGACCGCTGGCCCGGAATTTCCGGGATTTCTTACTAACCGCTATACCGTTGGCTCCATTTTCCGGGAAAATATGCGTCACAGGCTAAAAATAACCAGCCAATCGCCATCAGACTTCGTTGTTAGTCATTGGGAATGACTTCCCTTATCTGTTGAAATTTCTTTGTGTTATTTGATGTGAAAAAAATTCGGAAAATTCTCAATGAAATGAGCGGCTTTGACAAGAAAGTGACGTAGGTCTAGGCTTTCCACAGTCCAACAGGTGATCGATAATTTGTTTAATTCAGACTGTGAATACGTTCATAAAGAATATGTTTCCAGTTGAAGTGACACAGTCAGTGAGAGCTAGAGTGAGGAGGAGAATTATTCAAATTATAGATTTAAAACTAGATCAAAGCTTGTCCCTCAAATAGCAACATCTGGTGCTTACTTTGTGAAACAAGACTGATTCTACTAGGTGGATTGGCACACAAAGGTGGAAGATTGGCACACAAAGGTGGAAGATAGGCACTAGATGAAAGGTAAACCTATTTTCTAAAATGTCTCCAAGTTGTATCTTATTCTAACCACTTGTTTACATGTAACTCATTTTTTGTGTGTGCATCATGTTGGTTTTTTCGTGTTAGTTCCCAGGAGCTCAGGATATAGGGACAGTTAGGTTCAGGGCCTCAGGTCTGGTAGGGTTAATCATCACCGATAGATTTGGCAGTTGCAGTGCCTTGTAGTGTTTTGATCTTGGCCGGCTAGCTATCCCGAAAGACAGACTGCTAATGTCTCGATAAAATCTGTCTCCAGAAACAAAATGTTTCAACTATTTGTGTGTGTATGAGGAGGAACAGACACATACCGTTAACTGTATGGCCATGGCCAGGTTTTTTTAAAGATAATTTTCTGATGGTCGACAGAAGTGAGTTTAGGAATAGTTCTAGCCGTGATCTGTAAATTAATACTACCATTTGACTGAACAAAATGAAGACACTGTCCATGAATGTGCAAAGAATAATTGTGCATTGTTGCAGTGTGCACAAAACTGACTTTGTCAGTGCTAGATCTAATCATGACTGCACCAAACTATGACTCATAATTATATTCTGCTAATTTAAAAACACAATAAAACTTATCCCCCTTGTTTTTACTATCTTTTTTTTCTTCTTTTTCTTTTCAAGATCTAAATCTCATGAAACCTTTAATCTTGATAAGTTCATTCTGGACCTTTATTCTGAGGAACTTGGCATTTTTAATAGCATAATTATGACAGTTGTGTTTAAAGTATACTCTTGACTAACAGTGACAGGGTATTCAACAGCACGTGCCGTAACTGCCAGTTTGTATCTCATTCACTGTTTTTTTTATAAACAGCACATTATTGATACTAATTGCTCTTGTTATCATCTACGTTGTTGTATTCTTTAATGCCATCATCATCATGATAACTATCAAAGATATTACCCGTGGGGGAAAAATGGAAGGGGGGGGGGGGTGTTAGACCCGAATCCCCTTAAAAATCATTTAATAAAAAGCTTGTTATCAAAGATTTGCTGAAATTGGATGTGATTGCCCCAAGGGTGCAGCATCACAGTCTAGCTGTAAACCACAACATCCCACCTGCTTTAAAAAAAAGTTTGAACACAGAAGAAGAACCGTCCTCATACACCTACATCAGTAAGATATGAAGAACAGTTGAGAATGAAATCCAGAAATAATTGTATGTGCTTATTTGGTCTCATCAGTAAATCTTAAAACCACAATACATGTTTTAAAAATATGTCTGTTCCGCCTTTGACTTCTTTTGTGGATGACATTCATTGTATTGTGTAGAAATAATGACCAGGTGGTCAGGACAGTGGTTTTGCAGATCTGAAGACACAGGTTCTCAGTTCTGTGTGACAGAAATATTTAGCTATCAGAGGTACAATACAGATGCATAGTGTACACACTGCATGGTTGGGAAACTTCAAACCTCACCCAGTAGAGAAGTGGTGTCAGTCAGGGTCAGAAGCACTGACCACATTAATAATCTGT
This sequence comes from Candidula unifasciata, assembly GCA_905116865.2. Taxonomy (NCBI): domain Eukaryota; kingdom Metazoa; phylum Mollusca; class Gastropoda; order Stylommatophora; family Geomitridae; genus Candidula; species Candidula unifasciata. The sequence goes on along the minus strand of CAJHNH020000087.1, from coordinate 224,189 downwards.
ATGTGTATGAACATTAAAGTGGCTACAGTTGGAGCTGGTATCAAAAACAAATGCAATTAAAAATCAACATGCACAGGAATATTGAAATGTTTGAAGTCTTTGTTAGCGAGTCACATAAGAAGAAGAATTCTAGACACCACCCTAGACACCACCCTAGACACCACCCCAGACACCACGCTAGACACCACCCCAGACACCACCCCAGACACCACCCCAGACACCACCCTAGACACACACACACACAGACACCACCCCAGACACCACAGACACCACAACAGACAGACACACACACGACACACACACACACACAGACACACAGACACACAGACACACACACCCACACACACACACACCACACACACACACACACACAGACACCACCCACACACACCACACACACACACACACCTCAGACACACACCCACAGACACACACACACACAGACACACACCACAGACACCACCCTAGACACACACTAGACACACACCACACACACACAACACACACACACACACCACACACACACACCACACACAGACACACACACAAACAGACACACACACACCCAGACACCACACCACACACACCAACACAGACACCAAAACAACACACACCCACAGACACACACCCAGACACCACCACAGACACCACCCAGACACACAACACACAACACCACACCAGACACACACAAACACACACACCAGACATCACAAACAACACCACCCAAACAAACAGCCCTAGACACACACAGACAGACACAGCCTAGACACCACAAAGACACCAGCAGACACCACCCAGACACCACCCCAGACACCTGCCTAGACACACACAGACACACACCCTAGACACACACACAAGACACCACCCTAGACACCACACACAAACACACACACACCAGACACCACACCACAGACACCACAACACACACCACACTAGACACACACCCAGACACCAAAAAAGACACCACCCCAGACACACCCAGACACCACCCAGACACCAAAAGACACACAACACACAGACACCACCCTCGAGACAAACAGACACAACATACAGACACCAAAAAAGACAAAAAAAACCACACAGCCACCACACCACCCCAGACAAACACACACAAAGACACCACACCCAGACACCACCTAGACACACACAGACACACCACTAGACACCACCACACACACAGACACAGACACCTCCACAGAACCACAACAAAACACCCACACAACACCACACAACAGACACACACAAAACACAACAGACACACACACAACACACACACAAACACACACACACACACACACACCACACAGGAACACACACAAGACACAAGAACACACACACACAGACACACACAACACCACACAGACACACACCTACAACACAGACAAACACCACCCAGACACACAGACACACAAACACACACAGACACACAGACACCAAAACAGACACCACAAACACACACACAGACACACAACACAGACACACACAGACACACACACACACACACACAACAACACAACACACAGACACACCACCACACACCACACACACACAACACCACACACACACACACACAACACACCACACACACACACACACACACACACACACACACACAGACACCAGACACACACACAGACACCACACAGACACACACACACAGACACAAACAAACACACACACACACAGACACACACACAGACAGACACACACACAACACAGACACACAACACACAACCCACCACAGACACACAGACACACACACACACACAGACACCACACACAAACACACAGACACACACACAACACAGACACACAGACACACACCACACACACACACACACACACACCCAACACACACACAGACACCACCCCAGACACACACACACACAGACACACAGACACCACAGACACACAGACACCACAGACACACAGACACACACACAACCACAGACACCACACAAAACACACACCACACACACACCACACACACCCAGACACCACCCCACCACACCACAAACACACCACCCAGACACCACCCACAGACACACAGACACACAGACACAGACACACACAGACACACACAGACACCACACACACACACACAGACACACACACCACCACACACACACACACACACACACACACACACCACCCCAGACACCACACACAGACACCACCCTAGACACCACACTAGACACCACCCACACACACCACACCAGACACCACCCTAGACACCACCCCAGACACCACCCCAGACACACCACCACACACAACCCAGACACCACCCCAGACACCACCCCAGACACCACCCCAGACACCACCCCAGACACCACCCCAGACACCACCCCAGACACCACCCTAGACACCACCCCAGACACCACCCCAGACACACACCACCCCAGACACCACCCCAGACACCACACCACCACCCCACACCACCCCAGACACCACCCTAGACACCACCCCAGACACCACCCCAGACACCACCCCAGACACCACCCCAGACACCACCCCAGACACCACCCTAGACACCACCCCAGACACCACCCCAGACACCACAGACACCACAGACACCACGCTAGACACCACCCCAGACACCACCCCAGACACCACCCTAGACACCACCCTAGACACAGGGTAGTCTGGTCAAGAACTGTGTGTGCTTTGTTTGCTGTTAACCTTTATTTGATGGTTGTGTTTATCATTTGGAAGCAGAAATAGTTTGGCCACATATCAGTCACCATGGCAGATTGGAAACAATAAAAGGAGAGGGCGTATAACCAGGAAGGAGGGGCAGGGACTGACCAACATGATGATGGGCACAGGATGTAAGTGACTCCTTGGATATGAAAATATACAACGTGGACAAACAATGTGATAAAAGTGATGTTCTGCAAAGAACCTGCTACATGATGATGATGATGATGATATAAATGGACTCTTTCCACAACTTCGGCATATTGGGTATATGGTGCTAGAAATGGAAAATATATCTGAAGTGAACAGAAGGGCTGCTAGACATATTTTTATAGACCAGTTGACACAGTGGACGAAGTGGTCACCATCATGCCATCTGCCTTTACTTCCCAGGACTTTACCTCTAAACCTCTACCCATTTTTGGCTGGGTCAATCTGGGAACCAAGGTCATTTAAGAAAAAAAAAACAGACTCGATGTGAATTCGAACCCGTGACCTTCGGGGTCTCTGCAGACATCTGGCTGCTACCCACATGTATATATAAAATGTGTGTGTGTGTGTGGTTTTGAGTTGCTTTTCAGTCATTCCATTGATGGTGGCTAGGACCATCTTTTGTTAGTTTTATTTATTATGATAATTATATCAGTATGATGTTTGTTATGGCTTGTGTTTTGATGATATCAGTTTATATGTTGCAGCTTGTTTGTGTTCTTATTTTCATTGTAATGCATTCATTCGGTTAGAAGAGAAAGGATGCTGTTTGTTAGACAGAATAGTAATTTTGAAATGTTTCAGTAAAAGAACAAATGAAGTAGAGTGAATCCACGAAGAGATTACCTGAAGCCAGAAATGAAGTGTTTCCCATTACATACATTTTTAGGTGAATGGAATGTACTTACTGCAGTTTGTCACACATTCTATAGTTCACAACTCATGCCACTCTTTTCTGTTAGAATTTTCAAATATCATTCCTAAAGGGACAGATTATTCACTACTTTTCACATCTCTATCTGACTCTACCTGATTCATAGGTTAGTTGCGTATCCTTTACAGGACGTTGCAGAACCAATCCCAACAGCCCCTGGCTGTTATGTGGTTTTTCTAGGCAAATTTAAGTCCAGTAGTTTGCCATTGCTTTCTAAACGATAAGGTTTCTTGATACCACTTTCGAAACCAATGCAAGGCGCATGGCCTGCAGCTGGGATCAAACCCGCCATTACGATACGTTCGCATCGACTTAGCCACAGAGCCGAACCTGATTCATACAAGAAGAACAAAATTGACACTGTTTATAAAATGCATTTTACAGATCCTCAAATCAGAACATTTAAGAATATTGTGTTTAAATAATGCGGATACAAACAATATATTGATGTAACTCTGTAGTAACGCACCTGATGAGATACAGCAAAATATGCCTGGCAATAAATTGTGCAATGTATTGTTTGTATCCGCATTATTTAAATTCATTATGGAAAAACATTGTTTTGAATATTGTGTTTAGTGTGTGACCTTGTCAAGTCACTGTTAACTCACACTGTGGTCTTGCAGTAGTGTCAGTCCCAAACACTATTACAATCAGACAGTTTTTCTTGCCTGTTTATGTCAGTTTGAGATATTGTATTTTATTATTCACTGTTTGTGAATGAGGACAGTAATACTTAAGTGAATACTGTTGAAAGTATGCAGGTGTGGAAAGGGGGGGGTTAACTGTTTGTGGGACAGAATCAAACAAAGTCTATGAGACAAAAAGCTCATAAATTAGATAAAAACATAACTTGTCACTGCAAACGGAACCTGCTGATCAGTGTATATTGTTAACAAGGATGTGCACATTTTGCCTCAGTCTAGAATCAACAAAACATGCCAGTGTGCAATAAGTCAAATAACAACACACCTTTGTGTTGATTAGATATTGATTTCATTCATCAGCGGTTTTATGGTTTATTATTCAAGTAAATAAATAAAACATCAGTCACCCATTAAATTTTATATATCACTGAATAACAAAACATTGTGGTTATATTTAAAATAAACTGACAGTAGTGATCAGCTGGAAATATAGCTACATTAAGAACACTTGCATCACAGTTTAATCACTGGCTTATATTTTTGTCAAATTTTGATTCCTGGTCACGGCACCAATTGTAGTGTTTTAGCATTGTCCTTCCCTTATAGGCCATTGTGTGTGTGTGTGCAGAAAGTGTAGAAGTGTGTCGTATCTGGGTCCAAGTGAACCAGCATCATTGCATACGGTTTTAAACCATAAGTGCTCTGCCACCAGTATGGACAGCTGATAAGAAACTGTCTGCCTGTGTCGCTGTCCGCACGCAACTCCCTAGCTACATTTCTAACATATGTCACAAATTTTATGTCACATATCTCTAACATATGTCGCCGATTCTCTGTCACATATCTCTAACACAGGTCGCAGATTCTCTGTCACATATCTAATCCAGGTCATCAGTTTAATTAGCTGTTGTTTTTTTAAGACCCTCATTTCAAAAGTTTCGATGTGACGCTCCATCTGTTTAATCAAGGTCCATGTTTCAACTGCTCACAGAAATGCTGATCGCACAGACTGACAAAACATAATAAAGTGCACGAACACACATGTAAACATAACAAACTAGGACAGACTGAGTGACGGTTACACAGTTTGTAGTTACAGTCTAACCTTGCCAGTCAAAATGCATTCCGATCCTTAGTTTAATTATCAACAGAAAAATCTTATAGACACCATCAGGTGGCGACACTTGGCAAACTTAATTATCAACAGGACAGGCTTATAGAGACCATCAGGTGGGGACACTTGGCAAACTTAATTATCAACAGAACAGGCTTATAGAGACCACCAGGTGGCGACACTTGGCAAACTTAGTTTTGAACTCCCAAAGAGAATCAAATATTTTTAGCCTGTGCTTTGTCAGGAGCCTCAGATGTTGTTATGAATACTCAGTTACAAGAAACAAGAACAATATCAAAGGTACAGCATTAACAAAAGTCACTGTCGCAGTGAATGTTGAGAACAAAAGTCTATAAATATCCGACAAAAAAGTGTAGTATAAATATGTGTGTCATTTGTACAATACTTTATGTTTTTTTCCGCTCGCCATTTTTGCCACGTCTGGTGCGTTTTCGGTTCCCACGAGATTTAGCTACAGAACTATCTCTGCATCCTTTTCTTTCCAGTCGTTTGAGCGTTCTCTTTAACATTCTTGGCAATTTCTTTCTTGGCTACACTCTGACCTTTAGGCTTCATAATCTCGGTGACAAACACTTTCTTGTCCAAGAGGAAGGCATATCTGGAAACATTAGCACATTTGGTTTTTGTTAACAAAGTATTTCACATAGATGAAATGACTGTTAACAAAATATTTCATGTGGATTAAATGTTAAAACAGCATTTCACATGGATGAAATAGTTAACAAAATTTTTTCCTGTGAATTAAACAATGTTAACAAAGCACTTAATATGGATGAAACAATTTTTCAAGATCTTTCACGTGCTTCCAATTCCAGTTGTCCAACAAAAATTCCAAATTTGATCCTTTTTCAGCTGCCCGGAGGCCTGCTATATCGAAGAAGGTTCCTTTGCTGTCTTATTTGGTTTCCTTGTATTTGTGGTGTGTAGTCACAGCTGATATTCCGGTTGTTTGCTTCCTTGCTGCACTGTGGTGCTTGTGGTTTTTGGGTCTGGTGTGGTCCAATTCTCTTTGTGATGATGTCTGTGGGTTTTAGCTGATTGTTGCTGGTGCTTGGTTTACCTCGTGCTGGTCGCTGTGCTGGTGCCCTGTTGCTGCTTGGTTGCCGTTCTGTAAAGCCGTCAGGAAAAGCCAAACAAACACCGGGTCACAACGACCCAAACAATGCTCCTTTTCAGGACAACCAGGACTGTCACAATCTGTTGTTGTGATCAGCCCGTTTTTTTTTTCTTTTTCATGGAGTGTGGAGAAGTATTGGTAGGAAGATAAGCTGCAAATGAGAGGTAATTTGCTCGAATGTGCCAGGAGATTTGATAGTTAGGTCGGAAGAATGAGAGCGAAAGATAGATTGAGAGAGGTGGCTTCTTGACGCTGGAACTTCTGGTGGGTTGAGATCCCGTGGTCTGAAATAATATTGAAGGCATTGTTAACATTCCTGTGGTTTGGGGGTGGGGTGGCGTCAGAGAGACTGGAATCCCCGAGTGCTGGTCCCCTTTGGTGCAATGTCCTCGGCTAGCGTGGTTGAAACAGTTAATGTTAATAAAGACTTTCCCTGGATGAAACGGTTAATGTTAACAAAACATTTCATGACATGAAGCGGTTAATGTTAACAAAACATTTCACGGGATAAAACAGTTAATATCAAAGCATTTCACTGGATGAAATGGCTAAAGTAAATAAAGCCTTTCACATGGTGGAAATAATTAATATTAACAAAGTATTGCCTGTGGATGAAACGGTTAATGTTGACAAATCACTTCACATGGATAAAACATTAATGTGCACAAAGCCTTTTACGTGGCTGAAATAGTTAATGTTAACAAAGATGTCACTAGATGAAACAGTCAATGTTGACAAAGATGTCACTAGATGAAACAGTCAATGTTGACAAAGATGTCACTAGATGAAACAGTCAATGTTGACAAAGATGTCACTAGATGAAACAGTCAATGTTGACAAAGATGTCACTAGATGAAACAGTCAATGTTGACAAAGATGTCACTAGATGAAACAGTCAATGTTGACAAAGATGTCACTAGATGAAACAGTCAATGTTGACAAAGATGTCACTAGATGAAACAGTCAATGTTGACAAAGATGTCACTAGATGAAACAGTCAATGTTGACAAAGATGTCACTAGATGAAACAGTCAATGTTGACAAAGATGTCACTAGATGAAACAGTCAATGTTGACAAAGATGTCACTAGATGAAACAGTCAATGTTGACAAAGATGTCACTAGATGAAAACAGTCAATGTTGACAAAGATGTCACTAGATGAAACAGTCAATGTTGACAAAGATGTCACTAGATGAAACAGTCAATGTTGACAAAGATGTCACTAGATGAAACAGTCAATGTTGACAAAGATGTCACTAGATGAAACAGTCAATGTTAACAAAGCACTTTTGGATCAATAAAATGGTTAAAGTTAGTAAAGCACTTCACATGGATGAAACAGATGATTGATTTAAGAATTTACATCATGGCACACCAGGCAAACCAATAAATGCTCCGTCTCTCACAGCAAATGTCTTGCAGTGTAGATGCTAACTGTTCACTTAGCACACTGATTATACATGTGTCGTTTTCTTTCTCTCATCCGTCCCTCCTTGCCGGATCCACTACGAATTGTTCATTCATACATTCTTGCCCATGTTATTTCATCTAATCTCATAAAGGCAAAGTCGGGAGATGTGAACCAGCGACATTGCACACGGTTATAAACCATAAGTGCTCTGCCACCAGTAAGGACAGGTGATAAGAAACTGTCCGCCTGTGTCGCCGTTCGCGCATAACTCTGTAGCTACTGCGACGTTCCCTCCACTTACCCCAGATAATCAACTCTGGTAGCCATTTCCTAGAGGCTGGGTGAACCTCGGGAGCTGCCTGGTTTCGAACACCGACTGTGGGCTGCAGTGAGTCACAGCTGGATTTGAAAGTGAGCCTCTTATCGACTGCGCTAACTTAACCCCCTCATGTCTTCTGTCAACATCCATTCATTTACAGTCTAGAGAATCTCTCTCTTGTCCAGCGCTAGTGTTCCCTTAGCTACCTCTTTAGTAGCCAGAATCTGCTCTTTCATTCCCTTGCACTCCTGCATCTCCCGGATAGTAGATCAATGTGATTCCCTGCAATGTTGGTGTACTGATGCTTGGTTTCCACTCATGTCACATTAGTCCATTTTAAACCTTCTGCAATTCCGACTGAGAATCAGACACAATAATTTTTCTGGTAACTGTGTTTTCTGCTTTCCACCTCAGAGTTGCAGTGATTGCCTTCACTTCCATCCTCATGCATGAAGTTGTAGAAAAAAAAAAGCTCCATTTTGTTTTGCCACAATTTTTCCCTTTATTCTAGCTGATAATCCCCAGCCAGATCTTGCACCCTGTTGAACAGAACCATTTGTTGGAAACTACTAAATTATATAGTCCAGCCTTTCCAGCTATCAGTTGTTGTTACCCGGCTCTTTAGCGTAATTGCTGAAACCGGATTTCACGGTGACCGGGTGACGAACTCCTTGTGGTCCGGGTTCACTCCTGGGGGGTAGGCAGAAAAGCCACATTTCTCACAAATTTACAATGGAATCAAGGCCGAAAGGTTGCGATATCCATAACACCGAGCCTAAGGGTTAACAACTCATGGCTTCTGGATACTAAAACAAACAAACATCAGTTGTTGTACCTCTAATTCTGCCATACCGTTACACCAGTCTCTACATTCTCTTCCTAATGTGGTAATGACTTGATGAAAACTGCTGTTGTGGGTGTTCGTGTCCACCCATTCCTGCCCTCTGTTTATTTGCTTGATTGAGGCTGCCGTCTCCATGATATCTTCAGCTAGTGCCATCCATGACTTTCCACTTTTCAACCGGTCTTCTCTTAAATCTTTCAGATTATCATGCATGGATGTCCTTTCATTATTGGTAACTGGCATATAGGCCTTGGCTTGCCCCGAGTGACAGTCTACTAGACTTTACCGATGTCAGCCCAAGCATAAACCTCACTATTCTAATTGGGGTATCCCATGTGCAACCTAAGATGATTCTCATTCCTTACATTTTGAATCCTTTCAAGCTTAGAACACTGTGAAGTAGATAAGGTTAATATTCCTAGGTCGTAATCAGTTACTGAAAAGCCCAAATGGTTGAACAATGAGACCAATGGTCCATGTGTGTCACCACCATCGTCTTCAGTGCCGCCAGGCCACTCTTGCATTTGATCAACAGTCTGCTCCACGTGATATCTGTTGGACAGACTGTGATCAAACGTCAAACCTAAGTATTTCAGCCATCTCTTCTTTCAACATGAATACCCTTCATGTATATTTCTAGGCAAGTCTTCCTTTCCAATGCTATTGTTTAAGGAGCTCCACAAAACACTGGCCTTCTCTGGTTTTACGCTTGACCCTGTCTGTTCACACCACTCCGTCATCTCAGGCAAAGTACTTTGCAAGTCTCTGGCCATGTCGTGCCTGTCTGACCTGCACTTTGATACACTAGGACATCATCTTCAAATGTCAAAGTTCACCCAGGTCCAGTGGGCTGAGTTTTTGCCAGACTTGCTGTATATATGTTGAACAAGACAGATGACATTGGTGATGATGAAATAGATAATGTTAATAAAGCACTTCACATGGGTGAAACAGTTAATGACAGGACAGTTAGACAAAAGTGATGATACATCTGAAAGGACAAAAAGACATAAACTGATGATAAAACTTGATAGGACAGTAAGACATAAACCGATTATAAACCTGATAAGAGAGTTAGACATAAATTGATGATAAACCTGACAGGACAGTAAACATGAATTGATGATAAACCTGATTGGACAATAAGACATAAACTGATGATAAACCTGATAAGAGAATTAGACATAAATTGACAATAAACCTGATAGGACAGTAAACATAAATTGATGATAAACCTGAGTGGATAATAAGACATAAACTGATGATAAACCTGTCAGAAAAGTAAGAAATAAACTGATGATAAACCTGACAGGACAGTGAGACTTAAACTTCTGATAAACCTGATAGAACAGTGAGACATAAATTGACGATAAACCTGATAGAACAGTGAGACATAAATTGACGATAAACCTGATAGAGCAGTGAGACATAAACTGATGATAAACCTGATAGAACAGTGAGACATAAACTGATGATAAATCTTATAGAACAGTGAGACATACACTGATGAGAAACCTGATAGAACAGTGAGACATAAACAGATGATAAACCTGATAGAACAGTGAGACATAAACAGATGATAAACCTGATAGAACAGTGAGACATAAACTGATAATAAACCTGACAGGACAGTGAGACATAAACTGATGATAAAACTGATAGAACAGTTAGACATAAACTGATGATAAACCTGATAGAACAGTGAGACATAAATGGTGGTAATCATGATGATGGAACATACATTTGGTTGCCATCAGAGTCCTTGAACCGTTTAGGGTCAGCAAGCATCATTAGGTAGGTCTGCCCTGGGGACACTCGTGGGCAAAAACATGATGACCTCTTCAGTAGAATGACTTTGTCACCTTCCTTGACCTCATGGCGACCTTCTATTGTTGATCATTTGTGTTAGAGGAACAAATAGTCAAAACAATTATTAAAGATAAGACAATATGCTCATTTACATAAACACTTCTGAAATCATCACTGCCATTATCATCACTGTTTGTGTCTAGCAACAGCGTCATTGCCTTTATCATCATTGTCATTATCGTCACTACCAAAAAGGAAATTGAAGACTATCATTATTGTACCCACAGTAATCCCGGTTTCAATTCTAGGGCCCCATTTTGGAGGGGGGAAAAATAATGGACCCATTGCTACTGCCCCTCCCTCCCTCTCCCCTTTTGCCGAATAAGCATGCTGTAAAAAAAAATATACCTGAGAAGCAAGGGACCAACAGTCTGCATACAAATAAACGAGATCTGTAAAATGGACATGCATGCAAAACTTAAATTCTGGAAGAAGGTTTAAGTTCAGAAATGGACGAATAACCAGAAATGTGTGCTGAAATTTACGGCCCGTGAACATAAAGAAGATGAAGATACTCACAATAACATACACCCTTGCAAGTTACAGCAGAATCCAATCTAGCAGAGTGTACATCAAGTTATAACTGAATCCAATCTAGCAGAGTGTACATTAAGTTACATCCAAGATCCAGTCTAACAGAGTGTACATCAGGTTATAGCAGAATCCAGTCTAACAGAGTGTACATCAGGTTATGTCAGAATCTAGTCTAACAGAGTGTACATTAAGTTACATCTAGGATCTAGTCTAGCAAAGTGTACATCAGGTTATGTCAGAATCTAGTCTAACAGAGTGTACATCAGGTTATAATAGAATCCAGTCTAGTAGAGTGTACATCAAGCTACATCCATAATCCAGTCTAGCAGAGTGTACATCAAGTTATAGCAGAATCCAGTCTAACAGAGTGTACATCAAGTTACATCCAGAATCCAGTCTAGCAGAGTGTACATCAAGGTTATAGCAGAATCCAGTCTAGCAGAGTGTACATCAAGTTACATCCAGAATCCAGTCTAGCAGAGTGTACATCAAGTTACATCCAGAATCCAGTCTAGCAGAGTGTACATCAAGTTACATCCAGAATCCAGTCTAACAGAGTGTACATCAAGGTTATAGCAGAATCCAGTCTCACAGAGTGTACATCAGGTTATAGCCATGTAAAGTGTACAACAAAGATTTTTCATTTTAGCCACTAGATGCTGATGATGAAACAGCCATACCAAAGACAAAAATGAGTAAGACATAACAGATTAAGCAGAAAAATTTACTGAGTGGTAGTTACCACAGAGTCTCACTTACTCTGTATGCTGACATTAACAACCTGCCCCAAGATTCTCTCAAATCCGGCTTTCTCCAGGTCTCGGTCTAAAGCCTTGACCTCCAGAACTGTCAGACACAAAATGGAAACGTTAAAATGGACTATAGATATTGTCTTCAGAATGCCATAATAATAAACATGTTTGAGACAAAGTAATAGAAAACTCGCAGGAGTGAATGATCAATTTGTCTGAGACAAGAAACACTCAGTCTATTAAGGCAAATGACAAGTAAGTGAGTATCTCTGAGAGAAAGTATTACATAACTCCGCATAAAATCCACAAGGGTTGTTTTAACAGAAAGTCTTGAAGGCAAATAAAATAAACTGTCAAACAGTATATATCCAAGTGCCATAGTGGATTGGAAAAAAAGAATAGCAGAAGGCATGATACAAGGAAGTAGGGCCGGGGCACCAACAAACATGAGAGGCTCAGATCTACATGACTCCTTAAATATGAAAGTGCAAAGGATCTGGCTACATGATGATCAAACAGCACCAGTTCTAAAATATCTAACAGTGACTTAGCAAACAGAAAACCTTAATGGGTACTTTATGCCTACACTATACTAGAGGTGCCAAACATGGACAGTCCTTAGATATCACAAACGCAAATGACAGTATGGAGTCAGCCATTAAACAGATCAACATTGGGGTAAGTTACAGCTAGATACCTTGCAATGTACGTATAATGACATCTACCTCCTCTGTGTGATTCTTCATGACACACACAAAATAGCCAGAGCAGAAGAAGATAAAGAGGATCAAAGACAGAGGATGTGAACAGTTAGTCTTATGTTTGAAAATACTAGGAGACACAGGATGTGAACAGTTAGCCTTATGTTTGAAATTACTAGGAGACAGAGGATGTGAACAGTTAGCCTTATGTTTGAAAATACTAGGAGACAGAGGATGTGAACAGTTAGCCTTATGTTTGAAAATACTAGGAGACACAGGATGTGAACAGTTAGCCTTATGTTTGAAAATACTAGGAGACAGAGGATGTGAACAGTTAACCTTATGTTTGAAAATACTAGGAGACACAGGATGTGAACAGTTAGCCTTATGTTTGAAAATACTAGGAGACAGAGGATGTGAACAGTTAGCCTTATGTTTGAAAATACTAGGAGACAGAGGCAGAGGATGTGAACAGTTAGCCTTATGTTTGAAAATACTAGGAGACAGAGGCAGAGGATGTGAACAGTTAGCCTTATGTTTGAAAATACTAGGAGACATAGACAGAGGATGTGAACAGTTAGCCTTATGTTTGAAAATACTAGGAGACAGAGGCAGAGGATGTGAACAGTTAGCCTTATGTTTGAAAATACTAGGAGACAGAGGATGTGAACAGTTAGCCTTATGTTTGAAAATACTAGGAGACATAGACAGAGGATGTGAACAGTTAACCTTATGTTTGAAAATACTAGGAGACAGAGGATGTGAACAGTTAGCCTTATGTTTGAAAATACTAGGAGACATAGACAGAGGATGTGAACAGTTAGCCTTATGTTTGAAAATACTAGGAGACATAGACAGAGGATGTGAACAGTTAGCCTTATGTTTGAAAATACTAGGAGACAGAGGCAGAGGATGTGAACAGTTAGCCTTATGTTTGAAAATACTAGGAGACACAGGATGTGAACAGTTAGCCTTATGTTTGAAAATACTAGGAGACACAGGATGTGAACAGTTAGCCTTATGTTTGAAAATACTAGGAGACACAGGATGTGAACAGTTAGCCTTATGTTTGAAAATACTAGGAGACGGAGGATGTGAACAGTTAACCTTATGTTTGAAAATACTAGGAGACAGAGGATGTGAACAGTTAGCCTTATGTTTGAAAATACTAGGAGACAGAGGATGTGAACAGTTAGCCTTATGTTTGAAAATACTAGGAGACACAGGATGTGAACAGTTAGCCTTATGTTTGAAAATACTAGGAGACAGAGGATGTGAACAGTTAACCTTATGTTAGAAAATACTAGGAGACAGAGGATGTGAACAGTTAGCCTTATGTTTGAAAATACTAGGAGACAGAGGCAGAGGATGTGAACAGTTAGCCTTATGTTTGAAAATACTAGGAGACACAGGATGTGAACAGTTAGCCTTATGTTTGAAAATACTAGGAGACACAGGATGTGAACAGTTAGCCTTATGTTTGAAAATACTAGGAGACAGAGGATGTGAACAGTTAGCCTTATGTTTGAAAATACTAGGAGACAGAGACACAGGATGGAGCTGAAAGATATATGTGATAAAATCTAAAAGCCAGGCTGGCAATAATAATATAATCAGCCCCAATTTTTCCCGTGTGGGTTCCAAAGCCCTATTTTGGGGAAAATAAAAAATGACCCAATGCCTTCCAAACAAGCATGTCGTAGGAGTCAACTAACTGGGAGCTTTCTCCGAAGTCAGAATGCATCTGCCTGAGTGGAAAGGAACAACCAACAGCAAACAAATAAACCAATAAAAAAGTGTACATATAAAACTTAGGCCCTGGCACAAAGCTGAGGTCCAAAAGAATAAACAACCAGGAATTCCAGCTGAAGCTTACAGCCAGTGAACATCAAAGAAGAAGAAGAAGCCCCAATTCAGCGTGGACCACTTACGGCAATCTCATATGTAGTGAATTCCTGTTGTAAAGAACAATTTGTTTATTCTCGCCAATCTGTTTTGCTAAATCTCTTATCCAGATCAGAGGAATCTCTGATAAGAAGAACCATTTTTTGGTGAGCTCTCCTTATCACGTCTGCACCGCATTATCAAAATATTGGAGGATAAAGAGCAGTGGTTTTCAATCATTTTTCAAGTCTCACTCTTGTTCCACGACTTCCCCTATTGAAAACACTGATATATTGAGGATTAGAGGAATATGGGTGACACTGTCTGCTCCAGGCAAACTACCTGACTGAGAGGATTGGTGCAAAGATGCTACATACATACTTGATATACCTGAATATGATAATTACCTACCATATGTAGCATTGGTGCAGGCAAATTTGATCATATCCATCCAGGTCAGACCATGCCATCTTTCCTCGCAGTGAGCGCATCGACCTAGATATAAAACACAGGGTTGAATAAAGATACACTGACCTAGATATACAACACAGGGTTGAATAAAGATACACTGACCTAGATATACAACAGTGGGTTGGATGAAAGTGCGTTGACCTAAATTTAAAACACAGAGTTGGATAAAAGTACATCGACCTAGATATAAAACACAGGGTTGGATGAAAGTGCACTGACCTAGATATACAACACAGGGTTGAATAAAAGTATATTGACCTAGATATACAACACAGGGTTGAATAAAAGTATATTGACCTAGATATACAACACAGGGTTGACTAAAAGTACAATGACTTAGATATCCATCACACAGTTGAATAAAAGCACATTGACCTAGATATACAACACACAGTTGAATAAAAGCACATTGACCTAGATATACAACACAGGGTTGAATAAAAGTAAAGTGACATAAATATACAACACATGGTTGAATAAAAGTACATTGACCTAGATATACAACACAGGATTGAATAAAAATACATTTACCTAAACATACAGCACAGGATTGAATAAAAGTACATTTACCTAAACATACAGCACAAGACTGAATAAAAGTTCATTTACCTAAACATACAGCACACGATTGAATAAAAGTACATTTACCTAAACATACAGCACAGGATTGAATAAAAGTACATTTACCTAAACATACAGCTTAAGATTGAATAAAAGTACATTTACCTAAACATACAGCTCAAGATTGAATAAAAGTACATTTACCTAAACATACAGCACAGGATTGAATAAAAGTACATTTACCTAAACATACAGCACAAGATTGAATAAAAGTACATTTACCTAAACATACAGCACAAGACTGAATAAAAGTACATTTACCTAAACATACAGCACACGATTGAATAAAAGTACATTTGCCTAAACATACAGCACAAGTTTGAATAAAAGTACATTTACCTAAACATACAGCACAAGATTGAATAAAAGTACATTTACCTTAACATACAGCATAGGGTTGAATAAATAAAAGTACATTGACCTAGATAAACAACAACCAGGACCAGGATTCATACCGGTCGGGACTTTACTACACCTGTCCGTGGTTGTCTTAGCAACAGTTTCTCTACAGGGAGCCTGGCCAACAAAGATAAGATGACAGTTTTCTTTGTATTGAGAGTTTGCTTATGCCAGATTGTGAAAACAAACAGGCCAGATCTTGAAAACAGACAAGCCAGATCAAACAAGCCAGATCTTGAAAACAGACAAGCCAGATCAAACAAGCCAGATCTTGAAAACCAACAAGCCAGATCTTGAAAAAAAAAACAAGCCAGATCTTGAAAACAAACAAGCCAGATCTTGAAAAAAAAACAAGCCAGATCTTGAAAACAAACAAGCCAGATCTTGAAAACAAACAAGCCAGATCTTGAAAACAAACAAGCCAGATCTTGAAAACAAACAAGCCAGATCTTGAAAACAAAACAAGCCAAATCTTGAAAACAAACAAGCCAGATCTTGAAAACAGACAAGCCAGATCAAACAAGCCAGATCTTGAAAACAGACAAGCCAGATCTTGAAAACAAACAAGCCAAATCTTGAAAACAAACAAGCCAGATCTTGAAAACAGACAAGCCAGATCTTGAAAACAGACAAGCCAGATCTTGAAAACAGATGTTCATCAAATTCAAGCCCTAGGACAAGGCCAAAGTCCAGAAGTGGACTAATGACTAGAACTTTCTGCTGGAGCTGACAGCTGGTGAATCAAAGAAGAAGAAGCAGAAGAAGAAGAAGAAGCAGAAGAAGAAGAAGAAGAAGAGGAAGCAGAAGAAGATGAAGAAGAAGAAGAAGAAGAAGAAGAAGAAGAAGAAGAAGAAGAAGAAGAAGAAGAAGAAGAAGAAGAAGAAAAAGAAGAAGAAGAAGAAGAAGAAGAAGAAGAAGAAGAAGAAGAGGAAGAAGAAGAAGAAGAAGAAGAAGAAGAAGAAGACGATGAAGAAGAAGAAGAAGAAGAAGAAGAAGAAGAAGAAGAAGAAGGAGGAGGAGGAGGAGAAAAAGAAGAAGGACGAGGAGGAGGAGAAGAAGAAGAAAAAGAAGAAGAAAAAGAAGAAGAAGAAGAAGAAGAAGAAGAAGAAGAAGAAAAAGAAGTATCCACACAAACATTGATGATTACTTACTCTCCAGACACTGGCAGATCTGTTTTTGGTTGTCACAGAAGTTGACTAGCTGGCCACTATTGTTGCCCGTCTTGTAGAAAACTGTGCAGCGCTCATCTGCATTGATACAAACCCCGTTTTATTTCTTGAACACTGTACAATGCACATTTATTAGAAATTATAGCATATACTATCAGCAAAATAGACGACTATACCACCAAGTGTCGATGAACAAGAAGACTTCAATGCTTTTTGCTGAGGATCAATGTCTATTCCATAATGAAAATTAACAACTTAAAGGACCAAACAAACCAACTATATGACAGCTGCTTCAAACATTAAATTAAAATCTGCATTGAAAAGTAGTGCAGCAGCTAGAGAGTACAACATGAAAATGGAAACATCAAAAGGCAGAGGAAGACAAAACAGTATACCAAGGAAATGAGCATACCCTAGTTTGGTTACCTGTCTTCTGTTAAACTGTGACACCTAGCAACTTAAAGCAGATATTGGAACAGGAGAAGATGATGGCATGTACAGAAAAAGAAAAGATTAATCATATCTAAAGATGATTTTTCATCTTTGAAAGGTGGAAAAAACAGAGGCAGGCAAGCATTATAAAATATAGACATAAGAAGAGAAATAAATATGATTAAATATAGCTATAAGTTGTGAGTGAAAAAATACTGTGACAGACAAAGGCTGAGAGAATACTGTGATTGACAATGGCTGAGAGAAAACTGTGACAGACAATGGCTGAGAGAAAACTGTGATAGACAATGGCTGAGAGAAAACTGTGACAGACAATGGCTGAGAGAAAACTGTGATAGACAATGGCTGAGAGAAAACTGTGACAGACAATGGCTGAGAGAAAAGTGCGACAGACAATGGCTGAGAGAAAACTGACAGACAATGGCTGAGAGAAAACTGTGACAGACAATGGCTGAGAGAAAACTGTGATAGACAATGGCTGAGAGAAAACTGTGACAGACAATGGCTGAGAGAAAACTGTGACAGTGAGAGAAAACTGTGACAGACAATGGCTGAGAAAAAAGTGCGACAGACAATGGCTGAGAGAAAACTGTGGCAGTAAGAGAAAACTGTGACAGTGAGAGAAAACTGTGACAGTGAGAGAAAACTGTGACAGACAATGACTGAGAGAAAACTGTTACAGTGAGAGAAAACTGTGACAGACAATGACTGAGAGAAAACTGTGACAGTGAGAGAAAACTGTGACAGACAATGACTGACTAGCAACACAGTCATGTATAACAATTAGCAGAAAACTACCAACCTGGGTTATAATAATCAAAGATTTGAACCTTAGCTGGTTGCAGATTTTCAGCCATGTGTACCTGCTTGGCCCGGAACTTGAGACAAGTGGTCACTTTGTTGGAGATCTGCAATATTGGGTGATGATTGCTGTATTTGTTAAAACACGAGGAAATTTTATCATAGTAATTCACACGGATGTTATGTTTTAGTTTTATATTTAGAATGCTGCGAGCCACATGAAGTGTATTAATGTGTCCATAAAGTTAGCAAAGACAGAACACTGTAACATAACCATATACACATACACATCACACATTGAACATTCTAGGCCTTCACACATTTCAGGTCTTCACACATTCTAGGCTTTCACACATTTCAGGTCTTCACACATTCTAGGCTTTCACACATTCTAGGCCTTCACATATCCTAGGCCTTCAAACATTCTAGGCCATCAAACATTTCAGGTCTTCACACATTCTAGGCTTTCACACATTCCAGGCCTTCACACATTCTAGGCCTTCACATTTCCTAGGCCTTCAAACATTCTAGGCCTTCACACATATCAGGTCTTCACACATTCTAGGCCATGGCATATAACATAAAGCACAATATAATAGTTACATGGAGTGCAAAATTATTTGTATAAAGTGCGAAACTAATTGTGCAAATTTAGCAGTATGTACATAAAAAATAAAAGACTAGTCAAGTAGAAATCTGACCTGATCCAGGTAGAAGACTACAGACCTCTGTGACTTCTCATAATGGTCAATCTTCCCTCGAAGCTTCAGCTGACAGCAGATATAAAATTAGCATTATTATACAAAATGTGACATACAGTAGACTGATATAATGTAGATTGTTTGGTGCTACTTTATAACTGGGTCTTAGTCAACATTTCATTTAAGTGTTGCCACATTAGGGGAAAGTGTTGCTACATTACAGAGAAGTGTTGCCACATTAGAGGAAAGTGTCGCTACATTACAGAGAAGTGTTGCCACATTAGGGGTTGCTAAATCACAGAGAAGTGTAGCCAAATTAGGGAAAAGTTGCTACAATACAGAGAAGTGTTGTTATATTTGGGCAAAGTTGCTACATTACAGAGAAGTGTTGCCACATTAGGGGAAAGTGTTACTACTTTACAGAGAAGTGTAGCCATATTAGGGGAAAGTTGCTACATTACAGAGAAGTGTTATTATATTTGGGGAGAGTTGCTACATTACAGAGAAGTGTTGCCATATTTGGGGAGAGTTGCTACATTACAGAGAAGTGTTGCCATATTTGGGGAGAGTTGCTACATTACAGAGAAGTGTTGCCATATTTGGGGAGAGTTGCTACATTACAGAGAAGTGTAGCCACATTAGGGGAAAGTTGCTACATTACAGAGAAGTGTTGCCACATTATGGAAAAGTTGCTACAGTACAGAGAAGTGTTGTTATATTTGGGGAAAGTTGCTACATTACAGAGAAGTGTTGCCACATTAGGGGAAAGTGTTACTATTTTACAGAGAAGTGTAGCCATATTAGGGGGAAGGTTGCTACATTACAGAGAAGTGTAGCCATATTAGGGGAAAGTTGCTACAGTACAGAGAAGTGTAGCCATATTAGAGGAAAGTTGCTATATTACAGAGAAGTGTTGTTATATTTGGGGAGAGTTGCCACATTACAGAGAAGTGTTGCCATGTTTTGGGAGAGTTGCTACATTACAGAGAAGTGTTGCCATATTTGGGGAGAGTTGCTACATTACAGAGAAGTGTTGCCATATTTGGGGAGAGTTGCTACATTACAGAGAAGTGTTGCCATATTTGAGGAGAGTTGCTACATTACAGAGAAGTGTTGCCATATTTGAGGAGAGTTGCTACATTACAGAGAAGTGTTGCCATATTTGAGGAGAGTTGCTACATTACAGAGAAGTGTTGCCATATTTGAGGAGAGTTGCTACATTACAGAGAAGTGTTGCCATATTTGGGGAGAGTTGCTACATTACAGAGAAGTGTTGCCATATTTGAGGAGAGTTGCTACATTACAGAGAAGTATTACATATTTGGGGAGAGTAGCTACATTACAGAGAAGTGTTGCCATTTTTGCAACATTACATAAAACAGTTGCTGCAGTGACTCTCTGGGCTCTCGTCACTTGCAATCTTCTCAAATGCTGATCATCTGAATATCTGGTACTTGTAACGAAGTCAGGCCTAGAAAGAGGGTGACTTCCCTTGGTCGCATTGCAGGGCCTGTCGTATAGTGTGGAGGTGTCACGCTTAGTGAACAGCCACCAACACGATGTATTTTACTCCTTGTTGTCAGCAGCCGGTTGTATTAAGTCTTCTATATTTCACGATATGAGCACTTTTAACGATTAAAAAAAATGTAGAACTGGCCCTAACCCAAATCCCCCCCTACACCACAGCCTTACCATACATCCCATGAAAGAGTGCAGCCTACGTTCCACGACTGCATGCAGCCTATGACGACAAAGCGTAAAATATGTCATGTTGCAGAACGCTCACCAAGTGTGACACCCCCGCAACATAGGACAGGCATTGCATTGAATCTTAAAGATATTATCAGTGTCTGTAACGAGCACTGCAATATAATCCACGCTTTCTATTATTAACTTTAAAACCCTAATTGCGAAAATTGTGACCAAAGTCTTTTTCAACAAATGCAAAAAGCAAAGCAACAATGCTCTGATAAACAGATAAATACCACAATCCTCAAGCAGAAAATGTAAAAACTACCATCAAATTAAAATCTTCATGGATATACTTTTATTGTCTTTATTTGTGGTTTTTCTTTAAAAAAAAAAATGCAGCATGGTAGATTGCTGCAGTTCCAACTCAGATTTCTGTGAGGATTCTTAGAGAAAACCAGCACAGTGTTGTGGTTCCAGTGGTAGTGGTAGCAGTCTGACTGTATGCCTGTCTTGTCTTTCTGTTTAAAGTTGGTCAGATCCCCTGGGCACTCCACCCACCGCACCTTCTTTCTAGACTGTTTTTCTTCTTCTTCTGCGTTCGATATCAGTCTTGCTAAACATTGAGTCCCGTCTGGGTCAAAAATAGGATTGTGGGTTTAAGGTCGCCACCGGTCCCCCATAGCTTCTCTCGCAATGTGATCCCCTGGATTCTAGACTATGAAGTTTTTGTATGTGCATCCACACTGTTTATTTGCTCCCACATCTGGCTTACTATTCAACAAAATGTTGTACTCAATTAGCCAGTCTGTCTGCCTGTTTATTACCCAATACACTTGCATATCCTTGAGAAAATATCAAAACCTGCCTAACTAGCTCTTCTGCTTTTGTGGATACGAAAGTAAATTGATAATAATACTTACAGTTTCGAGGTCTTCATCAACCGGCTGGTAGCCGGTGAAAAGTCCAGCATCGACAACTGACATACCTGTGCTGGTCTCACCTGTGTACCTGCATAATCACACACAATACGTAGTATTAGAGAACATAGGCCGTGGAGAGAAGTCATCATCTAGGTCAGTCAGCCAGGAACCAGTGGCCGAAACAAATCTTCGTTACATGACTTCAATATTAATAAAATAAGTCCCAGTGTAGGACACAAGATGATATTTGTATAGTTGTGAACCTAGTTGTGAACCTAGTTGTGAACCTAGTTGTGAACCTAGTTGTGAACCTAGTTGTGAACCTAGTTGTGAACCTAGTTGTGAACCTAGTTGTGAACCTAGTTGTGAACCTAGTTGTGAACCTAGTTGTGAACCTAGTTGACACAATCAGAACTTCCCTGTCAGACACTCCTAACTCCCCACTTTTGGCAAATATTCATTTCACTCACATCGAGAGGATTCTCTCCTAATCTACATAATCACATGACCTCATTTTGCATCTGTTTGCCGCCATCTTGACCAATAGTCAATCATTGCTATATGCTTCTCCCTTACTGCTAACATACATGTCTTGGTCAGGGGTTTCCTTTCATGTCCTTACAATTTCAAATATATTATTTTAATAATTTGCCATTCAGCACATTACTATTACTATTCCACACTCAAACCAGGCTTGAGCTTAATCTTATTATTATTCACTCAGACAATGTTCAGGTTCCTTGAGGATCCTTCAAATATGTGTATAGAGACCAAACATCCCCCATCCCCCTTTTCTTGAGAAGGCTTTCCCCGTGGGTAATTTGTATGTGCCCCTCTGACTGCATTCACTTTCACTTTGTCTCGAGCAACTCCAGAGAAAAGGTCATGTCGATGCAGCTCAATGAAACAAAGAGCAATAAAGGAACAAAGAGCAATAAAGGAACAAAGAGCAATAAAGAAACAAAGAGCAATAAAGAAACAAGGAGCAATAAAGAAACAAGGAGCAATAAAGGAACAAAGAGCAATAAAGGAACAAAGAGCAATAAAGGAACAAAGAGCAATAAAGGAACAAAGAGCAATAAAGGAACAAAGAGCAATAAAGAAACAAAGAGCAATAAAGAAACAAAGAGCAATAAAGAAACAAAGAGCAATAAAGGAACAAAGAGCAATAAAGAAACAAAGAGCAATAAAGAAACAAAGAGCAATAAAGGAAACAAAGAGCAATAAAGAACCAAAGAGCAATAAAGAAACAAAGAGCAATAAAGAAACAAAGAGCAATAAAGAAACAAAGAGCAATAAAGAAATAGCAATAAAGAAACAAAGAGCAATAAAGAAACAAAGAGCAATAAAGAAACAAAGAGCAATAAAGAAACAAGGAGCAATAAAGAAACAAGGAGCAATAAAGAAACAAGGAGCAATAAAGAAACAAGGAGCAATAAAGAAACAAAGAGCAATAAAGAAACAAAGAGAAAAAAAAGAGCAATAAAGAATAAAGCAATAAAGAAACAAAGAGCAATAAAGAAACAAAGAGCAATAAAGGAACAAAGAGCAATAAAGAAACAAAGAGCAATAAAGAAACAAAGAGCAATAAAGAAACAAGGAGCAATAAAGGAACAAAGAGCAATAAAGGAACAAAGAGCAATAAAGAAACAAAGAGCAATAAAGAACAAAGAGCAATAAAGAAACAAAGAGCAATAAAGAAACAAAGAGCAATAAAGAAACAAAGAGCAATAAAGGAACAAAGAGCAATAAAGGAACAAAGAGCAATAAAGGAACAAAGAGCAATAAAGAAACAAAGAGCAATAAAGAAACAAAGAGCAATAAAGAAACAAAGAGCAATAAAGGAACAAAGAGCAATAAAGAAACAAAGAGCAATAAAGAAACAAAGAGCAATAAAGAAACAAAGAGCAATAAAGAAACAAAGAGCAATAAAGAAACAAAGAGCAATAAAGAAACAAAGAGCAATAAAGGAACAAAGAGCAATAAAGGAACAAAGAGCAATAAAGGAACAAAGAGCAATAAAGAAACAAAGAGCAATAAAGAAACAAAGAGCAATAAAGAAACAAAGAGCAATAAAGAAACAAAGAGCAATAAAGAAACAAAGAGCAATAAAGAAACAAAGAGCAATAAAGAAACAAAGAGCAATAAAGAAACAAAGAGCAATAAAGGAAAAAAGAGCAATAAAGAAACAAAGAGCAATAAAGAAACAAAGAGCAATAAAGGAACAAAGAGCAATAAAGGAACAAAGAGCAATAAAGAAACAAGGAGCAATAAAGGAACAAAGAGCAATAAAGGAACAAAGAGCAATAAAGAAACAAAGAGCAATAAAGAAACAAAGAGCAATAAAGAAACAAAGAGCAATAAAGAAACAAAGAGCAATAAAAGAACAAAAGAAAACACAAGAGCAATAAAGAAACAAGGAGCAATAAAGAAACAAGGAGCAATAAAGAAACAAGGAGCAATAAAGAAACAAAGAGCAATAAAGAAACAAAGAGCAATAAAGAAACAAAGAGCAATAAAGAAACAAAGAGCAATAAAGAAACAAAGAGCAATAAAGAAACAAAGAGCAATAAAGAAACAAGGAGCAATAAAGAAACAAGGAGCAATAAAGAAACAAAGAGCAATAAAGAAACAAAGAGCAATAAAGAAACAAGGAACAAAGAGCAATAAAGAACAAAAATAAAGAAAACAAAGAGCAATAAAGAAACAAAGAGCAATAAAGAAACAAAGAGCAATAAAGAAACAAAGAGCAATAAAGAAACAAAGAGCAATAAAGAAACAAGGAGCAATAAAGAAACAAAGAGCAATAAAGAAACAAAGAGCAATAAAGGAACAAAGAGCAATAAAGAAACAAAGAGCAATAAAGGAACAAAAAGAAAGCAATAA
This sequence comes from Candidula unifasciata, assembly GCA_905116865.2. Taxonomy (NCBI): domain Eukaryota; kingdom Metazoa; phylum Mollusca; class Gastropoda; order Stylommatophora; family Geomitridae; genus Candidula; species Candidula unifasciata. The sequence continues at coordinate 199,240 of CAJHNH020000087.1, read as the reverse complement.
AGAAACAAAGAGCAATAAAGGAAACAAAGAGCAATAATAAAGGAGCAACAAAGAAACAAGGAGCAATAAAGGAACAAAGAGCAATAAAGAAAAAGAGCAATAAAGGAAACAAGAGCAATAAAGAAACAAAGAGCAATAAAGAAACAAAGAGCAATAAAGAAACAAAGAGCAATAAAGAAACAAAGCAATAAAGAAACAAAAAGAGCAATAAAGAAACAAAGAGCAATAAAGGAACAAAGAGCAATAAAGAAACAAAGAGCAATAAAGAAACAAAGAGCAATAAAGAAACAAAGAGCAATAAAGAAACAAAGAGCAATAAAGGAACAAAGAGCAATAAAGAAACAAAGAGCAATAAAGAAACAAGGAGCAATAAAGAAACAAAGAGCAATAAAGGAACAAAGAGCAATAAAGAAACAAAGAGCAATAAAGGAACAAAGAGCAATAAAGAAACAAAGAGCAATAAAGGAGATTAAAAATGATATCAAGAACACCAACCGGACACAAATCTCCAGACAGATTACAGTAGCACTGTAGGCCCTCACTGAACGTTTTGGTCTTCCAATCCGGGATCCGAACAGCATGATGTTCACATCTGTTCTGTTCGAGGGGTGGTTGGGAGGTCAGAAGTAGACATTAGATCAGAAAATAAAATCCAGACACACACACTTATTCATATATGTATTGTGATGTGTAACATGTTATAATATTCACAATGAATCCCCAGGTATGATGCAATCTCTTCTTTAACTTTAAACATTTGGTTAAAACATGCTAAATAAAACTGGCTTTTGAGAAGGTCTCTCACTGTAGGTCACCCGACCCTTGACCCTCTGTCAGTTAGCATGACACTTGTCTGGCACGTCTTTAACTCTTTCAGACCAGTCAATTCATCACACATTTCTTAGTTATTTCAAAGATACTATAATGTTCTTGCTGTCTTTTTTCACAGACAGTTGTTGTTTTAACCCACTGTATCTAAATTATTAGTTTGCCGACTTCTGTGTCATAGTGTCTCAGTGTCTCGGTGTCTCGGTGTCTCGGTGTCTCGGTGTCTCAGTGTCTCAGTGTCTCAGTGTCTCAGTTTCTCAGTGTCTCGGTGTCTCAGTGTCTCGGTGTCTCGGTGTCTCAGTGTCTCAGTGTCTCAGTGTCTCTGTGTCTCAGTGTCTCGGTGTCTCAGTGTCTCAGTGTCTCGGTGTCTCGGTGCCTCAGTTTCTCAGTTTCTCAGTGTCTCGGTGTCTCGGTGTCTCGGTGTCTCGGTGTCTCGGTGTCTCGGTGTCTCGGTGTCTCGGTGTCTCGGTGTCTCGGTGTCTCGGTGTCTCGGTGTCTCAGTGTCTCGGTGTCTCGGTGTCTCGGTGTCTCGGTGTCTCGCTCGGTGTCTCGCTCGGTGTCTCGGTGTCTCGCTCGGTGTCTCGGTGTCTCAGTGTCTCGGTGTCTCGCTCAGTGTCTCAGTGTCTCGGTGTCTCGGTGTCTCGGTGTCTCAGTGTCTCGGTGTCTCGAGGTCTCTGTGTCTCGGTGTCTCGGTGTCTCGGTGTCTCAGTTTCTCGGTGTCTCGGTGTCTCGCTCGGTGTCTCGGTGTCTCGGTGTCTCGGTGTCTCGGTGTCTCGGTGTCTCAGTGTCTCAGTGTCTCGATGTCTCGGTGTCTCAGTGTCTCGGTGTCTCAGTTTCTCGGTGTCTCGGTGTCTCGCTCGGTGTCTCGGTGTCTCAGTTTCTCGGTGTCTCGGTGTCTCGGTTTCTCGGTGTCTCGGTGTCTCGGTGTCTCAGTGTCTCGGTGTCTCGGTGACTCTGTGTCTCGGTGTCTCAGTGTCTCAGTGTCTCGGTGTCTCGGTGTCTCAGTGTCTCAGTGTCTCAGTGTCTCGGTGTCTCAGTGTCTCGGTGTCTCAGTGTCTCAGTTTCTCAGTGTCTCAGTGTTGAAATCATTCAGACCGAAGTATTCATTGCTTGAAGGTTAAACTGTTTGGGACAATAAATAACTACCTGGGCCCAAAAGAGTTAATGTCCTGATCTCCATAATCAAGTTAGTCAGTCGCTACTCTATCTACCCAGAACAGCGTCTCCTCTCTGTATTCTTGCCAAACCATCAGGGTGCTGATGAAGCTAGAACATTTTCTTTTTCCAGAACAATTCTGATGGATTCAGTTGTCTTTGATGTTCAGATTTTTTAGAATGTCAGTTCTTCTTCTTCTTCATACATGGAATTTTCAGAATTGTTCCGTAACAGTTCACTTCAGAAGCTAATATCCACTGACCACACAGAATGCTGGCCTCTCATGAGGAAGACTCTGGTTCAAATCCTTGTTAAGTGATGGCAATCTTTTCTGTCTGAGGCAAAAATACAGATGATAACCTAGAGAGTGGCGACTGCACCAGCCATGCCGTCTTAAATCTACAGGCTTAAGACCACCCTGTCCTAGTCCACACTAAAATGTGGTAAACACCAGCAGCCATGACAGTTTTGTATGGGATTGTTAAATGGTTTTATTTGCCTTTTTTTGCATGATTTTGAACAGCAAACACGGCTGTGCCAGATTCCGGACACGAGTGCCTCTTATTCCTGAAAGATAACATCATGAAAAAATATAAAACCAAATGACAAGCAGATCATTATTCCTTGAAGAGAAAGTAGTCAGTGGTTTCCTAAAAACAGGAACCAGATGGAGGCAAAGGTCGGAATATACTGAACCATCCTTCTTTTAATAATTCACCTGAAAATAATAAAGGTTGATGCAGCTGTCTCATTTCTGTGCATGATAGCATTTACAACAGCCGCGTACCTGGATTTATTTTCTTCCACATATTCATCCATCAATTTGCTCAGATTGCTTCCTTTCTGCAGTTTTGACCAGAGAGTTTGAATTCTTGGTATGATCGGAGGAAATGTGAAATTCTCCATCTCATCTTCATCAGAAGAATCATCATTACCGCCATTCTCTTCACAATCAATAGAACACGGTTCACATCTGGACCTAGGAATAGACACACTCAATACATTAGATTTATCTACAGAATCTAGATATGGAAAAACTCAATACATTAGATTTATCTACAGAATCTAGATATGGAAAAACTCAATACATTAGATTTATCTACAGAATCTAGATATGGAAAAACTCAATACATTAGATTTATCTACAGAATCTAGATATGGAAAAACTCAATACATTAGAGTCATCTACAGAATCTAGATATGGACAGACTCAATACATTAAATACATCAACAGAATCTAGATATGGACAAATTCAATACATTAGAGTTATCTACAGAATCTAGATATTGACAAACTCAATACATTAAAGACATCAAAACAATCTAGATCTGGAAAAACTTAATACATTAGAGTCATCTACAGAACCTAGATCTGGACAAACTCAATACATCAAAGACAACAGAAGCCAGATCTGTACAAACTTAATACAATAGAGTCATCTATAGAATCTAGATCTGGACAAACTCAATACATTAGAGTCATCTACAGAGAAGCCAGATCTGGACAAACTCAGTACATTAGAGTCATCTACAGAGAAGCCAGATCTGGACAAACTCAAAGACATTTCAAAAGGAATTAAACAAAAACTCACCTCTTGCCGTCCCAGAAAAAATTCTGCAGAAGTAAGTTGTGCTGATGGTTTGTGACCTTCACCTCAAAATTACACTCATTTTTATCTTCTGGAATATTATACCTGACCTCGACCTGCATCATACCCACACCTGTCCCCTCCGCCTCAAAGTGAAGTTTACCTCCTGTGGGAACCTGGTTTAATATTTCATCACAAAGACCAGTTAGACATTGCATTTAAATGAATTGAAAATGTTTATAGATTGCTATTTTGTATTTTTAAGTATTAACAAATGCTCTTTTTTATTCTGGACGTGCAGCATTGAAATGTTTTTTCTATAGAACGCTGTCAAAGGCATTTAAGCAGTCAAAAGAATAGATAAAATTCCTCATAAGATACCATGTGTTTGTTAAATTCACACCTCCTCTTTTCTACTATCTAGCTGCGTATACTTAACAGGATGTTGCAGAACCAATCCCAAGCATTTTTTGGCTGTTCAGTAGTTTTGCCACTACTTCTGAATGGCCCGTTCATTACCACTGTTGAAACCAATGCAAGATAAATTGTCCACAGCTGGGATTGAACCCGGCACTGCAGCATCATAAAGCACTTTTGCAAACATAAGCTACAAATGCCAACAACACCCTACCATGACATACAAATGAAATAAAGAAGCATAAAAGACCAAACTGGTTACATTTAAAAAAAACATGATAACACCGTTCCATGACAAGAATATTCTTCTTCTTCTTCTGCGTTTGACATCAGTCATGCTAAACATGGAGTCCCGTCTGGGTCACAAATAGGATTGTGCGTTTAAGGCCGCCAACAGTCACCCATAGCTTCTCTTGCAATGTGGCTCCCTTGGGCCAGATCCACAGTCTTTGCTGGGAGAGGTTAGGGCAGTACTGTAGTATGTGCCTAGGGGTCTGTCTTTCTGCTCCACAATCACAGGCAACAGATTCTTTTATGCCTATTCTGTACAGGTGTGCTCGGAGATCACAGTGTCCTGTCCGAAGTCTAAAAATTGATGTTTGTTCTTTCCTGCTGGGTTTGTTTATGCTGTCATTCTCTGGTCTGTAATCTCCATTCTGCCTTCTCCACTCCCGCTTGAAAGACTGCTGTAGCGCTGTTTTGGTTTCCTTGTAGCTGTGTGGTGGATGAGGTTGTGGAAGATTACTCCCAGCTTTTGCCAACTCATCTGCTCTCTCATTTCCGTGAATACCACAGTGGGCTGGTATCCACTGCAAGACCAGTTCTGCATCCTTGGAGAGTAAGCCAATGTTGGTCCTTAGATCTGCAATTAGTTTGTCTTGTCTTTTGCTTGATAGTGCTTGGAGAACAGACAATGAGTCACTAAGTATAACAATTTGGTGCCCTCTGTGTTCTTGGGTGATGAGATGTTGGACTGCAGAAAGGAGGGCAGTTGCCTCAGCTCTGAAGTTAGTGCAGATGTCACCTGCTGGTAGAGAGGAAGTTTCTGCTCAACTGCTAGGGGGTTTAATGTAAATTCCACAACGACCCCTTTCTGACTGCATCTGTAGCAGAGCCGTTGGTGAAAACCTGAATCCAAGTGGCATTTGGATACTTCTCATCAAGCATAGCAAGAGCCAGGGTTCTCTGTTGTGTCTCTGTCTGGGCATCCTTTGAAGTGATCCCTGGTGACAAGAATATTGACAGTATGTTGTCTCTGGTATACATGCAATAGGATTGTGCTGGCTCATGCACTTTGCTGAGATTATCCTGCTGTGATCTATGAGAGGAGACTGATAACCTAACAAGTAATCAGTGTGCATGGAAGTTGATACTTTATAAATGACATTTTTACTTCGCCACTGAGTAGGATTGTTGACCTCGGTGTGTGAGACCCTCATCATTAACATATTTTGTGTATCTAAAATCTGTATAATCTCCTTAAAGACAGCAATTTTATTATGACATTATCACATCTGTACTATCAAAATAATATTTAAAACATTGAAACTAGTATCACCTCGGGAACTATAGTAGAGTACAGGACCCTTTTCCACACCTTTAGGAGTATTGGGAGTACAGGGCTAGACTTACATTTCGTAGACCAATCAGCATTTGGTGGGTGATGTGGTCAGTATCACGCTGGCTGCCTTTACTTCCCAGGACTGCACCTGGTACCCACTCAAGGCTGGTTGACCTAGGAGTCAATGTCATTTTTGAAAAAAATGTCTGGCTCCGTCAGGACGCGAATCCACAACCTTCCGATCTGCAGGCGGGCGTCGAGGCGTCAACGCCATGGTGACCCCCCCCCCCAGGGAACTATGCAGGTGTATAAAAAAATAAGCAAGCTGATAGACTTGCAGGCAAGACTTCTGTGGAGGGAAGATGAGCTAGGACTAGGCTGATATATTGAATGCTCTACAAGAAGTAAGATATTTACAAGAACCAAGTGATGACTACAAATCTGCAATCATGATAACACTGTAAGAAAAGCAAGTTAAACAGGATATAGCCAAGCAAGAGCACTATGCAGAATCCAAAGAATATAAATAAACCAACACAGAGCTAGTATCGTCAGCCGACTGGTCCGATTGGATCCGAGCACTTATATACTGATTGGTTGGATGTGCAATGAGTATGATCTGTTGACTAACTAACTAACTAACCAACCTTGGAAACTGACTTCAGAACCATTGCATCCTCTGGGGTTAAGGATATTGACTTTCGGAAACGGTCATCAACTTCTGAGCTTATGTGGCAAGTCATGTCCAAGATGGCAGAATAAGACTTGATGCTGTACTCGGAGAGTGCTTGCAGACCAACAACTGTGTCCTACAGAGACACACACATTCCATCATTTTATATTGGCTGGTAATTCTATGTGAGATACACACATGTGACACACACAGACAAAAACTATACGTGACATACATACATAGAGGTGACACACATACACACAAATAAGCTACATCACTGCAGCAAAACAATAATGGCTGCTGTTGAATTTGAACATATCTCAGAGTTGTTGATTCAGTTCAGATGTGCCACAGATTTTGCTCTGAACATTTTATAAGAATGACAGAGACAGACAACTCAGGTTACATTAATAGATCAAATATTCAGTTTGTAATCAGAGATATAATAGAGCATTTGTTGATACATGTTACTGGATGATATGTGTGATACATTTAATATTGGATATATAAACCACTGCCCTTCCAACAAGCATGTCTTAAAAGTTGACTAATTGTTGGTGTTTCCTTCAAAGTTGGAATGCATCTGCCTGGGAGGCAAAAAACCAATAGTCTGCATATAAATAAGCCAGATGTAAAATGGATGCGCAAGCAAAAGTTCTAGAACAAGACAAAAGTCCGGAAGTGGACAAACAACCAGAACTATCCACCAGAATTTACAGCCGGTGAACAAAAGAAAGATGAAAAAGAAGAAGAAAGCAGTCAGATGGTACAGTGATGATGACTGCTCTAACAATGAAGCCTTGGCTGTTGCAATAATAACTTCCACTGACCTGCTACACATGTAGCAGTGGTGGCACTTCCGACTGTTGCTTTATGCATTTAACTGCTGGATTTGCTAAGACTGCAGTGTGCCAATGTTTTAATTGCAAGGGACAGATTCGAATACTGTGTGGTTTTTGTTGGGCACAGGAACGGATTAGCTATGGGATGACCAGTTTGCTTTGAAGCTGAAACTGCAATTACCCAATTACATGGCTTGCTATACCAGCAGCTCAACCTTGTAGAATAAAAGCTGTGTAATGTAGTCATTTTTAGCATGTGTCCAGTAAGACTTCTGGCACAGAAAGAGGTAATATAATATTGTTTACCATTCACGCCTTCTGACTACATAAAGATTCAAAAAAATCCTCACATTACAAATGTACTATTTACTCAGAAGACAAAACTAAGTCATCACGCGGCTCATCAACGTGTGCACAAATGAACATTCAAATTATTTTAGTTTAAAAACAACTAAATCAGAAAAATCTAGCTAAACCAAACAATCTAGCTAAATCAAACAATCTAGCTCAACTAAACCAAACAATCTACATCAACTAAACTAGAACAATCTACTTCAACAAAACCAAACAATCTACCTCAACTAAACCAAACAATCTACATAAACTAAACTAAACAATCTAGCTAAATCAAACAATCTAGCTAAATCAAACAATCTACCTCAACTAAATCAAACAATCTACCTCAACTAAACCAAACAATCTACATCAACTAAACTAAACAATCTACTTCAACAAAACCAAACAATCTACCTCAACTAAACCAAACAATCTACCTCAACTAAATCAAACAATCTACATCAACTAAACCAAACAATCAACATCAATTCAACAAAGAACAATCTACTTCAACAAGCTTACCTCAACTAAACCAAACAATCTAGCTAAAGCAAACAATCTACCTGCGTTGAAATAAATGCTCCATGGGAGTTCCGTTGCTGCAGCAACCATCCCACAATGCTTGTGCCAGTTGTAATATCACCACGTGCCAGAAAAGTCAAGAGAGCATATGCCGTGACCTCAACTGCCAGGGCGCTTGGCTTCTTGGCATACCAGTATGGCTTTTGGTGATCTCCAAAGTCTGACTCACCGCCTGGCACCCAGTAGGTGAAACCTGAAAAAGTGAAAGAACTATGATGTCAGTAGATATATTCTAGTAACATTTAGCAACATCTCCATCTAATCATTGGAGTAGGACAAATATTTGTACACCAAAAGAAATATATTCCCAAGTATTGACTGCACTTATAGAAATGCTGGAGTAGGCAGAAATAAGAGCCAATACACTAGAAAATTTTAACAGTGAAAATTACATTGACCAAGATTTGAACCTGCCATCTCCAAAGAATGACAGCACTCAATGAAGGAGCAAGGGTGCACCATCAAGCCCACTTAAACACACACACACACCCACCCATGCACGTACAGTCACACATACAAACACACACACACCCACCCATGCACGTACAGTCACACACACAAACACACACACACACCCCATGCACGTACAGTCACACATACAAATATACATTATATCAAAACCAAATATGTCACAGACTTCTCTTCTGCATTTTCTCAGATGATAGGAAGTCTTACCAGGAAAATAAAAAGGTGGGTAGGTTGGTAGTTGTACCCCATCGGGACATCACACAAGCGACATACACCCGGTGACACAAAGTGCCACCATGCGGATGAGGATCACCCGTGGAGAGGACCCAGAAACCCCTTTCAGCCGTTAGGCCATATCTATGGCTAGGCCATATCTATGCCCTGGCTATATTCAAAGCCCCCGACAGAAGCGCCAGGGTAGGGCTTCAAATAAAAAAATTGCATCCCGCATAGGGACGACTTTTTTTTATTATATAGAATAAAAAGAGAGATTGGATTAGATTTTATACCCCACCAGGACATCACACAAGCAATAAACACCCGATGACACAAAGTGGCACCATGTGGATGAGGATCACCCGTGGAGTGGTCCCAGAAAAATCATTCAGCCATTAGGCCATATTTATGGTCAGGCTATATTGGTATGTCACAATTTTTAAGGGTGACTAAAGGTGCCTGAGCTGTTAGGATCTGACACTCCTGTCACCGTTGGTCATCATTATTCAAGTATACACACACAGATATACAAGTCAGGCATGTTATGATAAACAGCCCACTTTTCTACCAAAAATCTGGCATGGGTGCTAACATGGACATTGTCTTTCTAAAAACTTAACTAATTATCAAATGCCTTTTTATTCCAGCATCCAGTTATATTGACTGAAATATTTATAAATCCAAATTATTTTCAAACTGCCTAACTCACATGTTTTGAGTTTCACACCCATGTAAATTTATTCCCTGATTCCTATTCTGTGTGACGTGAGACCATGTGGTTGAAATGAGAATCTACTTTAAAACATGATTGTGTGTGTAAGCGTTTTAACCCCTGAAAATAGCACTAATGTAAAGAGAGCAGAACCATTTACACAGCTGACTGTTGTCTCTCTCAGCGAGATTAAACTCATGTGCTCGGAAATAATATTTATGAGAAACTGTTGTTTATGAAATATTTCCCCCATCAGGAATATAGATTCTGTTCAGTAAACACCATTTTATACCTAACTCAAGAATGTGAAAACATGTTACTACCCTACTCCATATGTGTGTGAGTGTAACAATATATGAGGACTGAAGGCAGTGCGGTCTTCAGCCAGAACTTTCCCAACTGCGTCTACAGGGACTGTTCAATTTCTTTAGTTTTAGGTGAGTTTCCAGGTGGAGGTTCCAGGTGATGTTCTAGTGTAGCTGCAGGTGTCTGTCTAGACTGGATTAGAAGAAACGACCTGCCCAAAGTATCTCCAAGGCTGAGCCAGAAGCTGTCCCAAGGATCACGAGCTACAGATAAGTGGACATAATGGTCTACTATGTCCCTCTGTAATCCCAGACCATTTTTATCTCCCGAGCCAGTCTAACGATTAGTTTGACTTTTCCAATTAAATGTAATAGTTGGTAATGCTTCTTCCAGTGTTGTGAAATTCATTTTAACTGTATTCAGTCTATGTCAGCGAAAAATAGCTACTACAATTTAACTATATACAGAAATATACCATTCATATAACAGTAGGGAATCAGATGTGGCGAACCCTGAATCCTCTCCTTTAACGAACTAGGTTGAGAGATAGATCAGATCTTTTAGGATGTTTCACTGTTTGAGATTCCCTTGGTATGCTGTCTACTTTTGAAGTTTGTCTTTCAAATTGTGCACTGGTAGTAAAGCAAACTTAGGACAACAGTATTTTCAACATCAGTCATTAACTGTCTTGTACAGAAAAGAAGAGGAATTCTATTATACTACCTTCTGTAGACAGCACACACAGCATCTGAAATAACAAAGCAAATTCTGCGCCACACACTCATAAAGGCTAAGTGCCTCCTGATATACATTTTCTGATGGAAGGATCAGAGAAGAAGAAGAAGAGGAGGAGAAGGTGGTCATGTTCTAATATTTAACATTCTATTATGACCACTGTCAGTGGGTAGCTCAATTAATTATATTATGAAGGAAGAACACAACAAATCTCTGTGTTTGCAAAATAATTTCACTCACAATTTAAAACAAAGAAGAATGTAAAATACCTTCTGGTGGAAGATTTTGCCATCGACATCAAGCGTTTGACCAGTGTGTCACTGTGAGGACTTCCTGCCAACGTCAAGGCATAAGCACTTAAAGCAACCGCCAGTGGCCTGTCCGTCTGACCAATGTTAGCTTCTATATATCCCTGACTTCTGTCAATGATTTCCTTCTGGTTCTACATAAACAAACAAACAACCACAGAACATAAGATGGTGGCTACTGAGAAAACAATAAACAATCCATTTAGAAACTGTCATAAGGAGCAAACATTTCATGTTAATTAGGTCCCAGCTTCATGAGGTGAGGTGATCAGTTTTCTTCTACTCCCCGAAGAAAGGAATGGTCATATAGAAAGAACAGATATAATAGGCACTATTAACTCTTTCAGGCAGATAACATTTAAAGTATTCATTTCCAGAAAGTTTTTAAAATGTTTTAACTTAGACTGAGTCTGCCACATTGAGTTAAAATAGAAAAACCGTGAGAGAAAAGGAGATCAAGCAGTTATTGGTGCAAAGTGGGATGGTACAATAACTGGATGTAGCTGGAGCAGTTCAGCAGAAAAATGTTTTTACTCAGGACCCAACATACTCAGGGGGTGTTGCTTGGTACTGACTGAGTTAACCCTTCCGCCTTGGCTAGCCACAAATCCAGCATTTCCTGTAGGGTTGACAGTTTGCCACTTTCTGATGATTCAACTCTACATTTCTGTTTTAAAAGTAACCTTACCAGAGATGAGAAAAAAGAATCTTGTACGAGTGATAGAAGACAAAAAGGGCAGGATGTCAAACTAGCTTGCTGTTAAGCTCTCAGCTAATTCAAAATCAAATTTTTCAGTCAATTATTCATTAACTTTTTTTCATATCATAATCTCAAATACATTTAATGTAAAACAAACACATGACAGCTTAGATCACTAGCTATTTGGCTTTATACAGCCAACATCAGGTCAGTTCACACAAGGAAACAGTTTCTGGAGTTCTCTCCAGCCTGATAAGAGTTTAGTTCTGATTCAACACAAGACTTGAGACTACACCACGGGTTTAGTGCTGATTCAACACAAGACTTGAGACTACCGCACGGGTTTAGTTCTGATTCAACACAAGACTTGAGACTACCGCACGGGTTTAGTGCTGATTCAACACAAGACTTGAGACTACAGCACGGGTTTAGTTCTGATTCAACACAAGACTTGAGACTACAGCACAGGTTTAGTTCTGATTCAGCACAAGACTTGAGACTACAGCACAGGTTTAGTTCTGATTCAACACAAGACTTGAGACTACAGCACAGGTTTAGTTCTGATTCAACACAAGACTTGAGACTACAGCACAGGTTTAGTGCTGATTCAACACAAGACTTGAGACTACCGCACGGGTTTAGTTCTGATTCAACACAAGACTTGAGACTACAGCACAGGTTTAGTTCTGATTCAACACAAGACTTGAGACTACAGCACAGGTTTAGTTCTGATTCAACACAAGACTTGAGACTACAGCACGGGTTTAGTTCTGATTCAACACAAGACTTGAGACTACAGCACGGGTTTAGTTCTGATTCAACACAAGACTTAAGACTACAGCACAGGTTTAGTTCTGATTCAACACAAGACTTGAGACTACAGCACAGGTTTAGTTCTGATTCAACACAAGACTTGAGACTACAGCACAGGTTTAGTGCTGATTCAACACAAGACTTGAGACTACCGCACGGGTTTAGTTCTGATTCAACACAAGACTTGAGACTACAGCACAGGTTTAGTTCTGATTCAACACAAGACTTGAGACTACCGCACGGGTTTAGTTCTGATTCAACACAAGACTTGAGACTACAGCACAGGTTTAGTTCTGATTCAACACAAGACTTGAGACTACAGCACCGGTTTAGTGCTGATTCAACACAAGACTTGAGACTACAGCACAGGTTTAGTGCTGATTCAACACAAGACTTGAGACTACAGCACGGGTTTAGTGCTGATTCAACACAAAACTTGAGACTACCGCACGGGTTTAGTGCTGATTCAACACAAGACTTGAGACTACAGCACGGGTTTAGTTCTGATTCAACACAAGATTTGAGACTACAGCACGGGTTTAGTTCTGATTCAACACAAGATTTGAGACTACCGCACGGGTTTAGTCACAAAGTACATGCTATGATTTTGATTATGCCCTTGAATGATCAGTTTTACAATTACCTCCCCTTGGCAAGCACACTCCAGCAAAGCTGTTAAGATGTAAGCAGCATGGGATACGTCACCATTGATACCACCCTGGCAGATGAGAATGAAAACATATTAGAAGTTTATGCTGTGTCAAATCAAAGACTTAAGGACAGTTTGTTTTTAAACAGTCCTACCCGACATCTAGTTTTGTGATTATATATAAAAGTACGCCTAGGAAATTACTGTAATTTCCATTAAATCAGAGATTTTAAATTATTTATTTAATTATTTCATTTTTGCTCATCTTTGGGAGTTCAGATACTGGTAACTAACACAAGATGACACATGACTGAGACATATGACTGAGAAGATAAGACAGGTGACTGACTCAAGCTGACACATGACTGTGAAGAGATGACAGTTGAAGGATACAAGATGACTCATGACTGAGAAGAGATGACAAGTCATTTACCCAAGCTGACACATGACTCAGGAGAGATGACAGGTGACTGACACAAGATGACACATGACTGAGAAGAGGTGACAGGTGACTGACATAAGATGACACATGACTGAGAACAGAGGACAGATGACAGGAATGATTTGTTCTCAATTTTTTCTTCTATCATCTTCTAAGAGAGCAAAGACCCTCCATCAACTACAGACTTCATGACCTAGGGGAATTTAAAGCTACAGTTGTGGATGGAATGATGAAGCCACTCTCAGGCCAGCAACTCTTTGTCAGATTTTATGAAATACCAAAATTTTACTCTTTGCTTTCCCTACTTGACCTGATAATGCACTGGCAACATCCAATAGGCCGCTCTACAAATGTGAACTTCCAGCATCTGGACTCTATATTGGATTTTTTTTTACAAGCTTGGACAGGATAGAGATGGCTCTGCAACAGATCTTATGGAGAACAGGGTAGAGATGGCTCTGTGACAGATCTTGTGGAGAACAGGGGAGAGATGGCTCTGTGACAGATCTTGTGAAGAACAGGGTAGAGATGGCTCTGCAACAGATCCTGTGGAGATAGTATTTTGGAGAAAGGTTTCTATATCAGCCTCTTTCTGAAAACACAATCTCTGTTTGAATCATGTCAACTGACAGCCAATGCACTGGACTTGAGAGTTACAACTTAAGTCTGTCAAAGATACACAACCACCCAGGGAAGCCAGAAAACAACAAACTAATCAGCCACCCCACACTTGACCATCACTGATTCTACTCACCAACATTTCTCTGTGTGTGACCCAGGTTTCCTCCTTGAAGCTTCCGTCTAAGTTCTGCTGCTGAGCGATCCAGTGGAAGGACTCACATGTCTGGTTGTGGTCTATAGTGATGTAATGTTCTGCCTGGCACAGGGTTTTCATGGCAAATGCGGTCAGCCTAGAGAGAAAAATCAGGCCACTTAATTGAGACTGAGCCTTCAAACTCAATCAATTGTCTTCTATATTTTATCATCCATCCAGGAAGCCAAACTGACTCCTGCGAATTTTGAGGAATTAAAACTGAACCTACAAATAAATAAATGACTGGCCACTTCAACTCATTATGCCAAGACTTGGTAGTCAATGGGAATCGCTACCAAAAAATCAATGAGATACAAACAGACTGATCAACATCTCATACAAAGCATATTCATTCCAAACATATGCTAACTCACAAAAAAGCACACAAGAAAATTAGTAAACATGGAAATTAGATGTCTGAAAAGGGCTGCAGCTGCAGGATTGACCAGATAAGATAAAATAAAGAATGAGGACACAAGAAAAAAAAAAGTTGGCACTGAACCAATTCTAAATTACATACAGAGAGCAAACCAAATGGTTTGTCCATTCAGAGAGAATGCACTGCAACACTATACCATACAAGGCAGACACTAGAAGAGGAGAGGAACACAAAGCACAAAGTAGGCCAAGAACAAGATGGACAGAAATGTCTAGAGAAATTCTACAAAAGTGGGGAGTCTGGTGGAGGTGGCCAGAAATGCAAGAAGCAAAATTTACATCTCCCTTGACATCTGAAGCGATCCATTTTGTGATTATAATCACACCCATTAGAAGTTTATGTGACTAATTTTATGTAAAAAACAAAGCACATCAACTTTTTAGATTATCAATCAAATATTCCTTAGAAAGGCTAAAATTATTTCCCAGTTTTGATCTTAAATTTGCAGTACTTATTTCAACTGCGCCTATTTTATGACTTTCTCATTACAAATTATTAGATGTAACAGGTGAAAAGAGAAAGATGAGAGCACTCAGATAGAAAAGAAAAGTAAATCAACACAGTACTGTTGTCATCAGTAGCTACACACTGAGAAATAACCTGAGGAACAGAACTAAGCACTTTAGGACCGAATATTTTGATACACACCAATGATGGTCTGACATGATATCATCCAACCAACCAATGATGGTCTGACATCATATCAACCAACCAACCAATGATGGTCTGACAAGATATCAACCAACCAACCAATGATGGTCTGACATCATATCAACCAACCAACCAATGATGGTCTGACAAGATATCAACCAACCAACCAATGATGGTCTGACATCATATCAACCAACCAACCAATGATGGTCTGACAAGATATCAACCAACCAACCAATGATGGTCTGACACAACCAACCAACCAATGATGGTCTGACAAGATATCAACCAACCAACCAATGATGGTCTGACAAGATATCAACCAACCAACCAATGATGGTCTGACAAGATATCAACCAACCAACCAATGATGGTCTGACAAGATATCAACCAACCAACCAATGATGGTCTGACAAGATATCAACCAACCAACCAATGATGGTCTGACAAGATATCAACCAACCCAATGATGGTCTGACAAGATATCAACCAACCAACCAATGATGGTCTGACAAGATATCAACCAACCAACCAATGATGGTCTGACAAGATATCAACCAACCAACCAATGATGGTCTGACAAGATATCAACCAACCAACCAATGATGGTCTGACAACATATCAACCAACCAACCAATGATGTTCTGACAAGATCAACAAAGATGGTCTGACAAGATATCAACCAACCAACCAATGATGGTCTGACAAGATATCAACCAACCAACCAATGATGGTCTGACAAGATATCAACCAACCAACCAATGATGGTCTGACAAGATATCAACCAACCAACCAATGATCTACATCTCCAGATAAATCTTTTCTTCTTCTGTGTTTATCCAAAGATGTAATTGCATTGTGCCCGTTTACAGCATGGCTGCCATATTTATGCCTTTAGGCAGATACATCTGACTTCTGCAGGCATTTGTTGACTGGGTTAGTCTTCTCAGTGAAAATCTGATAATTTTCAAATCTCTGTTTTGCTGTTTGGGTGAGAAACCTATTCTTATCAGTCAGCAGGCTAATTCTAGAAACAGTAACTGTGAGATAACACTATTACTTATCTGTAGCTGCCACTACTCCAGACAGTAGTGTTATATAGTTTGTGACTGTGACTGGAAAGACGGCCCACATCAAGACAAGTCTCCCACGATTATAACAAGAGATTTAAGGAACGTTGTTGCTATTATTTATATTTAGTGTGTTTCTTTCATTCGCTGAGCTCTTATCCTTGCTGCAGTCATTTCTTCCTTCATACTCATTCCCTTCCTGATGTGCTTCCTCCATGCAACACGGTTCCATGGCATTGTGTTCCTCTAAGTTCATCTCAATACCTGTATCATTTATGTCACACTTGCACACAACTTTATATCATAGTAGATGTCCCATATAGAACAAAACTTGCGCACTATTATAGAGACCAAATATTTCTAATGCATCATGATCCCTAACTTGACCTGCATTGTTTACTATAAAGGAAATGTAACACCAGTACTTTCGAAACAAAGCAGGCTGCTGAAGTAGCCAGATCAGAAAAGCAGTGGGGATCTGTCCGCCTGTCATAGCTTCCCTCCTAGACCAGCTGCCAGCCAAGACTAAGGGCCTGGTCTGCCTTGCCATAACAGTTTTCATGTTGCATTTCCTTTTCCTAGAACAAAGCTTGCATCCTCCCCAGTGTGCTCCTCCACCTGAAGCCATTGGCACAATATGAGATGTTAGGTTTGGTATACACACCCAACATTCAGCGTTAACAGAAGACAGGTAGTACCAACTACTGTTATACAGTAGCTTATTCATTTCTGAACAAGATCTGACCTCAATATAAATTATTTACAGTATGTTAAAATGCATACTGGCATATGAAACAAGTACAGTCTAAAGGCAACATTACATGTTTACCAGGTGCTTGAGTCGGCATGTGGCCAGGTAGCATAGGATGCATCTGGTTTTCTGAAGGTCATCTGTCTGGCAACACCTAGGAAAAATGTTTAAAAATTTCAAATCAATGTTTTCCTGTTGGGAATTAAAAAACATTAGGACAAAAACAGTGCGCCCCACAATTAATTACTGGCAATGCTGAATTAAGTTGATATATTAGTAGCACAAAGAATGAAATCCTTCAACTCAGTCTCTTTTTGTGTGTGATTTCTGTATTTTAGTTAAAATGATTAATTTATTAGTAGTTATTTAATTAACAATATCCTATTCAACCCATCTGGGTTTTAATTGAGGTAAATATACTTTTTCTTTTTCTATTCTGGGTATTTATCTCTGTCAATTATTTTTTTTTAAAACTAATTTAATATTGCATAGATGATATATTAAGTTTAAGAGATAGGATCTTAATAGCAGTGCGTCCACATGACTAAAATGCAAGAGCTTGGAGTAAAGACCAGCAGAGCCAGGCATGAGAGGAACACTGGACTAAAGGAATTCTTGTTACAATTTTTCAACATTGGATGTGCACTATAGATTGTGGGACGCTGGTGTACATGTTCAAGGGGAAATCTGAGCACCTACAGACGTGTCCCGAGTGTCATGAAGGTAACCCAGCTCATAACTTCAGTCATGGTTCCCGGAATGTGATGTTTTACATGTGCTCCTCTGTAATCTTTCAGTACAATTGTCTTTTACCATACACCCCAAAGTGTTTAAACTTGTATCTGCTTATGTAGTATAATTAAGTGAATAACACTTTTTTTAGGGGCAATATGGCAGTGCACACTGTTGTGTTTTCTAACCGCCATTAATTATACACAAGGAAAATCGAATTTGTGAATTATTTATGCTTAGTATGATGCAAAAATAACAAAGGAAGTCAATAATTTCTAGATTTTCGCCAGTGTTATGGAGTTTTTTGCAATCTGAGCTGAAACCATCTTGAAAATATGTTCAACCGCATGCTGCGGATGCGATGTATTTGCTGTCTTCATGCTGGAACATTGTTGGTTTTGACCACACAAGGCCCACAGATGTACAATTAGTGGACTGGCTTACTGGGAGGGCCATGGTAGGTACAGGAAAAGCAATGGGCAGGGTCGACATTCTCAATACTCTCAAGGAGGCAGGACGAGAAGATGATTCAGGAGACGACTGTAAGTCAGCAACACTCAAAAGACTACAATATTTTCAGGTCAAAAGAGGTGTTACCAAACATGAACACTATACAGGTAGTCAAAGAAGAACAGTAAACCAATACAGAACTGGTGTTAGCAGTCGCCACATACTGGGAGATATACTGAAAAAAGGATATGAGTGCTTATGGACTTGTATGATGTGCAGTGATGAAAATCTGTCAATTCAGTAACTAACTAACTAAATAACACTTTTTCAACATCTGGAACAAAACAGCCTTGCAGTTTTCTTTCTTACCCTGTCTGATAAGAATAGTTGCTTTCTTTTCAATGACTGCCGACAGTCGACGGGTCGACCGGAGGTATCTTGTCACGTACACATTTGGGGCAAGATAGATCAAATTCTGTTCACCACATCCAGTTGGCATACGCAACAGTTCAGCCACACCTTCAATTGTGACCTGTAATGTTGATTATGTTAACCAACCTGCAGATCTCCTGTTTTTCTTGGCCAGCCATGGCAAACAACACATGCCTGATTATCCTAACCAACCTGGCCAAACAAACAACACATCCTCAAACAACACATGCCTGTTTTCTTGGCCGCTTTGCCTGTTTTCTTGGCCGCTGTGCATCTACCTTATAAACAAACACACTTGCCCACTCAGACACGCACACAAATGTAGAAACATTGAGCTGTCAGTTGGTGTTGTGCTTGAACCTAGGGGCATGGACGCTAGGGGTCATGGATGCTAGGGGTCATGGATGCTAGGGGTCATGGACGCTTGTGTTTTGTACAAAGTGTAAGTTCACACATTCTCTCTTAGCTGATTTAATAAGAGTAAGCCAAACTTCATGGAGAGATGGAGTTACACATTGACAGATGTTCATGATGATGATGATGATGATGATGACAATGATGATGATGAATCATGATGTGCTTGATGCTGATGATGATGACAATCAAGAGTTTGCACCCATGGCATGAACTGTACAACTGTCGGTGTCGGGGATGACTTCCTGCGGCAGGTTCAGATCCAGCTCTACGCTCTGACGTTTCTCTTCAACCCGGACTTCATCTGAAGACAACAAGGAGAACAAGGACAGACTGACTGACTGACTTTCTACCCCACCAGGATCACTGTGGAGAGGTCCCAGAAACCGCGTTCAGACAATTGGCCATATTGATGGCCTGCCTATATTGCGGCCCCTGGCAATAGCCAGAGTGGGGTTTCAAATAACAAAAAAATTACGTCCTAAGAAGGACATAAGGAGTAGATAGCTGCATGAACAAATGTCCTGTACTGAACATAAAATGGCCTAGCAACATCACACACTGCTAACAGAAGCTGGGATGTGTTTATGATGCTATATAAAGGATATACAATCAACCGGCTCCTACTGCTGCTATTATGTTTATGGCTACAACAAGGAAGGCTTTTTTTATACAGTACCAGCACCTTCTTTAAAGCATTGTTTCTTCAGTGCTAGTGAGGCAGACACTGTGATGAGTATCATTATTTTGATTAGACACTATTGTGAGTAGCGGCACCTTTTTTTGTTGTTGATGTAAATAACGGCACCTTTTTTTTGTAAATTAAAAAAAAACTCGCTTTTATAGTAAAAAATCTTGCCTGCAAAAATACCACCCCAAAAAAAAAAAATGTAAAAAAAAAAAAAAAAAAAAAAAAACCCTATTACTACTACGAGTAAAATATTAGTTTCTACTACCACTACTATTTCTAACCACTACTACTTCTACTACTTCTACAACTACCACTTCTGAAATCTCAATACCACTAATTTTTCACCCACCTTTGTTAACTCTTTCCTATGCCTGTACAGCTACTGCAGAAGATCGTCCGGCAACATCAACTCTCTATCCTTTAATTAATGCCTGGTAAGCCTTATAAAAATCAACCAAAAAATAACATTTTTGACTGCTTGAAACTGATGCAAAGCTCTACACAGCTAATCATCATCATGTAGCAGGTCCTTTGCAGAATGAGGCTCTCATCACAGTCTGCCTAAAAGAAAATCGGTCCCTTGCCAGTTCTCCCGCCTCATGAACTTTCACACTCAAGGAGTCACTTATATCCTGTGTCCATCTTCGTGTCGGTCAACCCCTGCCCCTCCTTCCTGGTACCATGCCTTCTGCTATAATTTTTTTCCAATCCGTCGTGGCGCTTAAAATGACCAAAATATTTCAGCTTTCGAGAAAGGATGCTCTTCATTAGCCAATCTTCCTTGATGATCATATCTTTCAAGATGTCAATATTTCTCATCTTCTTTGTCCAAGATATTCTGAGAATCTTTCTATAGCATTTCAGCTCAAAAGCCCCTATTCTCTTTCTTAAGGACTGAGAGATAGTCCACGACTCACATCCGTATGTAGCCACAGGGAAGATGCATGCTCTCAAAATTCTAATTTTTATCTCCTTGCTGGTGCTTAACCATAGACTTTTAAGGCTGTTCAGTCTTTGCATTGCCATGGCCATCCTCCTTTTAATTTCTGTCGAACAGTCTTCATTGTTGTTTATATAGAGCCTAGATATTCAAAATTTGTGACATTTTCAATTTCTTCCTCATTTATTGTTATTTTTGGGTGACATCCACTTTTATCTGTGGATTTTTTCTTCGATCTTTAAATTCAAGAACAGATTTTGATCTTCACTGTGCTTTTGGACAGACAAAATTACATTTTCTATTCCCTTTACACTGTTCAAAAGGAGGACTGTGTCATTGCTACATTAAGGAAAGACAAAATGATTGTAGAAAAACTGTTATCAGTAGAAAAATTAGAAGTAGCCTTCAGCATTATGTTCCTAAATGTGTTACTTTAAGTTTGATGTACTCACTTTTGACAGAGAATGAGTGATTGGATGAACCACTCCGGAGAAAGCGTTTCCCACTCGGGTCCAGCATGACAGAGATTGTGTGGATCTTCTCTAAACCCTCTCCCTAGATGTGGGGGAGAATATTGTATGTTTTTAATGTAGGAGAAATTAATATAAACTTTTAATGTATGAATACTTTAAATAAAATAGTTGCATTTTTTCCTGTATGGACAGCTACATTATTTTTTTTTAAAACTGATTGACTAATTTGAGAATCAACATCATAGCACACAGGCAAACCCATAGATGCTCCATCTCCTGCAGCAAATGACGTAAGGTGTAGATGCTGAGTCTTCCCGTAGCACACTGATTATACGCACGTCATTCTCATCCTCTCATCCATCCCTGTTTGCTGGATCAACACTTAATTCCTTGTTTACATATTGTTGCCCATGTTATTTCATCTAATCTCGTGTCTTCTGCCAAAATTCATTTATATTTATCTCCCTTGTCCAATACGAGTGCTCCCGTAGCTTTCGGTTTTGTAGCCAGAAAATCCACTCTTTCATTCCCTCACACTCCTGCATTTTCCAGACAGTATTTCCACGAGATTCCATGCAATGTTGGCATACTGATGAATGCTATCCACTCATGCAACACTCATGCTACTGCTGCTATTCCTGCTGCTGCTACTACAACTGCTCTAACAGCTGCTGCTACTACTACTAATAAAACCACGACATGCTAATAATCTTTAAGAAGAAGTTATAATCATCATGTGCCTTAGCATAGTGTGTTTTGAAAAAATCTCACTCACAAGTTTTGGTCCTAGGTGTTCTGGATCAACTGTATTGAGATATTAACTCTTTTCTGTCTAAGGTAGTCACAGCATTCATCCCAACAGTTCTACAAGGTGACAATGTCCTACAACACCCACTGACATCATCTCTGACTCCAGTCTGTATAGATGACCCACTGACATCGTCTCTGACTTCAGTCTGTATAGATCACCCACTGACATCTTCTCTTACTCCAGTCTGTATAGATCACCCACTGACATCTTCTCTGACTCTAGTCTGTATAGATCACCCACTAACATCATCTCTGACTGTATAGATCACCCACTGACATCTTCTCTGACTCTAGTCTGTATAGATCACCCACTGACATCTTCTCTGACTCTAGTCTGTATAGATCACCCACTGACATCTTCTCTGACTGTATAGAACACCCACTGACATCTTCTCTGACTCTAGTCTGTATAGATCACCCACTGACATCTTCTCTGACTCTAGTCTGTATAGATCACCCACTGACATCTTCTCTGACTCTAGTCTGTATAGATCACCCACTGACATCTTCTCTGACTGTATAGAACACCCACTGACATCTTCTCTGACTCTAGTCTGTATAGATCACCCACTGACATCATCTCTGACTCTAGTCTGTATAGATCACCCACTGACATCATCTCTGACTCTAGTCTGTATAGATCACCCACTGACATCTTCTCTGACTCTAGTCTGTATAGATCACCCACTGACATCTTCTCTGACTCTAGTCTGTATAGATCACCCACTGACATCTTCTCTTACTCCAGTCTGTATAGATCACCCACTGACATCTTCTCTGACTTCAGTCTGTATAGATCACCCACTGACATCTTCTCTGACTTCAGTCTGTATAGATCACCCACTGACATCTTTCTCTGAGTCCAATATGTTTAGATTCAAACGAGCTTATGAACATCATGTGGTGGTTTTCACTGGCTTGCCACATTCACAAGGAATTTGTTGTCTTAACCTTTAACTGTGTTTCAACTGTCTGGACGTGTCAGTGCCTTGTCCTGGTCACTTGCAGACTTGCCCACCTGTACCTGAGGACGCCTCAACCTAGGTGAAACATGAGTTCCCATTCCTACTGACTAAATGCACCTACCTCTACTCTCAGTGTTTTCTCAACTGCATCCCTTCCCCATGATGACACAGCCATGACCCTGATAGGAAAATCTCCAATTTCCAAAGGAATGATAGGGAAATAAGCTGATGCCGCATCGTTTGGCTCAATCTCCAACTTGACAGCTTCTGTTTTCTGGCCAGGCTGACCTGAGTAACAGATGCCATCCATACTTTGTAGCACCACATTTACCTGGCAAAAGAATTAAATAGATTTTAGTCAGCAAATCAGAAATGGACAGTTTTTGGTTGGTTGGTTAGAACTGTGACCATCAAACCAAGAGATTCAGGTTCTGAAATCCATAGGCAACCATTTTCAATTATTTTATGTAAAATGAAAGCTTTGCCAAAAAACTGTATGATAATGATAGCAGTGAGCACTGAACTGACAATACATATCTATTTCACCTACAGAATCGTTATTCTCTTTGTCTCTCAGTCCATATTAAACTCTTTGTCTCTCAGTCCATATTAAACTCTTTGTCTCTCAGTCCATATTAAACTCTTTGTCTCTCAGTCCATATTAAACTCTTTGTCTCTCAGTCCATATTAAACTCTTTGTCTCTCAGTCCATATTAAACTCTTTGTCTCTCAGTCCATATTTTAAACTCTTTGTCTCTCAGTCCATATTAAACTCTTTGTCTCTCAGTCCATATTTTAAACTCTTTGTCTCTCAGTCCATATTAAACTCTTTGTCTCTCAGTCCATATTAAACTCTTTGTCTCTCAGTCCATATTAAACTCTTTGTCTCTCAGTCCATATTTTAAACTCTTTGAGTCCCAGAATTTTAGATAAGCTGCCAAAGAGGGGCAATAAATTGATGAAAAAAGTATGCCTGGGACATAGCCAATACTCTGTGACATAGCCAATACTCTGTGACATAGCCAATACTCTGTGACATAGCCAATACTCTGTGACATAGCCAATACTCTGTGACATAGCCAATACTCTGTGACATAGCCAATACTCTGTGACATAGCCAATACTCTGTGACATAGCCAATACTCTGTGACATAGCCAATACTCTGTGACATAGGTAATACTCTGTGACATAGGCAATACTCTGTGACATAGGTAATACTCTGTGACATTAAAATATCTAACCAAATTTCTTTAGAATGCTGAGGCCAAATAATCAAAGATGTAATATAACACCTAGATCGGTGTCTGTGGCTTAGGTGTTGTGAACACGCTTTGTAATGTCAGAATGCGGGGTGTCGTGTGCAAAATCACTGGGGATTGTAAAGAGATAATGAAGTCTGAACTTTATGTTGACAGGTTAGAAAGGTAAACATCTGGGGTCACTGGAAGTCAGTGGAGTGTGAGCCACTGGGGACATGACTCTTGCAGACATCACGGATATTGTGCCATCCATGTTAGTCGACAGCACAAGCGGGTTGGGAACCCTGAGTGAGAATGAGATACCCTTGTAACTAATGGTGGGAGGGAAGAGTTGCGTGGTAGTTTGAGTCAGTTGCTTTCAGTCAGTCTTACCGTGTGGACGTGTGTGTTTGCGAACTTATGTCCAGTGAATGCATGACTGTGTTTTAGCAGTGTTATATTCTGTCTAGTGGACTGTGTTTTAGCAGTGTTATATTCTGTCTGGTGGACTGTGTTTTAGCAGTGTTATATTCTGTCTGGTGGACTGTGTTTTAGCAGTTCTATATTCTGTCTGTTGGACTGTGTTTTAGCAGTGTTATATTCTGTCTGGTGGACTGTGTTTTAGCAGTTTTATATTCTGTCTAGTGGACTGTGTTTTAGCAGTGTTATATTCTGTCTGGTGGACTGTGTTTTAGCAGTGTTATATTCTGTCTGTTGGACTGTGTTTTAGCAGTGCTATATTCTGTCTGGTGGACTGTGTTTTAGCAGTGTTATATTCTGTCTGGTGGACTGTGTTTTAGCAGTGTTATATTCTGTCTGGTGGACTGTGTTTTAGCAGTGTTATATTCTGTCTGTTGGACTGTGTTTTAGCAGTGTTATATTCTGTCTGTTGGACTGTGTTTTAGCAGTGTTATATTCTATCTGTTGGACTGTGTTTTAGCAGTGTTATATTCTGTCTGTTGGACTGTGTTTTAGCAGTGTTATATTCTGTCTGTTGGACTGTGTTTTAGCAGTGTTATATTCTGTCTGTTGGACTGTGTTTTAGCAGTGTTATATTCTATCTGTTGGACTGTGTTTTAGCAGTGTTATATTCTGTCTGGTGGACTGTGTTTTAGCAGTGTTATATTCTGTCTGGTGGACTGTGTTTTAGCAGTGTTATATTCTATCTGTTGGACTGTGTTTTAGCAGTGTTATATTCTGTCTGTTGGACTGTGTTTTGCTTCTAGCAGTGTTTTATATTTCTGTCTGTTGGACTGTGTTTTAGCAGTGTTATATTCTGTCTGTTGGACTGTGTTTTAGCAGTGTTATATTCTGTCTGTTGGACTGTGTTTTAGCAGTGTTATATTCTGTCTGATGGACTGTGTTTTAGCAGTGTTATATTCTGTCTGATGGACTGTGTTTTAGCAGTGTTATATTCTGTCTGATGGACTGTGTTTTAGCAGTGCTATATTCTGTCTGATGGACTGTGTTTTAGCAGTGTTATATTCTGTCTGGTGGACTGTGTTTTAGCAGTGTTATATTCTGTCTGGTGGACTGTGTTTTAGCAGTGCTATATTCTGTCTGGTGGACTGTGTTTTAGCAGTGTTATATTCTGTCTGGTGGACTGTGTTTTAGCAGTGTTATATTCTGTCTGGTGGACTGTGTTTTAGCAGTGTTATATTCTGTCTGGTGGACTGTGTTTTAGCAGTGTTATATTCTGTCTGTTGGACTGTGTTTTAGCAGTGTTATATTCTGTCTGTTGGACTGTGTTTTAGCAGTGTTATATTCTGTCTGTTGGACTGTGTTTTAGCAGTGTTATATTCTGTCTGTTGGACTGTGTTTTAGCAGTGTTATATTCTGTCTGGTGGACTGTGTTTTAGCAGTGTTATATTCTGTCTGTTGGACTGTGTTTTAGCAGTGTTATATTCTGTCTGGTGGACTGTGTTTTAGCAGTGTTATATTCTGTCTGTTGGACTGTGTTTTAGCAGTGTTATATTCTGTCTGTGGACTGGACTGTGTTTTTAGCAGTGGACTTGTTTTTATATTCTGTCTGTGTGGACTGTGTTTTTAGCAGTGTTATATTCTGTCTGGTGGACTGTGTTTTAGCAGTGCTATATATCTGTCTGGTGGACTGTGTTTTAGCAGTGTTTATATTCTGTCTGTTGGACTGTGTTTTAGCAGTGTTATATTCTGTCTGTTGGACTGTGTTTTAGCAGTGCTATATTCTGTCTGTTGGACTGTGTTTTTAGCAGTGTTTTATGTTATATCTGTCTGGGACTGTGTTTTAGCAGTGTTATATTCTGTCTGTTGGACTGTGTTTTAGCAGTGTTATATTCTGTCTGTTGGACTGTGTTTTAGCAGTGTTATATTCTATCTGTTGGACTGTGTTTTTTAGCAGTGCTATATTCTGTCTGTTGGACTGTGTTTTAGCAGTGCTATATTCTGTCTGTTGGACTGTGTTTTTAGCAGTGTTATATTCTGTCTGTTGGACTGTGTTTTAGCAGTGTTATATTCTGTCTGTTGGACTGTGTTTTAGCAGTGTTATATTCTGTCTGTTGGACTGTGTTTTAGCAGTGTTATATTCTGTCTGTTGGACTGTGTTTTAGCAGTGTTATATTCTGTCTGTTGGACTGTGTTTTAGCAGTGTTATATTCTATCTGTTGGACTGTGTTTTAGCAGTGTTATATTCTGTCTGTTGGACTGTGTTTTAGCAGTGTTATATTCTGTCTGGTGGACTGTGTTTTAGCAGTGTTATATTCTATCTGTTGGACTGTGTTTTAGCAGTGTTATATTCTATCTGTTGGACTGTGTTTTAGCAGTGCTATATTCTATCTGTTGGACTGTGTTTTAGCAGTGTTATATTCTATCTGTTGGACTGTGTTTTAGCAGTGCTATATTCTATCTGTTGGACTGTGTTTTAGCAGTGCTATATTCTATCTGTTGGACTGTGTTTTAGCAGTGTTATATTCTATCTGTTGGACTGTGTTTTAGCAGTGCTATATTCTATCTGTTGGACTGTGTTTTAGCAGTGTTATATTCTGTCTGATGGACTGTGTTTTAGCAGTGCTATATTCTGTCTGATGGACTGTGTTTTAGCAGTGTTATATTCTATCTGTTGGACTGTGTTTTAGCAGTGCTATATTCTATCTGTTGGACTGTGTTTTAGCAGTGTTATATTCTGTCTGTTGGACTGTGTTTTAGCAGTGCTATATTCTGTCTGTTGGACTGTGTTTTAGCAGTGCTATATTCTGTCTGGTGGACTGTGTTTTAGCAGTGTTATATTCTGTCTGTTGGACTGTGTTTTAGCAGTGTTATATTCTGTCTGGTGGACTGTGTTTTAGCAGTGTTATATTCTGTCTGTTGGACTGTGTTTTAGCAGTGTTATATTCTATCTGTTGGACTGTGTTTTAGCAGTGTTATATTCTGTCTGTTGGACTGTGTTTTAGCAGTGTTATATTCTATCTGTTGGACTGTGTTTTAGCAGTGTTATATTCTATCTGTTGGACTGTGTTTTAGCAGTGCTATATTCTATCTGTTGGACTGTGTTTTAGCAGTGTTATATTCTGTCTGTTGGACTGTGTTTTAGCAGTGTTATATTCTGTCTGTTGGACTGTGTTTTAGCAGTTTTATATTCTGTCTGTTGGACTGTGTTTTAGCAGTGTTATATTCTATCTGTTGGACTGTGTTTTAGCAGTGTTATATTCTGTCTGGTGGACTGTGTTTTAGCAGTGTTATATTCTGTCTAGTGGACTGTGTTTTAGCAGTGTTATATTCTGTCTGTTGGACTGTGTTTTAGCAGTGTTATATTCTGTCTGTTGGACTGTGTTTTAGCAGTGTTATATTCTGCCTGGTGGACTGTGTTTTAGCAGTGTTATATTCTGTCTGTTGGACTGTGTTTTAGCAGTGTTATATTCTGTCTGTTGGACTGTGTTTTAGCAGTGTTATATTCTGTCTGGTGGACTGTGTTTTTAGCAGTGTTATATTCTGTCTGTGGACTGTGTTTTAGCAGTGCTATATTCTGTCTGTTGGACTGTGTTTTAGCAGTGCTATATTCTGTCTGATGGACTGTGTTTTAGCAGTGCTATATTCTGTCTGTTGTTTTAGCAGTGTTATATTCTGTCTGATGGACTGTGTTTTAGCAGTGTTATATTCTGTCTGTTGGACTGTGTTTTAGCAGTGCTATATTCTGTCTGTTGGACTGTGTTTTAGCAGTGTTATATTCTGTCTGATGGACTGTGTTTTAGCAGTGTTATATTCTGTCTGGTGGACTGTGTTTTAGCAGTGTTATATTCTGTCTGGTGGACTGTGTTTTAGCAGTGCTATATTCTGTCTGGTGGACTGTGTTTTAGCAGTGCTATATTCTGTCTGTTGGACTGTGTTTTAGCAGTGCTATATTCTGTCTGTTGGACTGTGTTTTAGCAGTGCTATATTCTGTCTGATGGACTGTGTTTTAGCAGTGCTATATTCTGTCTGTTGGACTGTGTTTTAGCAGTGTTATATTCTGTCTGTTGGACTGTGTTTTAGCAGTGTTATATTCTGTCTGGTGGACTGTGTTTTAGCAGTGTTATATTCTGTCTGGTGGACTGTGTTTAGCAGTGTTATATTCTGTCTGGTGGACTGTGTTTTAGCAGTGTTATATTCTGTCTGTTGGACTGTGTTTTAGCAGTGTTATATTCTGTCTGGTGGACTGTGTTTTAGCAGTGTTATATTCTGTCTGGTGGACTGTGTTTTAGCAGTGTTATATTCTATCTGTTGGACTGTGTTTTAGCAGTGTTATATTCTGTCTGTTGGACTGTGTTTTAGCAGTGTTATATTCTGTCTAGTGGACTGTGTTTTAGCAGTGTTATATTTGACTGTCTGTTAGCAGTGTTATGTTGGACTGTGTGTTTAGCAGTGTTAATATTCTGTCTGTTGGACTGTGTTTTTTGCTAGCAGTGTTATATTCTGTCTGTTGGACTGTGTTTTAGCAGTGCTATATTCTATCTGTTGGACTGTGTTTTAGCAGTGTTATATTCTATCTGTTGGACTGTGTTTTAGCAGTGTTATATTCTGTCTGTTTTAGACTGTGTTTTAGCAGTGTTATATTCTATCTGTTGGACTGTGTTTTAGCAGTGTTATATTCTATCTGTTGGACTGTGTTTTAGCAGTTTTATATTCTATCTGTTGGACTGTGTTTTAGCAGTGTTATATTCTATCTGTTGGACTGTGTTTTAGCAGTGTTATATTCTATCTGTTGGACTGTGTTTTAGCAGTGTTATATTCTGTCTGTTGGACTGTGTTTTAGCAGTGTTATATTCTGTCTGTTGGACTGTGTTTTAGCAGTGTATATTCTATCTGTTGGTGTTTTAGCAGTGTTATATTCTGTCTTTGTTGTTTAGCAGTGTTATATTCTGTCTGTTGGACTGTGTTTTAGCAGTGTTATATTCTGTCTGTTGGACTGTGTTTTAGCAGTGTTATATTCTGTCTGGTGGACTGTGTTTTAGCAGTGCTCTGTCTGTGTTTTAGCATATTCTGTCTGGTTGGACTGTGTTTTAGCAGTGTTATATTCTGTCTGTTGACTGTGTTTTAGCAGTTGCTATATTCTGTCTTGACTGTGTTTTAGCAGTGTGATTCTGTTAGCACTGTGTTTTAGCAGTGTTATATTCTGTCTGGTGGACTGTGTTTTAGCAGTGTTATATTCTGTCTGGTGGACTGTGTTTTAGCAGTGTATATTCTGCCTTATCATGTCTATTCTGTTGTGGTGGACTGTGTTTTAGCAGTGCCATATTCCAGTTTATATTCTGTCTGTTGGACTGTGTTTTAGCAGTGCTATATTCTGTCTGGTGGACTGTGTTTTAGCAGTGCTATATTCTGTCTGTTGGACTGTGTTTTAGCAGTGCTATATTCTGTCTGTTGGACTGTGTTTTAGCATGCTTTATGAATCTGTTACAATCACTGTGTGTTAGCAGTGTGTGTGTTGTGTCTGGTGGTGTGTCGTGTTCTCTAGCCAGTGAAGCTGCAGTGACCGCCTCATCTGTGATTTTCTTAAGCTCGAGTTGTGTTGGTCATATGCTTAGGAGTCAACATGGTTGCACCAAACGCGGTAGATCGACTTTCCTCTAAGAAGCCCCAGGGTTCACTTCAGCTGCCTCAATTTAAACATGAACGTGTGCACTGGTGTAAACATGTATCAAATCCTCTGATTCAGTAAGCATGGCATCTTGAATAATTGCTGAATGTCCACCTCTGTGACACTTGCTGAAACAGTCTCTGCATTCCCGGCTCAGCGTGATGATGTCAAGGTATAATGCAAGTCTGACTGCTCAGGTGGCACTTTAACCCATCCTCTCCTTGCCTAATGTTCTCAAAGATGCAAACCTGTCTGATTGTGTTTTCTGCCTGAGCCATCCATGACCTCCCTCTTATCAGCCGCTGACCCTTAACTGCAGCCAGAGCTTCATGCAGAGGGTGGTCTGTGTCTGCAGCTACCCTGAGATATGAATTCGCCTGCAGCACCTTGTACCTACCTGCAACCGTCGGCAAACCAAGTATGTATCATATACACACCCCTGGGGTGTCTCTGGTGCAGCCCAGAATGACCCGCATAAACTCGTTCTGTATGCGCTCTAGTTTGTCCATCTGACTCTTTGAGACGGTAAGCAGTCCCAGGCCATAATCCACCACTGACAGGATCAGGTGCTAATAAAGTGTGAAAAGCATTCTCTTCTCTATGTCAATTGCAGCCATAGTCT
The DNA here is from genome assembly GCA_905116865.2 of Candidula unifasciata. NCBI lineage: Eukaryota > Metazoa > Mollusca > Gastropoda > Stylommatophora > Geomitridae > Candidula > Candidula unifasciata. The sequence goes on along the minus strand of CAJHNH020000087.1, from coordinate 168,326 downwards.
TAAGTGCACTAAGTCCTTTTTGGCATCTCGTCACAACACTCTCCACATGGTCCTTAAATGACAGGCTCCTGTCAAATGTAATTCCCAGATACTTCAGTTTGCTCTCTCTGTTGACGTTTCTACCATCTATCGTGAGACTTGGGACATTAGTTTTAACGATTCTGTTGTCCAGAGAACACCACAAAACAGACGCCTTTTCTGGGGGGACGAAAGCCCTTATTTCTGTACACCACTCAGTCACTTTGTCTACTGTTGCTTGTAGCTTCCAAGCTGTTTGTTCCCTCTCTTCCCCCTGCTTATATGAAAGTATATCATCCTTCTCTTTAAATGACCAAAGAACACAACTGCCTTCATAAGCTCTTTCCAGGCAGATGTTGTGAATTACTCTAACTGTCCAGATGTTCATAACATTCATTTTAGTGACCACAACTCTGCTGACTCCAAACTTTCCCTATCTTGTTAATTCACATTCCAAGACTCTTTCTTCTCCTTCTTTTTTTCTTCCATACTCTACCTCGGTAAAGTGTTGGGAGCAGATGTAATGTTCGTTAATGAGCTCTGTCAAGAGCAATGCGGTAAAAATATGAGGGTGACTGCAGTCAAGCTAATAACAATGAATTCAAGTGAAATGTGACTAAAAAACTTCAGAAACAGGGAAGCAGAAAAACGTCCACAAAACAACGTTTTGGCCAGTGGCCTCTCTATGGTCAGAGGTCAGTTATATCACATTTTTTAAAACGTCCCCCTTTACAGATTTGAATACTCTCATTTTTGTTACTGTTGTATAGTTCATTACTTGTTCGAGAAAGGCAACTGGCTGAAGTGTTGTTTTGTGGGTGTTTTTTCTGCTTCCCCATTTCGTTAAGCTTTCTAGTCACATTTCACTGGAATTCTCTGTCAAGAGCACTATTAGGATTGATGTTTATTTCTGTAAGGCTGTTCTTAATGTCATCACTCCATCTTTTACAGTTTTCTTCTTATTCTATACTCGTTGTAAAATTTCCTGTGGCTCACTGTGGCAGATAGTACCAAGGCATTTTTGTTAGGTGTCCAAACCACTTTTTTTTTTCAAATGTCCTTCCTGTAAGACTAGCTTTATTCCTAGCAATCATCTGATTTTGTAATTTCTTATTATATCTTTCCTTGAAACTTCTTCTGCTCTTCTAAGGCATTTAATCTCTGTTGTCACAATTTTACGTTCATTGGAGGATGTAAGTGTCCACGTTTGGCATTGATAGCATAGTGTTGGCCAAAAAATAGTTCTGATAAGATTCACTTTAGTACTCCTGGGTATCTGCTTGTGTGTCAACAGGGGAGATAGTTGCCTCATTACTTGATTAGCTTTGGCACACCTGGAGCTAATTTCTCTGTCCAGTTTTCCATCAAATGTGAAAATTGCTCCTGAATACTTGAATTCCTCTGTTTGTCTTAAGGCGTTGTTTTTTTAAATGTTATTTCTAAATTGTCTTTCTGTCTTCCTATCACCATTGTGTCTGCCTTCGTAGTGTTTATTCTTATATTACATTCCTCCCCTTTGTTACTAATTTGATTTAGGTGGTTCTATAGGCATTCCGTACTTTCTGCTATAAGAACCTGGTCATCAGCAAATAGTATTTCTGTAATATTTTCTTCATGATTAAAGTTCAATTCCTTACATATAGTATCCATGTATGTGATGAAAAGAAATGGCAAAATACACAGCCTTGACGTACTCCTTGCGTACAGCAAAACAGCTTGAATATAACAACTTCACTATCACAGAAAAAAAGTACAACTATTGTAACATGATACATGTGCAGTGGTATTTCCATTTATGACAGTCAATCCGCTACTTATAAAAGTATAGAAAAACAACCTACTTTGAGTGAGACATCCGTATTTGACAGTCAGTCAACATATTCCCTTTTATGACAGCCAGTTACACAAATGTAGAACAACCTACATTGACTCAGACCTACCCTTAACTTTCTGTGCATGTAGTTATACACAGTAGCTCTTATCTCCACCTGCTCCAGCCTAGTTGCACTGTACGGCAAGTCCAAGTGAACGAAGAATGAACTAAAGGTGGGAATTTCCATAGGTGGCGCCACACACAGTCCAGTTTCCTGTGACATACCAAGTGTCTGAATTGACCAGGTGGTGATGGAGTCGGGCAGTACAAAGTCCACGTCAGCTTTACCTTCAGGTCTGGGAGATGTCAACGTTCAACAAAAACTTTTAATTTGTAATAATTTAATTTACTTGCAGTCAATGTAGTTGAAAAGGCAAGGGTAAATAATAATGTTTTCAAAATAATATGCATACTAGAGATATGGCATTAAATGCACACTTTCTTGATTAAACCAAACTAGATGGCTTATCTGGCATTATTTTACAGGTTGCCTGAATTACCAGAAAATGTAATTATACACAACAACTATTTAAAATCCTAAACCATAATTTAAAAATAACAATTAAAACAAAAATAGTCATCCTTTCTATCTCCTAGTTTCCACTCCCCAGAGTGCCAGCTATGTAACTACCTCTACGAAACTGTTGAACACCATCTCTTTGAGTGCCCAAAACTCAGTGAGACAAGAAGAACGCTACTCCCTCCGAGACCAGACAAGTGGAACACCTTGTACGGAGGAAAAGAACAGCTTGTGAAAACATGCAAATTCCACTACATGGCATTGGGCCAAAGGGCGAAAGCTCATGCGCCGCTGGATTGTTAACAACAACAACAACAACAATCTCTTAGTTTCAATTTTAAATAAATATAAAATAATACTATCTGGAAGTCAAAGTGATAAATATACAGACAGGACAGAGGCAGCAAAGAAAATAGGAACCAACTTATACTGACCCCAGATTGTATTCCTCAAACCACCAAGATTCTGGGAAGTTGCTTCTAACAGGAATGTTGGCCGTCTCCAGGATCTCCTCTTCAAAAGTTAATTCCAGCTCTTCTGCAACTCGGTCTTCAAATTTTTTAAACCCTGACACAAACAGAAAAAAAAAATGTATTTATCAACGGCATCAAATATAGAAATAAAAGTAAAATAAAAAACTTACCAAAATGTGTGCCACCATTTGTGTTTGCTAGGATAGTTTTGTTGAATGCTGAAGATGAAAGACTCCTTGTTTTGGCAATCACATATAGTAGAAGTCAAATCTATTTTTGTTTACCTGCCATAGATACACATCATTTTGATTTTCAAGACTGTTTTGTTCAGATATGATGGACTGGGAGTCTTTATTCTCAGTAACTGATATTTTTATCGAAATTTGAAAAAACAAACAAAAAAACTACAGTTTGTGCACAAAAGATAGATACACATAGGGAAGAAATAACTTACTTCCAGCAACATCCAGAGTTACTGTCCCCTTAGCGGTATCCCTACAACAGGCAAAGAATTCTTTGGCACATAGGTCAGAGATCAAGGTCTTCTTCAAAACACGAGACAGCTCATAGCACATAGCCAAAGTGGCATTGTAGACTTTTAGTCCTTCAAGGCAACACACCTCCTTGATCTGCTTCTCTGCGGATAGATGCCGGATGTCAGACATAATGACAATATATTTGTACATTGAACACATGATCTGCAATGAGTTTTACCAAAATTTCATGATAAACTCAGTCTTGCGCAACTGTGGCAACATGCTTGGTAACTTGAGAACGTGTTTTTTCCTCCACTTAATTATTGTCTGTGTATTTTAAGTAGATATCAAACACTCAGACTCTTGCTCAGAGGTAAGGTATCAAGAATCCAGATAAAACTGACCAGATAGACTTGGTAGCACCAGTGAACTGGAAAGTACAGGCCATCTTGTTGGGGGTGTCATAAAATTATCAGACAAGAACCTTAGGGGCAAGTAACTGGTGATAAAAGTAATCTCCCCCTGAGATTATCTTTCTTGAACTGCAGGCCAGGGCTATGATTTCAGAATGAGCTGTTAGCAGACAACCTCCAACCAGGTGTCAGAGCATTTGCCAGACTGAAGGGAAAAGGAAGGTGTGTGCACACACACACTCACTACATAAGTTTATATTCACGTGGGGTTGGTGACATCATCAATGGAGTTGTTTATTCCCAAAAACAGGTACTCTCTATAGGTGCCTTATTTATAATTTTTTTAGGATGCTGAACAAGGTATCTGGGATTTGTCTTCCAGGATGTGACTTTTTTAACTGCAGAAATGGTCAAACATGCTTGTAATAGCCTGACAGGAAAAGAATTGATAGTCAACAGACGTCTATAAATAGGCTGCATAATGACTGGATGCTGCAAGAATTTTTTACACAGATATCAAATACACATAAACAACACAAACATACACACATTACAAAAACTTCACACACATCACAAATACACCACACATATTACAAACAGTCCACACACATTACAAACACACCACACACATTACAATCCCACATCACACATCACAAACACTTACATACATTAAAAAACCCTCCAAGCACATCATATAAACGTTTTACACATCACAGGTACTATTTGGAAGAGGAATGGGGGGATTGGGGGGGGGGGGGGGGGGGCGGGGTAAGCCCAGCAGCAAACAGATTTAAAAAAAAAAAAACATCAACTGACCAGACTCCAGGGATCTTTTCTTTCTGACAGCCTTGTCCAAACATCCCTCCACAAGTTTGGTTTCCATCTCCAAACCTGCGTTTGTCAACACAGTCAGACCAGCATTCTAGGAAGCCATTTGTAATCAGAAATTTCATTTTCCTATGTCACACCATCTGTTATGTCACTCATAATTCTAAATGTAACATAAGAAGTTACCCAATATCATACCACTTGTTACGCACCCTGTCCATTATATGCAATGTAACATACAACTTGCCATATATCACTCGTTCTAAAAATCTCAATACTGCATTTAATGTGAGTGCTAACCTACCTACCCCATGTCCCTTGTTACTTGAACCTTGCTGCTAAATGTAATATAAGTTGTTGCTTTTCTAATATTACATCAGTTTTGTAATACTTTTTTTAAAACTTAAATCTTACTATAACAGTGTAATATATGATGTAACCTACCCCATGTCCCTTGTTACTTAAATCTTGCTGCTAAATGTAATATAAGTTGTTGCTTTTCTAATATTACATCAGTTTTGTAATAATATTAAAAAAAAAAAATTAAATCTTACTATAACAATGTTATATGATGTAACCTACCCCATGTCCCTCGTTATTTAAATCTTGCTGCTAAATGTAATATAAGTTGTTGCTTTTCTAATATTACATCAGTTTTGTAATAATTTTTTTTTTCAAAACTAAAATCTGACTATAACAATGTAATATATGATGTAACCTACCCCTATGCCATATCACTCTGTAGTAGTGTTAAAAAATATGCTTGGGCTAGTCTCACAAAAAATATGAAACAAACCTGAAATATTTTCCCAGTGTCCCGACCACTTCCACACCCACAGCCTCGATCATGGTCTCTGATCTGCTGAAATACCTGGCAACACAAAGCCAGCATGTTATTTAGAAAGCTGCCAGTTTGGTGAAGGTAATAGTAAAAGCAAATTAAATGACCCCTTTCCACCCTTCTAGCAGACTAGACATGAAGGGCTAGACTTATGTTTTATAGACCAATCGGCACTTGCTGTGTCATCATCATCATCATCATCATCATCATCATAAACCACTTCTGCCGTTAAGCGGCGTGGGGAGGAATAAATTGCAATCTAGTGCACGTTGGCTGCCACTGGCTATTGTCATGCCGTGAAGGGGTAAAGTGTCTTTAATGTTGTCGATCTATGTTTTCAGCAGCCGTCCTCTTGCTCTTGTAGCTGATCTTCTGAGATGCAGTGCTTGTGATGGTATTTGATCTTGCTGCATTCTAACGAGATGGCCAAACCACTTGAACTTGTTTCTCGATGAATCTACTACAAGGTGTCGTTCCCACAATTTGCCTGATAGTTTCATTATTCACTCGATCTTGGATGGTTAGGTTGGCTGCTTTTCTCAGGCACCTCATTTCGCAGGTGGTGATTTTGCTTATATGGGCTTTAGATTGTGTCCATGTCTGACACTGGTAGCTAAATGTTGGAATTAATATGCTATTAATAATCTGTCTCTCTGCACTCATAGTTATGCTTAGATGTCTTAATAATGGTGACAACTGGTATATAAGTGTACTTGCTTTCTGACATCTGGTTTCCATTTCTCTGTCAATTCTACCAAATTCTGTAATCTTACTTCCTAGATATTTAAACTTTCTAACTTGATTCAGAGCAGAACCATTCAGCTGTATGTGTAGTGGGCTAGGGTTTCTACTAACTTGCATTGTTTCGGTTTTGTTTGCATTTATCTTCATGTTGTATTTACTGCATGCTGAGTCAAGGGTCATGAGGTCAACAAAATAGTTCACTTGCCAGGACTGTACTTGGTACCCACACAAAGCTAGGTCGACCTGCGAGCCAAGGCATTTTTGAAAAAAAAAATGTTAATCTTCGTTGGGACCAGAATGTATGACCTCCCTATCCGCAGGCAAGCATCTAGCCACTACACCATTGTGGCTTCAGTTGTATGTAATAATATTTACACATTTCTAGATCTTAAAAGACTCTGAAACAGGAGACCACAGATTACAAAATCAACAACATAGCATTCATGACAGGCCTGTAGATGTTTTATTTGCGACAGTGAGCAGCCACACATGCAGTAATTGTATAAGACTTCATGAAGATGATTCAGAAAATTACAACAGGTAATTTATGCTCTGAATTGGCAGTAGGTATTCTCCCTCGCCTGGATCTACACACCTGGTCATGTTGGCATAAAAGGTAATCAGCAAGCGGACCAACTGGCAAGCAGTGTAACAAGACATGTGGGAAGAAACCTGGACAGAGCAAATGTCACCTCTGTATGGATTAGGCTAGTGGATAATGATGAATTTCTGACACTAACCCTATTGTGGGACCTGGGAGTAATGCTTGGTAAAGTACATCTATGCTGCTTTTGAGAATAGACACCCCCCTCCCCCCTCTCCCAGACTCCCAAACAAGCATGTCATAAAAGGTAACAAATTAGGGGTATTTTCTTCAGATTGCATCTGCCTGAGAGGCAAGGAAAAAACAGTCTGCACACAAATAAGTCAGAAAAACTCAAGTTCTGGAAAATGACTTAAATTCAAGAAGCTGAACAACCAGAACTATCTGCCAGAGTTTACAGACAGTGAATACTAAGAGGGAAAAAGAGAATACTTTCAACTGCATCATCTCCACCACAATACACATCATATTCATAATCATCTTTTATGCCAGTAGCAGTCTCACCATACTCATCATAAGTTTTCTCATAACATCATCATCATCAACTTGATTATGATAATCATTTCCACAATGTTCTCACTTCAGCTTTGCTGAGTCATTCTCCTTTCAAAAATTTCCAGCTGTGACCTTTTGGTAGATTTGCTCTTAATATCATCAGATACGTCTTCAGCCTAGCTTTTGTCCATGCCACTTTCATTCAGGGCAACGACTAGCTGACAGGATCGGGCAATATCTTTCTCATGTGCAGAATGGTGCACTCAAACCAGTATGGTTGCATTTCAATTCTCAGCATCACAAGGTGTCCTCAAAATGTTCTTTACAGTGACAGAGTCCATAAGTCTCTTGCGAACTGCCTTTTCACCCAGAGGACTTAATATCCAACACAGTTGTATCTGATATCTTTGAGTTGTGTCCCTTTCACTCATAGCTTTTTATGGCCATTAGTTATCTCCAGTGGCCATACACTGTCAGATATTCTACTGGCCAGACAAAGATGTGATTTCTAGCATAAATATGCCAGTTAAACGAATTTGTGTATTCTCGTTCAGATCTGTGGTACTTTAGCTTTGTGTAATGTACTGATGAAGTCTTTCTGGCCACAGCAATCATTTGTCATTTGTGTTTGTGATATGGTTTTGATATCTTTTCATGATGCTTTCATTCAGTGAATCCCACAGCACACACTGTACATGTCCTATCACCATTTGACATTTGTGTACAGAAAATGCCCTCTGGAAGTCAGGTGTCTGCCATTCAGCAGAGTTCAGTTAGGGACCAGTATCAGAGAACTTGGGATATTTCCAAATCGCTGTGTATAGATGACAGACTTACTGACTGTCTTGTTAATGTGCTGTTCTTCAAATGATAAACAGCGCTGTCAACAGCAATGACTCCAATGACAGTGTTGGGTGGTCCTGAGAATGTCACGGTGCCGATGTCACCTGGTCGGAACACGGTCCTCCTGTCATCTTCATGGTGTACTGAAACCTGTCAAGATAAATGTCTATCATCAGCATTGGACAATCTACAGACATACAGGGGAGAGAAATCTGAGTAACATTTATGGTGTAGTAGATTGTGCTCACACTTACCTACACAGTGGTGCTGGTTTGTCTTGGACTTCATTGGGTAATTCATAAGTCATAATCTGACACATCAAGAAAGCAGTTGGGAAATAAGCAGCAGGAAAGTGAAGAAAACATTAGAAAACATCAAGAAAGCAGTTTAGAAATAAGCAGCAGGAAAGTGAAGAAAACATTAGAAAACATCAAGAAAGCAGTTGGGAAATAAGCAGCAGGAAAGTGAAGAAAACATTAGAAAACATCAAGAAAGCAGTTGGGAAATAAGCAGCAGGAAAGTGAAGAAAACATTAGAGAACATCAAGAAAGCAGTTGGGAAATAAGCAGCAGGAAAGTGAAGAAAACATTAGAGAACATCAAGAAAGCAGTTGGGAAATAAGCAGCAGGAAAGTGAAGAAAACATTAGAAAACATCAAGAAAGCAGTTGGGAAATAAGCAGCAGGAAAGTGAAGAAAACATTAGAAAACATCAAGAAAGCAGTTGGGAAATAAGCAGCAGGAAAGTGAAGAAAACATTAAAAAACACCAAGAAAGCAGTTGGGAAATAAGCAGCAGGAAAGTGAAGAAAACATTAGAAAACATCAAGAAAGCAGTTGGGAAATAAGCAGCAGGAAAGTGAAGAAAAACATTAGAAAACATCAAGAAAGCAGTTGGGAAATAAGCAGCAGGAAAGTGAAGAAAACATTAGAAAACATCAAGAAAGCAGTTGGGAAATAAGCAGCAGAAAGTGAAGAAAACATTAGAAAACATCAAGAAAGCAGTTGGGAGCAGAAAAGTGAAAGAAAACATCATCAAGAAAGCAGTTGGGAATAAGCAGCAGGAAAGTGAAGAAAACATTAGAAAACATCAAGAAAGCAAATAAGCAGCAGCATTAGAAAACATCAAGTTGGGAAATAAGCAGCAGGAAGTGAAAAAACATTAGAGAACATCAAGAAAGCAGTTGGGAAATAAGCAGCAGAAAGAAAGTGAAGAAAGCATTAGAGAACATCAAAAATCAAGAAAGCAGTTGGAAAATAAGCAGCAGGAAGTGAAGAAAAACAGAAAGCAGTTGGGAAATAAGCAGCAGGAAAGTGAAGAAAGAAAACATCAAGAAAGCAAAATAAGCATTAGAAAGTGAAGAAATCATCAGAAAGCAGTTGGTGAAAACATTAGAAAACATCAAGAAAGCAGTTGGGAAATAAGCAGCAGGAAAGTGAAGAAAACATAAGCAGCAGGAAAGCAGCAGGAAAGTGAAGAAAGCATTAGAGAACATCAAGAAAGCAGTTGGGAAATAAGCAGCAGGAAAGGAAGAAAACATTAGAAAACAGCAGGAAATAAGCAGCAGGAAAGAAGAAAGGACATTAGAGAACATCAAGAAAGCAGTTGGGAAATAAGCAGCAGGAAAGTGAAGAAAACATTAGAAAACATCAAGAAAGCAGTTGGAAATAAGCAGCAGGAAAGTGAAGAAAACATTAGAAAACATCAGAAAGCAGTTGGGAAATAAGCAGCAGGAAAGTGAAGAAAAGCATTAGAGAACATCAAGAAAGCAGTTGGGAAATAAGCAGCAGGAAAGTGAAGAAATTAGAAAACATGAAGAAAATGCATTAGAAATAAGCAGCAGGAAAGTGAAGAACATCAAGAAATAAGTTGGGAAATCAAGCAGCAGCAGTGAAGAAAACATTAGAAAGTCAAGAAAGAAAGGAAAGTGAAGAAAACATTAGAAAACATCAAGAAAGCAGTTGGGAAATAAGAGCAGGAAAGTGAAGAAAACATTAGAGAACATCAGAAAGCAGTTGGCAGGAAAGTTCAAGAAAGAAATAAGCAGCAGGAAAGTGAAGAAAGCATTAGAGAACATCAAGAAAGCAGTTGGGAAATAAGCAGCAGGAAATTAGAAAACATCAAGAAAGCAGTTGGGAAATAAGCAGCAGGAAAGTGAAGAAAACATTAGAGAACATCAAGAAAGCAGTTGGGAGCAGCAAAAGTGAAGAAAACATTAGAGAACATCAAGAAAGCAGTTGGGAAAAAAGCAGCAGAGAACAGTTGGGAAATAAGCAGCAGGAAGAAAAAACATTAGAGAACATCAAGAAAACATTAGAGAACATCAAGAAAACATTAGAGAACATCAAGAAAGCAGTTGGGAAATAAGCAGCAGGAAAGTGAAGAAAGCATTAGAGAACATCAAGAAAGCAGTTGGGAAATAAGTGAAGAAAGCATTAGAGAACATCAAGAAAGCAGTTGGGAAATAAGCAGCAGGAAAGTGAAGAAAGCATTAGAGAACATCAAGAAAGCAGTTGGGAAATAAGCAGCAGGAAAGTGAAGAAAGCATTAGAGAACATCAAGAAAGCAGTTGGGAAATAAGCAGCAGGAAAGTAAGAAAAAGCATTAGAAAACATCAAGAAAGCAGTTGGGAAATAAGCAGCAGGAAAGTGAAGAAAACATTAGAAAACATCAAGAAAGCAGTTGGGAAATAAAGCAGGAAAGTGAAGAAAACATTAGAAAACATCAAGAAAGCAGTTGGGAAATAAGCAGCAGGAAAGTGAAGAAAACATTAGAAAACATCAAGAAAGCATTTGGGAAATAAGCAGCAGGAAAGTGAAGAAAACATTAGAAAACATCAAGAAAGCAGTTGGGAAATAAGCAGCAGGAAAGTGAAGAAAACATTAGAAAACATCAAGAAAGCAGTTGGGAAATAAGCAGCAGGAAAGTGAAGAAAACATTAGAAAACATCAAGAAAGCAGTTGGGAAATAAGCAGCAGGAAAGTGAAGAAAACATTAGAAAACATCAAGAAAGCAGTTGGGAAATAAGCAGCAGGAAAGTGAAGAAAACATTAGAAAACATCAAGAAAGCAGTTGGGAAATAAGCAGCAGGAAAGTGAAGAAAACATTAGAGAACATCAAGAAAGCACTGGGAAAATAAAAAAAAATAAAAAAAGCACTAGAAAACATCAAGAAAGCAGTTGGGAAATAAGCAGCAGGAAAGTGAAGAAAGCATTAGAGAACATCAAGAAAGCACTGGGAAAATAAAAAAAAATAAAAAAAGCACTAGAAAACATCAAGAAAGCAGTTGGGAAATAAGCAGCAGGAAAGTGAAGAAAGCATTAGAGAACATCAAGAAAGCACTGGGAAAAAAAAAAAAAAAAAAAAAAAAGCACTATGAAGCATCAAGAAAGAGTAGGAAACATCAAGAAAGCATTAAGAAAATAAAAAATGCACTAAGAAGCACCAAGAAAGAGTAGGAAACATCAAGAAAGCAGTAGTAAACATCATTTATAAATGATGAATATTTGAGGATATAACCAAGTGTAGTGATGCTAAAAATAGCTATAATGTAAAGGGATTTGACTGGTAGCAGAATTTGAAAAGTCCCTAGATTGAGTGACAGGAAGTCGATGTGAGAATGGCAAAACATGAAATTGTGTGAGCTCGCCTGGGAACACTAGGTCTGGGAAATAGCTGACTAGGAAGTCATTCTGTGACAGGACCCCAGAGAGATCGGAGTGAAAGTGGATCCAGAGTGAAACAAAGTGAACACTGATCCTGAATGACAATGAGTAAAGCTGTGAGGTGGTTGTAGCAAAGCCATGTTGAAGTATAGATGGGACAATGGAAGTGTCCTACTGACTGTTGATTGTTCCAACCATGTGTGTGTCAGAGTCGACCATGGAGTGGCTGTATACTCAAAGTGTGAGCAAGTGAACCCTGCCTGGATGACCTAAGTGTTAGGCTGTAACGTTGATTCTTGTCGCTAGATGGTTTTGTGAATAAACATGTAACGTAGTCAACCTTCATCGACTGTCATTTGGAGAAGTGTGGTAGTTTGTCAGAAGAAACGTCTGACTCCTCTGATCTGTGAGTCTGACTCCCTGGACAACAGCCCATGTCGATTGCGTACGAGCGAGAACTAGTACACAAGAGAGACACAGTACACCAGGTTACACTTCATCCTTAACCGCATAGGACTGCAGGTCACCAGCTGGCTGATGTAGCCAAAAGCTGCCCTAATTATAACTTCTGTGGAGGTTGAATTGGGTATTTGCCTTGTTGGTCTACAGTTCAGGGTGATATATTTCAAAGCCTCAGGATGGTCTGGTAAACCTTTAGGTACCATCCCAGAGGGAACTAACTAATCGACAGGTCGCAGTTCAACAGAGCACATACAGACTGATGGTATATATCTCGTATGTATGTTATTGTCAACAGTTCAGCTTTATTTTTCCCTAGTAGTACCTACTAGTATACAGCACCCAAATCTCTTTATTGCCACACTGTTTCTCTTTCTCTCATCATGTGCTGTGCCAGTAAGTACAGACTGTCATGTCTCAACATCTCATATGATCACCTGAATCATAGATCAGTTCAACTTTTTCGTCTCTCCCAATCCGTCTGGCCAAGCCATCCAGGAATTTATCTTTTTGCCTTCCCCTTTCTCTCTTTCCATCAATCTTGCCAGCTATTACCAGGTTCTCGAGTTCATTCTTGATGTCAAAACAATGTTGACACTCTACGTCTGATTGTTGTCATCAATTGACATCTTTCATCTGTCTTGATGAGAACTGCTTTGTTTGTTTTTTCCTAACTGTTGAAGATATTCTTTGCTTTCTTCTCACAACCATATCTCTGCCATGAATAAATACAATTTGTTTCCGTCTACTCTAACAGACACTTTGCTGCAAGTACCGCCTCCATTTTTTATACACTTTTTTTTTGTTTTCTTAGGTGAGTACCTGTACTTTTTCTCTTTAGAAAACAAAAATCCTGGTCTAAAGACTCCAAAAAAAAAAGTTTCAGAGGATAGGTAGGTAGGTGAAGATCAAATATACAGACAACGTGAAGAAACAAAGGAGGCAAATAAACCGTACCTCACCATCACACTGAGGCAGCACATCTATCCAGACTGAATCAGACACGACCTCTGACCCCTGCTGATTGCCCAGCACTGAGAAGGCAAGTATGCGAGCTCCGGGTGTCATCTCTTGGGTCAGCTTGAAGTGGAACGTTGTTAGGTTTCCCTGGATGTTCCGAGTACTGACTTGCCAGACAATCTGACCCCGAGCTATTACCTGGACATGTAGATTATTGCATGTGAAATTGTGTATGTATTTAAATATGTGTACATGAGTGTCTTTGTTGTACACTATAAATATAAACATGTACATATGAGTGTACGTATATACATTTCATAGTTAAAATCCCCATTCATTCACATTTTTTTCCAAAAATGACCTTGCTCTCAGGTCAGCCCAGCCTAAAAGGAGTAGCAGATAAAGTCCTGGTAGGTAAAAGTGACTGGTATGATGCTGACCATGTCATCCACAGATTGGTCTATAAAACTAGAGGTCTAGCTCAATATAAACACTAGGCCTAAGGGCGTGGAGATAGGTCCTTTATGAATAATAGGCCTGGCACCTCAAGAAGACCAAATCTAGTGACTTGTGATTGTGACACAGCAACATAAATGCTGATATATAGGTCTGTCTTCAGTGACCTGTTCTTGAAAAGCATAGCTCACTTCTACTGACTCTTTGTGCACCTGTGTTTATTAGGCTAGGATATTACAAAATATAGTAACCAAACAAAGCATTGTGGGGAGAGAGAGAGAGAGAGAGGGGGGGGGGGGGGGATTCCTTATGATCTAAATGGCTTTTTTAAAGCCAACTTGATGCCAATTTTTCCCATAAACCTTAGTGAAAGAGGCGATGGCGGGGTCATCATATGAGCCACAACCTCAAACACAGGACACCTGGGCCTGGAAGCAAGCAGTTAACCATGATTCTCAGTTTATACAATACTACAGTACCTTGAAAAAGAAAAAAAAAAAACTTCTGAGCATCGAGGAGAATTGGCTCATAAACAGCATCTTGTGCTGAAAGCTGAGTTACTTTGGCCAGGTTAAAGGTCATGGTGGCCTGGAGAGACAGATCATGAAGGATGCAGTTTCCAGAAACCAAGGCAGAACCAGACCTCAGTGAAGGTGGATACAAGATATTGAAATGCATTAGCCATGAAAGCACATAGGGCTGGAGAACTGGCTACAGAAACATAGACTTTAAAGCATTCTGTGATGAGAATAATATTCTGTAAAAGACCCGCTGACGTACAATAATGATGATAGTAGTCTGATTATATCATTATTTACATGCAAGACAAACTTTTTGTGGACATCTAAAAAAATAAAGTTTGCTCGTGTGTTCATTCATCTGTATTCAATAACTCAACGTGAAACGTCGTCTGTATGCAAGACAAACACCTGGTGGACATCTACACAACACTGATATAAGATATCATTCTTACCACCAGGTTGACTGTGTGAATGTCATCTGCATTTGTGTATCTTGTAGTTACAGTCAATTGGTCCCCAACTTTTGGCATCTCCCCTCGACTCTCCTGAAAGGAAGATCAGTGTAGAATGACAGATGTTATCTACCCCTGTCTGTTAAACCAGAGCTGTACATCTGTATCTACCTCTTCTTTTTAATGCTTCTGTTTATATCAGGAGGCCAGAATCCTTGCCGCAGGCGGACGCAGCAGTCCACACCTCACGGAGCCTTAAATAGCTTTGTCTTGACACAGATGGGAACTTGATACCTGATACATCTGGAGGATGGTAGAGCCCTAAGAAATCCTTTGTGGTGAATTACAGATGGATAGAAATGGCGAGGTAGGCCTCTACTAGGATATCAAGTTGTGTGCAAGAAGGGCATGAATGAGAAAGGTACTGAGGTAGCTTCATGGCAACAAGATGACATGAAAACTGTTGGAAAATCAGCAAGAGAATAGGAATAAAAGAGAAAATGATTGCAGAAATGTTAAAAGCTGAGCATATGAGAAGAAACACATGCAAAGGCAGTACGCATATTGAAATTCTGTGCTATAATTGTGAAAGACTTTTCTCAACACCAACAGGTCTTGCCATGGGTCGTGATTGGGGAGTTGGGCTGGGGATGAAGAAGGGGCACGAGGAAACAGATTAACTGTCCGCTACAAGCATATCTTGAAAGGCCAATCATGAAGGATGTACTGAAATGGGATAGTTGGGTGCCAACCATCTTGCATTGGTAGTTGTTCTCACTGCATTCTTACTAGATGACCAAATCATCTGATCTTCTGTTTCTCAATGAATTTGCTGGATGTTGTTGTTTGTACAGTCTGTCTAAAAATATCATTTCTAAGTTTGTCTTCAATGTAAGTTGGCGGCTTTTCTCATGCATCTCATTTCACAGGCGTTAATTTGATATAAGATAGCCTTTGAAAATGTCCAAGTCTGGCACTGGTAGCACACTGTTAGTATGAATACGCTGTTTAAAATCTGTTTCTTGGCGCTCATACTTATGTTTGGATGTCTTAATAACGGTGTCAGTTGGTATATAAGTGCAGCGGCTCGTTGGCATCTTATTTCTGTTTTTTGATCTATTCTACCGTCCACCGAGAATTTACTTCCTAGATATTTAAACTCTATAACTTGCTTTGGACAAGTACCGTTCCACCCGATATGTAGCGGACTAGGAACTCTGCTGACCTGCGCTACTCCAGTTTAAGTAGTATTTATTTTCATGTCATATCTTCTGCATGTCGAACTTAGCCTGTTCAAAGGTCTACTGCACTCAAATAGGTTAGCTCAAAGTAAACTTACCACATCTGTCAGAGCTGCATGAATGTGAAGATAAACTGATGACGGTGAGAAGAAAGGGCCCACGCTGATGAAGTAATCAGAGCTGCTGGTCTCCTCCTTCGCAGCAAATGTTGGGGTGACCTAAATAAGGAAATGTAAACATCAACAGCTCACATGTCGCATCCGATTCAATAACAACTCTGAGATAACAACAACAAATAACATAGCAACAGTTGCAAGTTTGTTGTTCATCAGGCTGGTTGGTGCCAGAGAGGGAACCTTACTGTTTGTTTTATGTCTACCATGCTTTTATGGCATTTCCAGAATGGCAATGATACTGTAGTATGCACCATCCCATTGTAGTGTACTCAGGAAAGCAACCATACTGTAGCATACACCACCCCATTGTAGTGAACTCAGAAAGGGAACCATACTGTAGCATGCACCACCCCATTGTAGTGTACCCAGAAAGGAAAGTACACTGTAGTATGTACAACCCTATTGTACTGTACCCAAAAAGGGAACCGTAATGTAGTATGCACCACCCAGTTGTGGTGACAGATATGACAATGTGACAGATATGACAATGTGACAGATATGGCAATGTGACAGATATGGCAATGTGAAAGACATGGCAATGTGACAGATATGGCAATGTGACAGAGATGGCAATGTGACAGATGTGACGGATATGACAGATATGGCAATGTGACAGATATGGCAATGTGACAGATGTGACAGAGATAGTAATGTGACAGAGATGACAATATGACTGATATGGCACTGTGACAGAGATGTCAATGTGACATAGATGGCAATGTGACAGATATGGCAATGTGACAGAGATGGCAATGTGACAGATATGGCAATGTGACAGATGTGACAATGTGACAGATATAGCAATGTGACAGATATGGCAATGTGTCAGATATGACAATGTGACAGAGATGGCAATGTGACAGATATGGCAATGTGACAGATATGACAATGTGACAGATGTGATATAGAAGGTAATGTGACAGAGATGACAATGTGACAGATATGGCAATGTGACAGATATGTCAATGTGACAGATATGGCAATGTGAAAGACATGGCAATGTGACAGATTTGGCAATGTGACAGAGATGGCAATGTGACAGATGTGACAGATATGACAGATATGGCAATGTGACAGATATGGCAATGTGACAGATATGGCAATGTGACAGAGATGGCAATGTGACAGATATGGCAATGTGACAGATGTGACAGAGATGGTAATGTGACAGAGATGACAATGTGACAGAGATGGCAATGTGACAGATATGACAATGTGACATATATGGCAATGTGACAGACATGGCAATGTAACAGATATGGCAATATGGCAATGTGACAGAGATGGCAAAATGACAAATATGAAAGTGTGACAGATATGACAATATGACAATGTGACAGATATGGCGATATGGCAATGTGACAGATATGACAATGTGACAGATATGATAATGTGACAGATATGGCAATGTGACAGATATGACAATGTGAAAGATATGACAATGTGACAGTTAAGACAATGTGACAGATATGACAATGTGACAGGTATGACAATGGACAGATGTGACAGATATGACAATGTGACAGATGTGACAGATACAACAATGTGACAGATGTGACAATGTGACAGATGTGACAGATATGACAATGGGACAGATAAGACAATGTGACAGATATGGCAATGTGACAGATATGGCAATGTGGCAGATATGGCAGTGTGGCAGATATGACAATGTGACAATATGACAGAGATGGCAATATGACAGATATGACAGATGTGGCATATGACAGAGATGACAATATGACAGAGATGACTGAGATGACAATATGACAGAGATGACAATATGACAGAGATGACAATATGACAGAGATGACAAAATGACAGAGATGACAATATGAACAAAATGACAGAGATGACAATATGACAAATATGATAGAGATGACAATATGACAAATATGACAGATATGACAAAATGACAGAGATGACAATATGACAGATATGACAATGCAGCTAGAAAGCTAGATGAATGTGCAGATGGATAGATAAATGAGCAAACAAAATGTACCTTAAACAGAAGTGATTTGGCACTGCCAGGGATGTGATAATGAACAGCCAGCTTGCCCCTGGCGTCAGTTCTCAGGCCAAGCTCAGAGGTCCAGTAAGTAGCAGGTAGTACTGTTCGCGTGTCCGCCTTACACTCCACGTTCAGAGGCAGGTGTGAACCATATTCTCCATTTGCTTTAAACACGTCTATCTGAAAACAGCACGTGCCTATTCATCTTTGTTTTCCCTCCAGACATTCTACACACGATACTTTCAGTACAGTGAGTCACTGTAGTGTATTGGCTAGTTGCTCGCCTGCGAGTATGACATTCTTGGGTTCGAATCCTGACCACTGTACATGGACGGATGTGCTACGGGAAGCTTTCCACACACAGTTGTCTTTCTTCTTTCTCTTTTGTCCAGTTTGTCCCCTCATAAGGCCAGCTTATTGATTACCCCTCTTCCATGAACATAACCCACACATTACAAATTCCTGTCATTATGATGTTAATATGCTTTCATTTAAAATCTGTAGCTGTGTGGGAGAGAATCAGTGATTTCATTTAACGTCTGTAGCTGTGTGGGAGAGAATCGGTGATATCATTTAACGTCTGTAGCTGTGTGGGAGAGAATCAGTGATTTCATTTAACGTCTGTAGCTGTGTGGGAGAGAATCGGCGATATCATTTAACGTCTGTGGCTGTGTGGGAGAGAATCAGTGATTTAATTTAAAATCTGTAGCTGTGTGGGAGAGAATCAGTGATTTCATTTAACGTCTGTAGCTGTGTGGGAGAGAATCGGTGATATCATTTAACGTCTGTGGCTTTGTGGGAGAGAATCGGTGATATCATTTAACGTCTGTAGCTGTGTGGGAGAGAATCGGTGATATCATTTAACGTCTGTAGCTGTGTGGGAGAGAATCAGTGATTTCATTTAACGTCTGTAGCTGTGTGGGAGAGAATCGGTGATTTCATTTAACGTCTGTAGCTGTGTGGGAGAGAATCAGTGATTTCATTTAACGTCTGTAGCTGTGTGGGAGAGAATCGGTGATATAATTTAACGTCTGTAGCTGTGTGGGAGAGAATCAGTGATTTCATTTAACGTCTGTAGCTGTGTGGGAGAGAATCAGTGATTTCATTTAACATCTGTAGCTGTGTGGGAGAGAATCGGTGATATCATTTAACGTCTGTAGCTGTGTGGGAGAGAATCAGTGATTTCATTTAACGTCTGTGGCTGTGTGGGAGAGAATCGGTGGAATGAACCGAAACGTAGATTTGAAATGTACCTTGGTTTACACCAACTTTAACGTCTAGGGTTGACACACTAACGCCACTCAGCTTCAAAGTACATTCTGTCAGTTTATTCTGGTCCATTTATCTCACATTTATTTCACTCGCGACATATGCGAACACTAATCATTCACAACATAAAAACTACATCCTCAAATACTACAACCTTCTTCCCTGACTTCTGATGATCGACTGACCACGAGGCTAGCTCGGGCTTCGCCTCGCTTACTCCACCGGCCACAAGTATCTCGTGCCGTCACTTGTAGCACGGACTTCCTGCTTGCCACAATGTACTCGTGAAGACCATGCAAAGCAGGGTCATCACACTCTCCCCCCTTTTTAACAAAATGACACTTTATGGAACATCAAGTGTCATTTTCATTTAACCAGATATAGTAAATCAATTTAATTGTATTCCCACTAGGGATTATGGTTCCTGATTATCCTCAATTACTGCCCTTTAAAACTACCTCAATATTTACTGCATACTTTTCCTAGTACTGAGCTGGTGAAGAGTTTAAACCATCTTTGCACCTATTGCATCTGTAGTGTTGTCTAGTCACTATAATTAATCTATTTAGGTTTAAAGTGAAATGAGGATAGTGATGATGATGATGTCAGCTTTGAGATATTTACTACATAGAAAATTGGATTTTAACCAATATTTCTTTACATCACCTTTCACAGGGTGTTAAACCCCAAGGACTCTTAGCCGATATGATAGTGGAAGATATATATTTTTCATAGTGCTTCTAGTTTCCTAAAAGCCCTATAACACCTTTTACAGGGTAATTACCCAACCCCAAGGAATCTACCACAGAAAAAAAAATGCATGTTGAGATATTTTTCATAGACCAAAGTCTCACCTTTCACAGAGTAATTACCCAACTCCAAGGAATCCAACATGTAAACAATGATAGCTGAGATATATTTTTCATAGATCTTAGAGTTTCCTCCAAGTCTATAACACCTTTAACAGAGTATTCAACTCCAAGGAATCTCAGATGAAATGATGACTATTGGGATGGTTTTTTAATAGAGTTTAGGGTTTCCCCATCAGTCTCTACATCACCTTTAACAGAGTATTCAACTCCAAGGAATCCCACACACCTTTCCCCCTTTAAATGGATACAGATGAGTTCAACTCCTCTACTGTGCTTGTGCTTTGATGTGTGCACTCTTTCTTTACCATCAGTCTGTCTAAGCATCAGTATAATTATAGCAGTTTATAATCTTGGGTGTCGTGGACAATTTACCCTGTCCCTGTGCTAAACATTTTAAATTAAATATTTTTTATCAAAGTCATTCTGTGGACAAAAAATTTTCCCTATATTATCTATTGCTACATCTTACTAATTCCATTCTTCTGGGCTGTTCCTGGGGAGAGAATTTTTTTTTTTTTTTAAACTTTTGAACTACTGTCATTACATGTATCCTAAAATAATCCTAATGAACTATTAACCTAAGTTAAATGCATGTACACTATTAAAATACTACCCACAAATCTTTCATCATTCATACCTGTTTTATTCTCTTTCATTCCCATTCATTCCACTAACTATCCTTGATCTTGATCCATCTCTGCAGGCTGTGTGTGTCTTGCTTGTACTCTGGCGCTTGCTTTCAAGGTTCTCATTCCTTGGTTTGCTCAACAGTCTATTCTGCTCTGGGGTGTCTCTTTGTAGGATAGCTGGTAATCTTGCAAATATACTGACTAAAAATATACTTTAATTTAAAGAGTTAACACAATGCTATTATCAGTGTTCAGTGACTGTATACACTGATATGCCACTATAAAATAACAATGGGAATTAAACGGAAGGTGTTCAATACACTACAGTATGTGACTGTTTTTTATAAATGAAATCAGGGTTTATTTAGCACTTTTTTAAAAATACTTCATCATTAATTTGATATTTACACCAGTACTTTTAAATAATCAACTTGATCTAAATTTCACAATAAATATTGTGTGAACACTAGCAATACTGACATTTTGGTTGTTCTTGATTGCGTTTAACGGTCGGAATGCTTCATTATTCTCGCATTCTTTATTTTATGATACGTTTGGTATTCGACGATCTTGATATTGTATAGATGCTCTTGAAGTGTCGCTTAGAATTTGATGATTTTTGAGGTATCTGGAGAAAATTCGTGTTTCTTGATAGTGATTTTCAAATTTGAATAATTCAGTGGCTGATATGGTTCTGTTCATTCACTGTACAGTACTGGTTGGTGATTTCTGATTTTTGATTGAAATATGATAATCTTGAAGATGAAGACTGCTAAAATGTCAAAGATGATTGTTCAGTTTACTCTTGATTGATATCATTTAACGTCTGTAGCTGTGTGGGAGAGAATCGGTGATATCATTTAACGTCTGTAGCTGTGTGGGAGAGAGAATCGGTGATATCATTTAACGTCTGTAGCTGTGTGGGAGAGAATCGTGTGGGAAGAATCGCGATATCATTTAACGTGATCATCATTTAACGTCTGTAGCTGTGTGGGAGAGAATCGGTGATGTCATTTAACGTCTGTGGCTTTGTGGGAGAGAATCGGTGATATCATTTAACGTCTGTAGCTGTGTGGGAGAGAATCGGTGATATCATTTAACGTCTGTAGCTGTGTGGGAGAGAATCAGTGATTTCATTTAACGTCTGTAGCTGTGTGGGAGAGAATCAGTGATTTCATTTAACGTCTGTAGCTGTGTGGGAGAGAATCGGTGATATCATTTAACGTCTGTAGCTGTGTGGGAGAGAATCGATATCAGTGATGTTCATTTAAACGTCTGTAGCTGTGTAGGAGAGAATCAGTGATTTCATTTAACATCTGTAGCTGTGTGGGAGAGAATCGGTGATATCATTTAACGTCTGTAGCTGTGTGGGAGAGAATCAGTGATTTCATTTAACGTCTGTGGCTGTGTGGGAGAGAATCGGTGATATCATTTAACGTCTGTAGCTGTGTGGGAGAGAATCGGTGATATCATTTAACGTCTGTTGCTGTGTGGGAGAAAATCAGTAAACTGGTATCTGGGATAAAAACCTTTATTGACTTTATGTTATCACAATCGACGTCACTGCACCTTGCACATTCCTGTCCGTGTTCAGTCCTCCGATACAGCAGTCAATCCAAGGTTTAGAAAGTTGGTTATAGTATCCCCTGTCTTGCCGCGGAGATGGCATAGACGTGCTTCAACTGCATCATGATTTCCTCTTCACAATGGACAGTGATAAACATTTTGTGTCTTAATCTAGAGAGCTTTGCTATGATTCGTTTGTGATGTGGTGTGACATTTTGTGTGGTCAGAGTCGACTAATAAAACTTTACCGGCATAGTCAATGGTGACTGAGCTAAAAATATGGCGCTGAATCGTCAGGCTCAACCGCCACCACCCCCCCCCCGCCCATACCTACCCTTACACGGTCCTAATAAGTGGTCAGTACGGGGACTGTTATGGGATGATCCGTGGCCTTAAACTTGTAACCGCGACTCACGGATGTTGTTGATATGTCCAGCCCCCCTGCAATATTTTAGGAAAACCTCCATAAATTGCAGCAACATAGCGAGAATTAGTTCAGTAACCGCACCAGCACCATATGTGAAACACAGTACAGATGCATTAACAAACATAACCCTTTCCCCTTCCCCCCACCCCTTAAGAAAACCTGTCTATTTGTTGGAAACATATGGGTGGACAGAAAGTCACACAAACAGACATGCAGCACTAAACAGTATTTAGACATGCAGACAAGTGAACACACGAGCACGTGCATACCTCTAAGACATACGGTAGTCCAGGTTTGAAGAACTTGGAGGATCTGGTGAACTTCACCACGTACAGATGATCCGAGAAGACCACGCTAACATCTTCACCTTTCTCAGTTCGCCCAGAAGCAGCCTCTGTCACAGAAGCCTGCAAGTGAAGCTTGCCTCCATTGGGGAACCAGACGCTCTGGACGGGCAGTCTCAGTTCTTCAGTGCTAATGCTGCACTCGGTAAATCCGGTGTCGTTGAGCTACAGACAGACATAGGAAAGGCTGTCAGTACTCGCTCTTCAGTTCTCGGGTGTAGAGGAGAAATGTCCATTTGATTAGTCAAAGTGCTACACAGTTTTCCGTTTTATTGATGCACAAGGCCAGTAAGCTACTTCCTGATCATTCGACCGCCCGATATAAATGTTTGATAAGGATGAAGGAGGTTTTTTTTTTAAAGGAATTTGCTCCTGTTCGATTGACATCTCAGAAGTTTCTTTCATGCGGCACTGCGTGTTTTTTTTTTTAATGTCTTTTATTTGTTCAGCGGTTTTCTCATGGTTTTCAAAATGGCCAGTTGTCGGTTTAACTGTGGGCTGGTGAGATACTTTATGGGATAATGTTACTTGTGTGTAGCTATCTTACTGTAACCGAATGCTTCCATCAATGACAAACTGCATGTCTGCTGGCGACTGTTGGCACCTCTAGCAACTAACATTTGCATTTACTGCCAGCGTATATTTCTGAATTGTGCCAGGACTAATTGTTCATCAGTCTTTCAGATAAGACAGTCAGGGACATTTAATCTGATTATCATTGGCACAGGAACGGAGCAAGTATGGGGTGACTCGATTGTAGTAAAGTTCAAACCTGGACTAAGACCAAGTCTAAGAATTGTTATAGTAGCAATCCTGAAAAGTCAAAAAATGAGGGGGGGGGGGGGGGGGGGGGGGGGGCGTTATTACCGTTGATTCTCCCTCTTAAAGTTGGTGGTGATTATATTCCAGAGTTGTCTGTCTTGTGCAGCTCTATCCATTTCCTGTCAGAGTTGTCTGACTTGTACAGCTCTATTTCCTGTCAGAGTTGTCTGTCTTGTGCAGCTCTATCCATTTCCTGTCAGAGTGTCTTGTGCAGCTCTATCCATTTCCTGTCAGAGTTGTCTGTCTTGTGCAGCTCTATCCATTTCCTGTCAGAGTTGTCTGACTTGTACAGCTCTATCTATTTCCTTCATATTTGTCTGACTTGTACAGCTCTATCCATTTCCTGTCAGAGTTGTCTGTCTTGTACAGCTCTATCCATTTCCTGTCAGAGTTGTCTGTCTTGTGCAGCTCTATCCATTTCCTGTCAGAGTTGTCTGACTTGTACAGCTCTATTTCCTGTCAGAGTTGTCTGACTTGTACAGCTCTATCCATTTCCTGTCAGAGTTGTCTGTCTTGTGCAGCTCTATCCATTTCCTGTCAGAGTTGTCTGACTTGTACAGCTCTATCTATTTCCTTCATATTTGTCTGACTTGTACAGCTCTATCCATTTCCTGTCAGAGTTGTCTGTCGTGTACAGCTCTATTCATTTCCTGTATATCTATTTACATTTATGGATCTCTGCTTTATAAATGTTGTTATTGTCTTGTCTTGTTCTCTGTACCTCACACTCTGCCATTTGGTGCTTGCTTTGTTCGCTTTTCATATTTTTCCAGGAGAACCATCAACATTTTCATTAGTCTTCTTTGTTGTGTTTTATTTTCCGGAATTTTTTCACTTTGTCAATGCAGCTACTTCTAGTATTGACTTCCCGCCTCCCTTTCCCACCCCCTCCCTGCAACTTTGTAACATGACATCAAAAATGCCTACCTGAAATATATACTGTGACCTGCCAGATGGAAATTTCAAACCAAACAATGCAACAAATGAATATTTGCAGAGGACGCATACTAAATCGTGCATGGTGATTCAAGTCCTCTTCAACGGACACAAACGGGAAACGAACATACTTCGTTAATAGAAATACATCTGTAGCACATCGGAAATGACAGCAAACAACTAGTCCAAACTGGTGTTTGTGTGTCTCTATTGCTACAGTACGAGTGACACTGGCGTTTCTCCATATACAATGGGTTATGTTTAAAGTTGTTTAAGTGATCACTGGTTCCAGTTGTCTCACTGGTCACTGGCCGTGGTTGTCCCACTGGTTCCAATTGTCCCACTGGTTCCAATTGTCCCACTGGTCACTGGCCGTGGTTGTCCCACTGGTTCCAGTTGTCTCACTGGTCACTGGCCGTCATTGTCCCACTGGTTCCAGTTGTCTCGCTGGTCACTGGCCGTGGTTGTCCCACTGGTTCCAGTTGTCCCACTGGTTCCAGTTGTCCCATTGGTTCTAGTTGTCCCACTAATCTCTCAGACAGCCTTGCTTGTAAGGTGTGCAGTGTATTGGTTGTATCAGTTTGTGTTGCAGATAAACTAATTTTGGTATCCGCAGCATCGAATGTTTAACAATTGCTCATCCCGTATGTTGTACCTACAACTCCGTTCAGCCTTGTATGTTTATCAATTGCTCATCCCGTATGTTTATCTACAACTCATTTCAGGCGGGGGCGCTTATCTATTTAGTGAACCAATAACGGGGGCGCTAATCTATTTAGTAAACCAATCTAAAATCCTTGCCTGCAAATTTCGCCTCTTGCCAACAGTAAACACGTGCCCGTGCCAAAGAAGGCCGAAGGTCACTGACACGTGACCTTTGACTGGTTTCCCGTATGTATACCTGTTTGAAATGAAAGAAAAGTTCTAAATAGCTTCAATAAAGTGATTTTACAACAGTCTGGATTTTCCTTTAAAATTTCATCGGTTTTTTTTTTTTACATAGATGTCTTCATAAGTGTGCCAGTCTTCTTTTATTAAAAGAATAAGCGCGGTAAGACGTTTATACTGAGGGGGCTGCGTGGTCTCGATGCATGGCGTTCGCCTCGAGTGCTAGAGGTTCCGGGTTCAATCCCTAGTAAGGGCTGGGATTTTTCAGGTGGACTTGGACTGCTAGTAATTCCCCCTACTCTGGGTAGTGAGCTATGTGCATTGTTGCTCACGTAAAAAATCCATTGTAAATCGAAAAGAGTAGCCTAACGGCGATGCCCAGGCAAAATTTGGAGTTAAATAAGTAAGTATTTCAGCAGTGCTACAGAGCTTGTAACTTCTGTAACTGCTGAGCTTCTTAGGACTCAGACTGAGTTTGTTTGTTTGTTTTAGTATCCAGAAGCCATGAGTTGTTAACCCTTAGGCTCGGTATTATGGATATAGCAACCTTTCGGCCTTGATTCCATTTTAAATACCGTAAATCTGGGAGAAATGTGGCTTTTCTACCCACCCCCGGGAGTGAACCCGGACCACAAGGAGTTCGTCACCCGCGCAATCGGGTTTAGCCAACTACGCTAGAGAGACGGAAGAAGAAGAAGAACGGAGCACTTATGGGTTGCTACCCGTGGGCCATTATGTTGATCAGTTGTTGAAGACATCAAAACTTCGTTTGAACTCCGTAGTTCTGGAGACGATCAGAACAGATACAAACCAGACTGTTCTTTTTAATCTTCAGCTGCTGCAATTTGTAACAGAGCAGCTAAACATAGAGTCATGATAAAAGCAATCGTACAACACAAACGGATAAGACAAACATACAAAGAAGACAGACGAGAAAGACAGAAAAAAAAAATTATTTTAAAAATTGTAAAGATTGACGGACCATCTGACAGGCAAATAAACAAGTCAAACAACATTGGTTAGACAGAAACTCACACCTTTTTTTAATATTGGGACTAAGCGTCGGGAGAGAGAGAGAGAGAGAGAGAGAGGGGGGGGAGAGAGAGAGAGAGAGAGAGAGAGAGGGGGGGGGAGCGAGAGAGAGTGAAGGAGAGAGAGAGAAGTAGAGAGAGTGATAGAGAAAGAGAGAGATACAGACAAAGCTAGAGAGATATATATATAGATATAATTAGAGATAGAGAGAGAAAGAGACAGACAGAGCTAAAGAGAGAGAGAGAGAGAGAGAGAGAGAGACAGAGAAATGGAGAGAGAGAGAGAGAGAGAGAGAGACGGGTAGAAAGAGAGAGAGATAGAGATTAATGGCGCCATTCTAATAGCGATAACCAGGAATAGATTCACAGATGAAAGGCTGCATAATTGTCCATTAAGACTTGATTCCACACACTGACAGCGGGAGCGACAGGTGGAAGATATCGTCGTCACCTCGTCTGTTTATCGCTTGATGGAAACCCATAACAGACAAACAAACGGAACAAATATGCGAAACGAACGACGTTATTTGTGTTTTTTGGGGAGGTAAGCGCACCTGATATTTCATTTATAGTCTTCCATTTAAATTTGCTGTCTTATCCTCACAGCTCGTAAAATATTGTCAGAACTATTCGTGCAACAAAACCTCCCCCACAACCTCAAACGTCACCACCGCAACCACCACTACGACTACAACTACTGCTGCGACGACATCTGCTGCTGTGCTGCTACTACTACTACTGCTGCTACTACCACCAGAGGGGAGGAAACAGAACGCATAGAACATTCATATCTAGATAGAAAGATTCCGCCACTAGAAAGGTGAGGCTATAGGTTATATTGCTTCTACCAAGGGAAGAAAACAAATTGCAACTGGCACTGTTGCTATGGAAACTGTTCGTTGGCTACTGATGGATGGCAAAACATGTATCGGGATATCCCAAGAAGAGTGATCAATTCTTGATTGATTCATTCATTACTACCACCACCACTACCACCACTATTACTACTACAACTATTACTAATACGTCTTCTACTACTGCTGTTACTACTACTACTACTACTACTACTACTACTACTACTACTACTACTACTACTACTACTACTACTACTACTACTACTACTACTACTACTACTACTACTACTACTACTACTACTACTACTACTACTACTACTACTACCACCACTACCATCACTATTACAACAACAACAACGGCCACTACCACTATTACTGCTAGTTATTTGACCACCATTACTGCTGTTGCTGCTACTGCTAGTATTACTCATACTACTACTACCATTGCTACTACTGCTGTTGCTACTACTGCTAGTATTTCTCATACTACTACTACCATTGCTACTACTGCTGTTGCTACTACTACTAAAGCTGATGCTGATGCTACCACCACTACTACTGCTACTGCTGCCGCTGCTCCTAGGACTACTGTTATTAGGACAACATTCAAAGTAACAGTAATAAATGCAACAACAAAAGCAGATATGACATTTACAGCAGAATAAGACACACGTTCCTGCTGTATTCTATACAGATTTGTAAATGTACATGCAACGTTTGCTAAAGTTGTGTTGCAACAGCTCGTAGTAACAAGAGAACAGGTGGCTGGTCACTCTGACCCGCATCCCATGCCAGCGTTAAAAAAAAATATGGAAGGCGCAAATTGTTTCCTTTTTTTAAGGTTTTATTTTAATGATTTTCCAGAAGACGATATTTTTCATTTTCCTCAAGTTTCCTCTAGTTGTATTTTACTTTACTTTCAAAAGGAATGTTGTAAACTAATTTTTTTTCCTGAACTGCAAAGTCAGTTTTTGTGAAGCTGTCGCGGTTTCACTAATGTTTCAATATCTTCGTGTTGAATGCTGACAGTCGTGTGTGACCATGATTCTTCAACTCACAGTAACTCTAGTCTCTCTTGTCTGTTTTATTAACTCATTCGAGCCTTTTGACCGATTTTTTGGAATCTGTGTATGCTTTCTGTTGTATCCCTCATTACGTTGACCCACAATAACCTACATTGCCAAGGTTTCCTCTCCTCATTACGTTGACCAGACATCACCACATTGCCAAGGTTCCCTTCACTCATTACGTTGTCCAGACATCACCACATTGCCAAGGTTCCCTTCACTCATTACGTTGACCAGACATCACCACATTGCCAAGGTTCCCTCCACTCATTACGTTGTCCAGTCATCACCACATTGCCAAGGGTTCCTCTCCTCATTACGTTGTCCAGACATCACCACATTGCCAAGGTTCCCTTCACTCATTACGTTGTCCAGTCATCACCACATTGCCAAGGGTTCCTCTCCTCATTACGTTGACCAGACATCACCACATTGCCAAGGTTCCCTTCACTCATTACGTTGTCCAGTCATCACCACATTGCCAAGGGTTCCTCTCCTCATTACGTTGACCAGACATCACCACATTGCCAAGGTTCCCTTCACTCATTACGTTGTCCAGTCATCACCACATTGCCAAGATTTCCTCCACTCATTACGTTCACCAGACATCACCACATTGCCAAGGGTTCCTCTCCTCATTACGTTGACCAGACATCACCACATTGCCAAGGTTCCCTTCACTCATTACGTTGTCCAGTCATCACTACATTGCCAAGGGTTCCTCTCCTCATTACGTTCACCAGACATCACCACATTGCCAAGATTTCCTCTCCCCATTACGTTGACCAGTCATCACCACATTGCCAAGGTTTCCTTCACTCATTACGTTGTCCAGTCATCACTACATTGCCAAGATTGCCTCCCCTCATTACGTTGACCAGACATCACCACATTGCCAAGGTTTCCTCCACTCATTACGTTGACCAGTCATCACCACATTGCCAAGATTTCCTCTCCCCATTACGTTGACCAGTCATCACCACATTGCCAAGGTTTCCTTCACTCATTACGTTGTCCAGTCATCACTACATTGCCAAGATTGCCTCCACTCATTACGTTGACCAGACATCACCACATTGCCAAGATTTCCTCCACTCATTACGTTCACCAGACATCACCACATTGCCAAGGTTTCCTCTCCTCATTACGTTGACCAGACATCACCACATTGCCAAGATTTTCTCTCCTCATTACGTTGACCAGTCATCACCACATTGCCAAGGTTTCCTCCACTCATTACGTTGACCAGACATCACCACATTGCCAAGATTTCCTCCCCTCATTACGTTGACCAGACATCACCACATTGCCAAGGTTTCCTCCACTCATTACGTTGACCAGACATCACCACATTGCCAAGGTTTCCTCCCCTCATTACGTAGACCAGCCGTCACCACATTGCCAAGGTTTCCTCCACTCATTACGTTGTCCAGACATCACCACATTGCCAAGGTTTCCTCCACTCATTACGTTGACCAGACATCACCACATTGCCAAGGTTTCCTCCACTCATTACGTTGCCCAGACATCACCACATTGCCAAGGTTTCCTCCACTCATTACGTTGTCCAGACATCACCACATTGCCAAGGTTTCCTCCACTCATTACGTTGACCAGACATCACCACATTGCCAAGGTTTCCTCCACTCATTACGTTGCCCAGACATCACCACATTGCCAAGGTTTCCTCCACTCATTACGTTGACCAGACATCACCACATTGCCAAGGTTTCCTCCACTCATTACGTTGCCCAGACATCACCACATTGCCAAGGTTTCCTCCACTCATTACGTTGACCAGACATCACCACATTGCCAAGGTTTCCTCCACTCATTACGTTGCCCAGTCATCACCACATTGCCAAGGTTTCCTCCCCTCATTACGTTGTCCAGTCATCACCACATTGCCAAGGTTTCCTCCACTCATTACGTTGACCAGTCATAATGAGGGGACCAACCAACCACTTTAGGAAGAGAGACATTTGCGACAAGAAAGGAATTTTACAAGATTTGAAGATTTGCCCATGAATGAAGATCTTAGTAAGATCAACGAATTACTCTTTGCAGATGACCAGGCCTTGATAGCAGATACAGCCATGAAATTGCAACAACATCTAACATCCATGAATGAAGAATGTAAAACAAATAATATGAGAATCAACACTGAAAAGACAGAAGTAATGTCAATAGGAAAAAAGAAGACAGATCTAAACATAGCAATAGAGTGCAAAGGCATTAAACAGGCATCTGAGTTTAAATATCTGGGAACTACATTTACCGAAGATGGGAAATTGGATAAAGAAATTGACATTAGATGCAGTAAAGCAAACCAAGTATTGGGACAGCTAGCCCCCCTCTTACAGCATTAGACAATCCCAATCAGCACAAAGAGACATCTTATTCAAAGCATATTTATTCCAACTCTGTACTACCAGTGCCAGACATGGTCACTCACAACAAACCATAAAAGAAAATTAGTAACCACGGAATTGAGACGTCTGAGAAGGGCTGTAGGAGTGACCATAAGAGATAAGATCAGGAATGAGATCATAAGAAAACGAGTCGGCACAGAACCAATTTTGGATTACATACAAAGACAGCAAGTGAAATGGTTTGCCCACTTAGAGAGAATGCCTTGTGACACCATACCATACAAAGCATACATGGAAAGAGAAGAAGGACGTAGAGCACGGGGTAGACCAAGAACAAAATGGGAGGATAACATCAAAGAAACTCTACAACAGCACGATGTGCCTATGGTCGAGGCAGCCAGAAGAGCTAGAAACAGAACCTTATATCTCCCTCGACACCCACAGCGGTAAAAGAGGAAGTGAAGAAGATGAAGAAGAAGAAGATTTGCTTCAAGAACAATGGGTAACCAAGACCGAATTTGTATCCCCAGTCGCCTCACAGCAATGAAGGCCACTTTGAGCCTCCGTTCAGTTGCGAAGCGTGTTGTGATATGAAACTATGTGTCTTTAGCTGAAAGGGTTCACATCTTTCTTGCATTATGTGTTGATGTGAATCAGGCAGCACACCCCTGACAAGATACAGCAAGATACGGCATGCAATGTCATGTTTGATCATATGTTGTGAACTCATCAGTTTAGTTAATAAGACATTGTTTTCAAAAATCCGTTTGGTTAATTTATTACATCGTCATTGTGCAGTGAGTCCTTTGCAGAACGTCGCTCTCATCAAAACTCGGCCTCTCGTTAGCTCTCTTGTCTCATGCACTTTCCTACCCAAGTTGTTACTTATATCATGTGCCCATCTTCGTGCTGGTCGGCCCCTGCCCTTCTTTCCTGACATCATACCTTCTATTCTTTACAATAGGCGTAGCGCTTGATATGGTCAAAATATTTGTCTTTGAGTCCAAATGCTGTTTGCTAGCCAATGTTATAGGTAGACACCAAACCAAATGGTTTGGTCATATAACAAGAGTGGTGTCAGACAGGGCACCACAGAGAGCTATGTTATTCTTCTTCTTCTTCTTCGCGTTCACCAGCTGTACACTCTGGCGTAAAGTTCTGGTTGTTCGTCCACTTCTGGACTGCAGTCCTGCTCCAGAACCTGAGTGTTGCGTGTGCATCAGTTTTACAGATCTGATTCAATTGAATGTAGACTGCTGGTTCCTTGCCTCTCAGGCAGATGCACTCCGACTTCAAAGGAAGCTCCCCAGTTAGTCGACTCTTACGACAAGCTTTTGGGGAGGCAGTGGGTCTATTCTTGTTTTCCCCACAATAGGGCCCTGGAACCACACGGGGGGAGGGGGGGGGGCTATGTTATTCAAATACAGCGGTAACAGACCAGAGGTCGACCACGCAGAACTGAACTACGGAAAAATTAGAGACACTGAAAAATACTACATACGAAGCGAACAGAAGTGTCCGCTCCAGAGATCTCGTCCTGCCCTGACGCCGCGAGGCATTCCAGGAGTAGAGAACAGAAGTGTCCGCTCCAGAGATCTCGTCCTGCCCTGACGCCGCGAGGCATTCCAGGAGTAGAGAACAGAAGTGTCCGCTCCAGAGATCTCGTCCTGCCCTGACGCCGCGAGGCATTCCAGGAGTAGAGAACAGAAGTGTCCGCTCCAGAGATCTCGTCCTGCCCTGACGCCGCGAGGCATTCCAGGAGTAGAGAACAGAAGTGTCCGCTCCAGAGATCTCGTCCTGCCCTGACGCCGCGAGGCATTCCAGGAGTAGAGAACAGAAGTGTCCGCTCCAGAGATCTCGTCCTGCCCTGACGCCGCGAGGCATTCCAGGAGTAGAGAAAAGAAGAAAGGTATTTCTTTTCCACATGGTTGGTGGTATTCTGAGAATCTTTCTATAGCATTTCAATACAAAAGCTTCTATATTATTTCTAAATGATTGCCAGATAGTTCACGACTCGCAGACATATGTTGCTACAGGGACGACACCTCCTCTTCCTAGAGTCCACGCCGTGGGGCGTTGGTAGTCATGTCTCTCCACAACCTTCTGTCTCGTGTACTTTCAGCCAACTCTGACACAGAGGATTCTCCATGCCATGATGTCAGACTGTCCAGCATCTGTTCTTTCTGTCTCCCTCTGCCTCTTCTCGCCTCCAACTTTCCTACCGTCACGGTGTACTCCAGTTTTCCCCTTCTAATTACATGACCACAGAATGTAGATTGTCTCTTTCTGATGTAGGCAATCAGTTCTTTTCGTGAGCCAGTTTCTTTCAAGACTTCTTCATTTCTCGTTTTTTTTTTTTAAAATCTGTCCGGGGCATTCTCACCATTCGGCTACAAAACCACATCTCCGCAGTCTCTAAATAAGTTTTCACTAGTTTACAAACTGTCCATGATTCACTACCGTATATCAATATAGGATTTATATAGCCTTTGAGAATTCTCTTTCTCGTCTCAATTGACAAAGAAATATTGCATAAAATATTCTTCATTGTGTAAAATGCTGCTTTTGCTTGAGCTGTTCGACATTTAACTTCTTTAACACATCTTCCATCTGATGTTATCAGGGAACCCAAGGACATAAACATCAACTTGCTTGAGCTATTCGACATTTAACTTCTTTAACACATCTTCCATCTGATGTTATCAGGGAACCCAAGGACATAAACATCAACTTGCTTGAGCTATTCGACATTTAACTTCTTTAACACATCTTCCATCTGATGTTATCAGGGAACCCAGGGACATAAACATCAACTTGCTTGAGCTATTCGACATTTAACTTCTTTAACACATCTTCCATCTGATGTTATCAGGGAACCCAGGGACATAAACATCAACTTGCTTGAGCTATTCGACATTTAACTTCTTTAACACATCTTCCATCTGATGTTATCAGGGAACCCAGGGACATAAACATCAACTTGCTTGAGCTATTCGACATTTAACTTCTTTAACACATCTTCCATCTGATGTTATCAGGGAACCCAAGGACATAAACATCAACTTGCTTGAGCTATTCTACATTTACTTTGATGTTTCTGGAGGGTCAGTTTTCTTTGTAATCACCACTCCTTCGGGAACGACACTTTTTTTTTTCAAAATTGTGTGATTAGTGACTAGAAAGCATTATCACCACAGCACTCCGGACAGATCTATAGGTGCTCCGATCTCCTCCTCAAAAGCTTCACTAGCGTCTTCCTTGCTGGCTGGTGCTCAACAATAGGTTTTTCGTGGTGTTTAATCTATGTATTGCAACGGTCATCAACCTTTTGGTTTCTGTTGCACAGTTTCCGTTGGTATTTATTATGCGCTTAGATATTCAAGTTTGTGAGATTTTCAATTTCTTCTTCATTTTGTTGTTGTTGTTTAACGGGCTGTTTTGTCTGCCGATCTATAAACTGGAATTATCAGAGGTTCTTTCTACGGCTTGTGTGCTTATTGGCCAGGTGTGATACACACACACGGGCGCGCGCCTACACACACACATATTCAACATGACATGTTCCATAGAGCACTTTAACACACAATGTTCTAAGGCTAGTGTGCCTACTAGACAGGTCTCTCTCTCTCTCTCTCTCTCTCTCTCTCTCTCTCTCTCTCTCTCTCTCTCTCTCTCTCTCTCCCTCTCTATCTATCTTTCACACACACACACACACACACACACACATTTACCAGCTCATATTCAATTTAGCAACGTTAACACCCGGTGGTTTGCTTTTCGTTTCGCTAATAGAATTGTTTCGCTGCTAGTTCTAATCGCTACATGTTCTATTCCATATTTTAATCGTCTCACTCTGCCTGAAACAAATTCTTGCATATAGCAATGTGATCATTCTTTCAGCTTGAAGGTGGACTTGATTTCTGTTTTCTTAAAGTTAAATTATACACTAGACAAGAACATTTTACCAATGTTCAGACATTATGTTTTGTGTATACAAGGAGACTTTCTATGTTAAATTAATTTGATAATAAATTTGAGTATTTTCTAAGAATGTGTCTTGTGTAGGCGATCCACTAGTAAGAGAAACAGACAGACATACAGACATACCTTAATGTGGGCAGACAAACAGATACACAAACTGACAAACAGTTAGATATACAAGTACTAGACAGACGGACAGATAGACAAACTGACAAACAGTTAGATATATAAGTACTAAATAGACGGACAGATAGACAAACTGACAAACAGTTAGATATATAAGTACTAAATAGACGGACAGATAGACAAACTGACAAACAGTTAGATATATAAGTACTAAATAGACGGACAGATAGACAAACTGACAAACAGTTAGATATATAAGTACTAAATAGACGGACTGATAGACAAACTGACAAACAGTTAGATATATAAGTACTAAATAGACGGACAGATAGACAAACAAATACTTTCACATTCAGGCATGCAGGCAGACATATTGGCAAACAAAGATGGACAGAGATAACACATGTGATAATCGGATTACTATACACAAAGATAGACAGAGATAACACATGTGATGATCGGATTACTGTACACAAAGATGGACAGAGATAACACATGTGATGATCGGATTACTGTACACAAAGATGGACAGAGATAACACATGTGATGATCGGATTACTGTACACAAAGATGGACAGAGATAACACATGTGATGATCGGATTACTGTACACAAAGATGGACAGAGATAACACATGTGATGATCGGATTACTGTACACAAAGATGGACAGAGATAACACATGTGATGATCGGATTACTGTACACAAAGATGGACAGAGATAACACATGTGATGATTGGATTACTGTACGTAAAGTTAGACAGTGATAACACAGGTGATAATTGGATTACTGTACACAAAGATGGACAGAGATAACACATGTGCTGATTGGATTACTTTACACAGAGATAGACAGAGATAACACATGTGGTGATTGGATTACTCTACCTAAAGATGCACAGAGATAACACCTGTGATGATTGGATTACTGTACACAAAGATAGGCAGAGATAACACATGAGATGATTGGATTACTGTACTCAAAGATGGACAGAAATAACACATGTGATGACTGGATTACTGTACGCAAAGATAGACAGGGATACCACATGTGATGATTGGATTACTGTACACAAAGATGGACAGAGATAACACATGTGATGATTGGATCACTGTACACAAAGATAGACAGAGATAACACATGTGATGATTTGATTACTGTTAACAAAGATGGACAGAGATAACACATGTGATAATTGGAATACTGTACACAAAGATGGACAGAGATAACACATGTGATGATTGGATTACTGAACACAAAGATGGACAGAGATAACAAATGTGATGATTGGATTACTGTACACAAAGATGGACAGAGATAACACATGTGATGATTGGATTACTGTACTCAAAGATGGACATAGGTAACACACGTGATGATTGGATTACTTTACTCAAAGTTGGACAGAGATAACACATGTGATGATTGGACTACTGTACTCAAAGATGGACAGAGATAACACATGTGATGATTGGATTACTGTCCACAAAGATTTACAGAGATAACAAATGTGATGATTAGATTACTGTACACAAAGATGGACAGAGATAACAAATGTGATGATTGGATTACTGTACACAAAGATAGACAGAGATAACACATGTGATGATTGGATTACTGTACACAAAGATGGACAGAGATAACACACGTGATGATTTGATTACTGTACTCAAAGATGGACAGAGATAACACAGGTGATGATTGGATTACTGTACTCAAAGATACAGAGATAACACATGTGCTGATTGGATGACTGAACACAAAGATGGACAATGATTACACCTTCAAGGATGAGCTTACTGTACTCACTTTGCACCGATGGCTAGATTGAAGAGCGTCTGGCTCAGTAAAACCACCTTCTTCTCCTCTGGAATGTGAAAACTCACTGAAAATACTGGCAACACTAAAGGAAAGAAAAAGAGAAGCAGAAGAAGAACATCAAAAACATGATCACTTAAAACTGTTGGCGTTTCAGGGATGTCAAAAAGTAAGGATGTTAATTTGTGTGTGTTTACAGCAAAGGAAGAAAAGTAATCAAAGGACGAAATGTTTAGTGCAAAGGGGGAAAACTTCATTGAACTACAATGGATAAGAGTTAAAAGAAAGACAGTTAAGATCACTTCAGCTATAATCAGTTTCCACTAGGTAGGTTTTTAACACAGACTGGCCGACCGACAGACAGACAGACAGAAAGACAGACAGACAGACAGATAAATAGATAGATAGATAGATAGACAGACAGACAGACAGACAGACAGACAGACAGACAGACAGACAGACAGACAGACAGACAGACAGACAGACAGATTAGATAGATGGATGGATGGATGGATGGATGGATGGATGGATGGATGGATGGATGGATGGATGGATGGATGGATGGATGGATGGATGGATGGATGGGAAGGAAAGAAACGGATGGATGGATGGATGGATGGATGGATGGATGGATGGATGGATGGATGGATGGATAGATAGATAGATAGATATAGATAGATAGATAGATAGATAGATAGATAGATAGATAGATAGATAGATAGATAGATAGATAGATAGATAGATAGATAGATAGATAGATAGATAGATAGATAGATAGATAGATAGATAGATAGATAGATAGATAGATAGATAGATAGATAGATAGATAGATAGATAGATAGATAGATAGATAGATAGATAGATAGATAGATAGATAGATAGATAGATAGATAGATAGATAGATAGATAGATAGATAGATAGATAGATAGATAGATAGATAGATAGATAGATAGATAGATAGATAGATAGATAGATAGATAGATAGATAGATAGATAGATAGATAGATAGATAGATAGATAGATAGATAGATAGATAGATATTAGAGAGAGGTGGTTGAAAGATGTAAGAGAGAGAGAGAGATTTAGACAGAGAGGTAGACTCACAGAGAGAGGGAGAAAGAACCGAACTATGGTTGTGCGACCCTTTTGCCATCCACAGTGGAAAAGCGGCTAGCCTCTCGGCCTGTCGCCCAGAAAGTCATAATTTTGAATCCACATCCAATCAGATTCATTTTGTCAGAAATGACCTTGGGTCCTATAACGATCTAGCCTAAAACAGGTACCAGGTAAAATCCTGGGAAGTAAAGACGGCTGGTGTTATTTTGACTTTATCATCCAAAAAAATACACGTCTAGTGTCGTATGCACGGTTTGACTTTAGTCAAACGGCGTTTTTTTAGCCAAGTCATGAGAAGACTAGACTAAAAACTCAGTACTATATGAGACGGTGTTCTTTGGCCAGGTCATGAGAATACTAGAATCTCATTACTATATGAGACGGTGTTCTTTGGCCAAATCATGAGAATACTAGAATCTCATTACTATACGAGACAGTGTTCTTTGGCCAGGTCATGAGAAGACTAGAATCTCACCACTATACGAGACGGTGTTCTTTTGTGAAATCATGAGAAGACTATTCTATTGTAGACTAGAATCTCTGACGGAAACTACAAATATACATGATGACAAATGTTCGTGAACTTTTTAATACATTTGCATATAAACTTTTACTATATAAATAAACAGATCAGAACACAAAATGGACAATTATGACAAATGGTAACACAGCTTACCATACTCGTGTTCTCTGACGGGCCAGGTTTTCAGCTGAGAAATACAATAATAATAATAAATAACTATACGAGACAGTGTTCTTTGGCCAGGTCATGAGAAGACTAGAATCTCACCACTATATGAGACGGTGTTCTTTGGCCAGGTCATGAGAAGACTAGAATCTCATTACTATATGAGACGGTGTTCTTTGGCCAGGTCATGAGAATACTAGAATCTCATTACTATGTGAGACGGTGTTCTTTGGCCTAGTCATGAGAAGACTAGAATCTCATTACTATACGAGACGGTGTTCTTTGGTGAAATCATGAGAAGACTTTTCTATTGTAGACTACAGAATTCCCTGACGGAAACTGAAAAAAAAAAAAAAAATCAAATAGGTGCACATGATGCAAGATTTTCGTCAGCTTTTGAATAAATCTGCATATCAACTTTTACAATATAAATAAACAGATTAGAACACAAAATGGACAATTATGACAAATGGTAAGAACGAGACTGATAATACATTTAGTCGTGTGACTTAAGAACGAGACATCTGACAGATGCCGTTGTTTTCAGTCGTGAAGAGAGTAATAACATTATGATAATACAAGGTTTAGTAAAATTACAAACTGGTACCAGAGACGACCCATAGATAATACATAGGGTTTAGTCGATGGTTAGAGAGTCACACGAGACACGTTAGAATAAAAAGACATGATAATACAGTTTATTAATATACGTTGTAGACTACGGATGAAGTAAAATATAAAATGTCTTGATTTTTTTTTAAACTAGCTAGCTGCTGAGACATGATAATACAGGGTTTAGTCGTAATGGTTAGAGAGTAAGAACGAGACATGATAATACAGGGTTTAGTCGTGATGGTTAGAGAGTAGTCGTGATGGTTAGAGAGGTAGAGAGTAAACGAGACATGATAATACAAGGTTTAGTCGTGATGGTTAGAGAGTAAGAACGAGACATGATAATACAAGGTTTAGTCGTAATGGTTAGAGAGTAAGAACGAGACATGATAATACAAGGTTTAGTCGTAATGGTTAGAGAGTAAGAACGAGACATGATAATACAGGGTTTAGTCGTGATGGTTAGAGAGTAAGAACGAGACATGATAATACAGGGTTTAGTCGTGATGGTTAGAGAGTAAGAACGAGACATGATAATACAGGGTTTAGTCGTGATGGTTAAAGAGTAAGAACGAGACATGATAATACAGGGTTTAGTCGTGATGGTTAGAGAGTAAGAACGAGACATGATAATACAGGGTTTAGTCGTGATGGTTAGAGAGTAAGAACGAGACATGATAATACAGGGTTTAGTCGTGATGGTTAGAGAGTAAGAACGAGACTATGCATACGTTTGAAATGAGTGAAACACTTAACACAAGCAATCACACAGCGGGCGTGACAGTGCACGTTTGACAAAGAGTGTGGAGCTATGGAACGCCTGGGGTGTCTTGCACTATTGCAACGTCACAGACTGGATGCCATCGGATCCAAGACCTTACTGACCAGAAGAAGAGGCATCCAGTTGCTGCCTCAACACTGAAGCCAACGCATCAAGAGAGTGGAGAGGGATCAGTCAGCGAGAGAGAGAGAGACGAGGGAGGGTTAGACAGACAGGCGGACGGACAGACAGACAACCAGCCAGGCAGACAGGTGGGTGGGTGGGTGGACAGACAGACAGACTGACGGACGGACAGAGAGACAGAGAGACAGACAGACAGACAGACAGACAGACAGACAGACAGACAGACAGACAGACAGACAGACAGACAGATAGATAGATAGATAGATAGATGGATGGATGGATGGATGGATAGATAGATAGATAGATAGATAGATAGATAGATAGATAGATAGATAGATAGATATTAGAGAGCGAGCGTGCAAGAGAGAGACAGAGAGAAAGAGATGGAGATTGATAGAGAGAGAGACGGAGAGATAGAGACGGAGAGAGAGAGATAGAGAGACGAAGAGAGAGAGAGAGAGAGAGAGAGAGAGAGAGAGAGAGAGAGAGAGAGAGATTATAACCCCAATTAAAATAAATTCGACAAAAACTTCACAATCTGACAGCACTAATTCCTATAGTTGTCACCACCAGAACTAGCAGTTGCTCTTGCCCGCTAAAAGTCTCTATGTTCGACAACTTGTTCGTGTCTTGTACGGAAAGGCACAGGAGATTTACAACGTAAACAATGTTATCCTTATCGGCTGCAAACATTTGGCCATCTCTGTTTGCTGATCTGTTAAGTTTATGTTTGAGCTACATGTGGATAATCTGCTCATTAATAATTGTATGTTCCTGAAACAGAAATTCTAAGGGCAAAATGAACTTTGAAGGACTGTGTTGCTGTAGTTATCATCATCATTACAATCACCATCATTATGATCATAATTATTTGTATCATTGTCGTTGCCGTGTTGTCCATCACGAGAGAAGAAGGCCACTTTTAATTCAAAGTAGCAATGAACAATGATTATGTGGATGAAAGTGGCTGATTTAGTCCAATAGGAGCTTGGAAAGTTCTTGAACAGTGCAGACAACAGATTAAAGCCGCAGTAGGTATGTGATTAGAGATACGGTTTTATCTAGTCTTCCTTCGTTTCTCTGCCTGTGCAACCGCCGCTGCCTAGCAGGCCGACGCACCATACCTGAGGGACGTACGCTATCCAGGAACGGTCTTTTGCAGCAGTCTTCCACGTCGCTGTGTTGATGCCAAAAGAATTGAGAGCAGTTTTGAGAGAGTCCTTATAGCGCTTTTTCGTCCTCCCTGTGACCTCTTCTCTTACTGGAGCTCGCCATAAAATACTCTCTTTGAGAGGCGATATTCTGGCATGCGGGCTAGGTGACCAGCCCAACGCAGCTGATGATTCTAACTTGGGGGTCTAGTGTGTCAGATACTAGTTGTACCTCTGGCAAGGTGACTGACATGTCGTTCTTAGGGCAGTTCACCACCACTGGGCTAGATCCGGCACTCAGCTCTCTCCTGTGGCTCCAGGCAGCTGTCAGATTGCGATAGCGCCCCCCCCCCCTAGGGAAACAGTTTTGACGGGCTGGATAAACTAGGATAGGGTAGCCGACCTGGTTCTAAACCACTCGGTGATTGGAATATGCCTACCCTGCATGCAAAGCCTGGACTCGGCGGATGATGCAAATAAAACCTCTTATGTTTCAGCCGACAAGAAGGCATTTACCAGCAGGCTCTGTGGAGAGCTTCGAGCAAGGCAGCACACTAAAGAGGCCTGGGTCATCCACTGTACCTAAGTCCATTTTCAATCGTCTTGACCTTGTCCTGCCATTGGATCAAGGTGGACGCAAGCGATAGACGGAGGTCGACGAACTACGCAACTCTTCCTCACTTAAATCCAAGTCCTTGAGCAAGTCACCGTCATCAAATTATCATCCATTGTCGTTGTCATATTCATAAACATCATCATCCTTATCATCTGCAACATCCTCACAATAATTAATCGTTGTCGTAATTATCAACAACGTCACCGTTATCATCGTGGACGTTGTCGTCAGCTTAACCGGTCAAAAGACTGGCGTTGATGTCATCTGATCTCGTAATTCCACGGACCTCATGCCCTCCTCTTTCACTCAGAGCCAATGCTCTTCCATTCACATTTGCAGTCAGTTTTTATTTTCCTCACCCTAAATTCTCAAATTCAGTACTTGCAACGTGTAAGACATTTGGCTCGCTAGTAGAGAAACCACTCTGATGGAACTTGCAACGTGTAAGACATTTGGCTCGCTAGTAGAGAAACCACTCTGATGGAACTTGCAACGTGTAAGACATTTGGCTCGCTAGTAGAGAAACCACTCTGATGGAACTTGCAACGTGTAAGACATTTGGCTCGCTAGTAGAGAAACCACTCTGATGGAACTTGCAACGTGTAAGACATTTGGCTCGCTAGTAGAGAAACCACTCTGATGGAACTTGCAACGTGTAAGACATTTGGCTCGCTAGTAGAGAAACCACTCTGATGGAACTTGCAACGTGTAAGACATTTGGCTCGCTAGTAGAGAAACCACTCTGATGGAACTTGCAACGTGTAAGACATTTGGCTCGCTAGTAGAGAAACCACTCTGATGGAACTTGCAACAACATTCGGAAGCACTCGCTGCTCCATTTTTGCTGATTCAGATACGTATGTGTGTGTGTGTGTGTGTCTGTGTGTCTGTGGTAGAACCAAACATTGCATATACAGAACCCGATTTTACTACTTTAACACACACACAGACACGCGCGCTCACGCACGCACACACACACACACAGATACGCGCGCTCACGCAGGCACGCACACACACACAAGCTCACACACGCCATCTCACACACATGCACACATTAACAAGTACGTAAAAGAGCAACAACCAAGCATGAAAACAAACAAGCAGCGGCCTAAACGTAAAGACAAATTTCAACACTTTAATTTTGAAAAGGGCAGTAAGAGCTACTTCAAGCGATTTTCCCTGGCACAGGAATGGGGTGACTTTGCGGTGAAGGATTGGCAGGAAGTTTAGAACCTCGACCACCCACTACTTACTAGCGTGCACCAGAAAACGCCACAACTGTCTATCATCATCATTATGTGATTTCTCAAATAGCAGATCCATAGCGGAACGTCTCTGCCAATTTGGCCACGCCGGAAAGACTCGCATGTAAATAAAATTGTCTTGGGACGATTGTAACATAAATCATAACATTTAAATACAGACATGGAAATTTATATATATATATATATATATATATATATATATATATATATATATATATATACACACACATATATATATATATATATATATATATATATATATATATATATATATATATATATATATATATATACATTCACACACACTCACAAATGGACGCTAGGCAAGGTCACTGATTTGAGTTGTGGCAAACAGTTTGCTTCTGCCAGACGGTGGCCATTGCATTTTTTCTCCATTTGAAGACTGGAAGGATATAGTTTCATCGCCCAGCTACTGTGTTGAGTGCATGGCGCGACGCTGTGAGCTGCGGATTTAATTTGGAATGTTTTTCGACTGTGACCAATGTTGAGATGCAGAAAATGGCACGTGGCCTGTCGTCGCAATATTGGTGGTGCCCTTGTGCGATTAAAATTGATCGCTGTGTAACTGCTGATCGATTGGTAGTTTCGGCTACCGTCGACGATGAACTATATTTCTAATGTAGGACTGTTTGTGTTAGCACTTCTGATGGCTAACGTATGCATTTAATGCGTGTGTCTGCTAGTGCATATGCTGAGACATCAGTCCTTCAATCTCTCCACAAGGGACTGTGATAAACATTTTGTGTGTTTTTCGTTGGCACAGGAGCGGAGCAACTATGAGGTGACCCGTTTGCTATGAATCTGAAACTAATATTATCAAGATTACACACATTCACATGTGCATACATTACAAAGAAACGTATACAGATATGTACATGCAAATAGGACACACGGAAGTGTATATAAACACACACAAACACATAAGGAATCAAGCAAACACACTGACGGACACACATAACTGACCCCGTTGGTGAACTTTGCTGTCACAGTCCAGTTGCCATACACGGGGTTTTCTGGGATTTTGATGATGTCATTAGCCAGCATGTTTGTGCTGTCGATAACCTTGCGACTGATGGTCATCCCGTCAGGGTTCTGGGGATCGGTCAGAAGTGGTTGGTCAGATCTCCCCACACATAAGAT
The DNA here is from genome assembly GCA_905116865.2 of Candidula unifasciata. Classification (NCBI taxonomy): domain Eukaryota; kingdom Metazoa; phylum Mollusca; class Gastropoda; order Stylommatophora; family Geomitridae; genus Candidula; species Candidula unifasciata. The sequence goes on along the minus strand of CAJHNH020000087.1, from coordinate 123,741 downwards.
CAAATGTAACTAGTCACATTGGTGAGATCCACAACAGACCCACGCTTAGTTATCATTCATTCTAACAGTCTAATGTTTTTTAACGTCTCAAAATAAGGGCGTTGGCAGTCGAGCAGATTCCCTTGAAACTTGAACTTGGTAAAAGAGGAAAAAAAAAAAAAGAAGCAAGCGAGCTCATATTAAGAAATCAATTCACTAACCACAAAAAACTGAGTAGGAAGCACAAAGGACCAAAAAAAAAAAAAAAGTGGTGGGGGGTGGGGGTTGGATTGGAGTAGAGGAAAGGGAAAAAAAAGACTCTTACTGGTACAGCTAAATGTTATGATCCAAGTCTTTTTCAATGGCTAAAGAAGAAGGAAATATCTATGCCTCAGCATCCAATTGGGGAGTCGCGTAGAGAAAGACACAATATAAAGGACATTTTAAAAGTCAGCATCCGGAAGAACCGTTGGGAAACGAAACACAACAAAATGTGTAACCAAAATGGAAAGATAAATAAATAGTTCTTAAAACGTTGGGGGGGGGGGGGGGGCAAAAGGGGGTTTGGGGGGGGGGGTAATAATAGTTATGTGAAAGTATGACGAAAATGTATTCTTGCTGTGGCCAGAGCGCCTAAACTAAAATTATGCATGAGGTAAGTTTCCGAAAAGAAAAACGTGGGTCTGATCCCAAAAGCAATATTTTATAGCAGTGATAGAGATGCTAGTTTCGCCTCTTTAGTCAGAACAAATAAACGGAGGAAACCTGGTTTAGGTGCCTCCTTCTAAATATCCGTAAGATGTTCACGAAAACTATCATCCGGCTTCCTACCGGTTTGTCCAATGCCATTATTGCATCATTTACATTTCTTAGCATAAATGTTATTGCCAGACTGACGAGAACTAGCGGATACGGGTCACAAGCGGATGCTGTTTACGTCAAGTGAGAACGCACTTTACAATACCATCAAGGGCCAGTGTGAGGAGTATAGCTTGTAAATTACAGTCTCGTCTGTAGGCCACTCCTTGGTTTGCATTTCACGTTCCTCGGCAGACTGGATTGTTTGGAGGAGAGATTCGATGACGTCCTGTAGACCCATGTGAACCTTCTTTAGCGCAATGCTCGTGCATAGTTGCGCATCTGGCGCTCTCATCTATGGACATTGGCAGCGAGGTTTTGGTGAGCGGAAGGTAGCTCCTTACAAAGAAATACGCAAACAAATAATGTGTGAGTGAAGTTGAGAAGGCGCCGAGTACAGTTATCTTGAGCTTTAGACAGGCAGAACGTTGACATGGCAGACCTGACACTTTACGCTCAGTAAGAGTTGACGTGTGAGCGTGGCCGTAAACATTAATGAATTAGAACAAGTATCAAGTAAACCACTTAACTAATTACGTTTGTTTAAAGAACAAGAATTCACCTACAAATCATCCAGTGTTTAACTATGCGATGAAGACGACCATGTTCCCATATGAACATATACCCTATGTATTCCTGATAAGGGCCACGGCGAGTTGACAAGAAAAATGGAAGAAGGCATGGTACCAAGAAACAAGAGGGAGAGGCTGACTAACAGGAAGATGGGCATATGATAGTGAAACAGGAAGTGCACGAGTCGGGAGAGGTGGCGAGAGAGACCATTTCTTTTACACAAGTTGTGATTTAGAGCGACAAAATGATGATTCTTCTGCGTCACTAAGATGTTCTAGCTCTGTCGACATATGCCGCTAGCACTGACTTTCTACCTTCCTGTCGATCGACAGTTTTGTCACTGAGGGAAGGGGGGTACACATTACTCAGTGAAAGCACATCTGAGGCAGAAGTGGGTGCACTGGTGGATGCTCGTTCAGTGTTGCAGTCAATGCAAACAACGATAAGCAACAAACGTTCAGAAAGCCTATATCTCTTGTAAGTCAAATGGGTCAGCTGACCAAGTAGAATGTGTTCTGGTGGATCCCAGGTCACTGCGACTTTAGGAGAAATGAAAGAGCTGACTACTTGCCAACAACTGGGAGCAATACAGGATGCACTTATCATGACAATAAAAAAAAGATTGAGGCAGCTGTTTAAACATACAGGAACACCTCTCACACGAAGCACATCTCGAAGACACAATGAACCACCCCACACGAAAAAAACCGACCAAAGTATGTAGGTTATGAAGTGGACCAACATACTCCGCAGCAATATGTACAGGAGGTGCAAGATAGGATCAGAAATGTGTTCACTTGAAAAGACACGACAAAACACTGAATACGCGCTGCAGACAAGTTGTCTATGTTAGTAGTGAGAACCCGCAATAGGATTTGAACAACGAAGTCTCTGGGATCTAGACGAACATTGCGATTTCTCATCCATTCTTTTCTCTAAAAGTCTAGTGCGATTATGTCTGTCTTTACGTCAGGGGGACACTCTAATTGTCAGAACTGGGACATTCAGGTCAAAGCCCGTCGCCGAGTCATCACATCCCATTGAAAACTCGTCTGTGTGTTAGTCGAGTGTTGGATCATTACACCCAAGTGTCGGGCAATGAACGTGACTTTCTAGTTCAAGAGCTCACGTGTGTGGGTGTTTGTGCGCAGCTGGCCATACTACGGTCTGGTAGTGTACTTTCAGTTCTTTCAGTCAGGTGTAGCGGATAGTTACTATGACAGCCTTGCGAGTTACCATGTTCGAATCCTTATATAGGCATGGATTTTTATTATCAGGACGATCGGTCTGCAGTGATATCACTTTCGGCTGGTTGCCTGGGTAACGAGATCGGACAGCTTGCTGATCAAAAACGGACGTCAGATTGTGTCAGAGTTCTGTATGTTAGAAGTCCAATAGCAGTTGAAATATGAAACAGTAGGCCACGCGGCCACAGCTCTGGTAAACTTTTAGAAGAAACCTAACCACGTGTAGATGGGTCAGAGATAGCCAACTTGAGTCAAATATATCCAACAGTCACAAGCAAACGAAGGAGACTGATGTGCAATTATTGCAGGATAGAGCAACCCTCTTTGGTCGAGAGTAACGCAGAGCAGGTCTGACAAGACGCTGCTCTGGCAAACATTCACAATGAGAACAAAACAGTTTCTACAAAATAATATTTACAGCACGTATGATTATGAAATCAAACGTGGAACTTCGCTACTGAGTTTCATGTTGTGTGGTCATAGGGAAAAGTCTGACACGTTTATGAAGACGTCGGCGGACACTAAATTTGATAAATCGATGCAGACACACAACACACACACACACACACACACACACACACACATACACACACACACGTCGACCTACTAACCTGAATATCCAACTGCACAGGCCAGCTGACTGGGCGGAAGTGTTCATTGAGAGTCATCACTCTGGTGTACACTGGAGAGTCAACCAAGAAAACACGACAAAGAACAACATAGAAGTTAATTGGGTAGTAGGGGCAGATACAGGGCAGCACCTCAACCACCACACTCTGTGAATAATTACTGCCATTATGGCACTGCTGAATTATGTAATCACATAGTTATTTCCTTGAATAGTCTGGAGTGGACATGTTTTTCATAGTCTGTCCTCGTCTGCAGCAGATAAAACACATAATGGCGACGAGTTCTCGCATATTGACTGGGAGCATTGATATGCCAGGTGAGCAGTTATAATGCGAATGTTTCTATCTCCTTCTCTAACGCCCTTATATTATTGAACTTTCCCGGGTACTCCCCAGGAAGTCACCGAGATGGAGTAAAATAAAGAAAGGAACTTCCGTCCATGGACTGGTATTTGAGAAAGGGTCGACCAAGGTTTTTGCTGTGATAAAGCACGACAGTGAATGTACAGGCGACAGAGACTAAAGTCCACCCCTTAGTCTTCCTGCCACAGTGATGTGGGGCAATCAATACCCAGATAGTACACTTAACGCCCAGGGAACTCGTCAGCATGCTCGGAAAGACTGTCGGCTCGTCCCCTTGGATCGAATTGTGGGCCAAAGAGACAGTTCGTTTGAAGATGTATTGGTAGTTCATTTCCGTGATGAAATACGGAGGTTGTGAAGAGACTAGAAATGACAAGAACTGAAAGAAAGAAATATGAAAAGTAAAGGACTCTTTTGGACAAACAAATATGAAAAGTAAACAACCCTTTTGGACTAATAAATATGAAATATAAGAGACCCTTTTGGACAAATAAATATGTCATTTAAAACACCCTTTTGGACAAATAAATGTGAAATATAAAAGACTCTTTTGGACAAATAAATTTGTCACATAAAAGACCCTTTTGGACAAATAAATGTGAAATATATAAGACTCTTTTGGACAAATAAATGTGAAATATAAAAGACTCTTTTGGACAAATAAATGTGAAATATAAAAGACTCTTTTGGACAAATAAATGTGAAATATAAAAGACTCTTTTGGACAAATAAATGTGAAATATAAAAGACTCTTTTGGACAAATAAATGTGAAATATAAAAGACTCTTTTGGACAAATAAATGTGAAATATAAAAGACTCTTTTGGACTAATAAATGTGAAATATAAAAGACTCTTTTGGACAAATAAATGTGAAATATAAAAGACTCTTTTGGACAAATAAATTTGTAAAATAAAAGACCCTTTTGGACAAATAAATGTGAAATATAAAAGACTCTTTTGGGATAATAAATGTGAAATAAAAAGACTCTTTTGGACAAATAAATGTGAAATATAAAAGACTCTTTTGGACAAATAAATTTGTCAAATAAAAGACCATTTTGGACAAATAAATGTGAAATATAAAAGACTCTTTTGGACAAATAAATGTGAAATATAAAAGACTCTTTTGGACAAATAAATTTGTCATATAAAAGACCCTTTTGGACAAATAAATGTGAAAGGTGTATGGAAACACAAATAGCGAGCCTCAGTACCTGCTTGATCCGGTGTGTAGATGGGCTTGTCTGTCTGGATGAAGATGTAACCGGGGCTCTCGTTGACCAACAGCTGGGCCTCCTTCTGGAAGTAGGGCTTGTGTCCCACGGTTTCCACCACCAGGTAGACGAAGGTGGACGTGGCTGTCCGCTCTTTGATGTCGGAGACACCTACCGCCACCTTAGCCATCCCGACCTCGCCTGTAGCAAGTCAAATGGTGTAGTTACAATGTGGGGAGGGGGGGGGGGTAGGGATGAAGTAAATACACGACGGTCGTGCAGACGAAATGAGCGAACAGAGAAGCAGACAGACGGGGACGACGGACTGACAGACAGGCAGATAGACAGACAGACGGACCGACTTACGGACCGACAGACAGATAGATAGATAGATTAGATAGATAGATAGATAGATAGATAGATAGATAGATAGACAGACAGACAGACAGACAGACAGACAGACAGACAGACAGACAGACAGACAGACAGACAGACAGACAGACAGACAGACAGACAGACAGACAGACAGATAGATAGATAGATAGATAGATAGATAGATAGATAGATAGATAGATAGATAGATAGATAGATAGATAGATAGATAGATAGATAGATAGATAGATAGATAGATAGATAGATAGATAGATAGATAGATAGATAGATAGATAGATAGATAGATAGATAGATGGATGTTTGGGTGGATGAATAGATGACAATGATATTATGTTAATTATGACGGATATGTGTTTATATTGATAGTGATGATTCCGTAACATTGATGATAACATTGATGATAACATTGATGATAACATTGATGGGATACTATTGACGACTGTGGAGGCGTGGTTATTGTGATACAAATGCACGATAACGGAACCAACAGGCCAACCACTGCTCACCTGGCGGCACGGTGACGTGTGTCTCCGAGAAGGTCGTCTGTCTAGCCGGGTAGTCCTGCAGGTAGATCTTGTACACCACACTGTGTTCCACCTCCAGAGGAGTCAGCGTCACCGTCTCCTCGGTCTCCAGGCGAAGAACATTGGGCAGGATGACCACATGCAAGGGGCTGGCCACACACGAGACACACAAGGAAACCAGTTACAATCCAGTTATTTTAGAAAACACATTAGGTTGTTAGCACAGCTTCAGTCTACATTAGCCTTGTTACCAGCGAAAATATGTGGCCAGTCTGGGAAGAGGCAAACAAAGACAACAGGGCATTGGATCGTGTGGTGTGGAGGAGACACATTAGGAAGGGAATGCAAATGAAGGTATAAATGATTGCAGAAAGGATGAGAGCTGGGCGTCTTAGAAGAACCAGACTAAACAGAAATGTTGACAACAACGGTTCTGAAATCTTATGCTATAATTTTAAAA
>CAJHNH020000087.1:0-112500 GCA_905116865.2 Candidula unifasciata | reverse complement strand
ACAATGATACAGATATTGCTAAATTCTGACATCTGCCTAAATTATCATATTCATTGTAAATCAGTTCATAAGTTAACATTTGGTCCCCTTGAAGTGGGGCCCAGGCGACTGCCCATCGTGCCCACTCTCTAAAATAGACCTAGTACTGATAACGACACGAATACAAGAAAGCGAGGTCATGACCTAAATCACTAGCCTTCAAACCCCCCCCCCCCCCCCCCAAAACTCCCCAAACGGAAGTTTCAAGGCAAGCGTCGAGAAATGTTGCAAGTGAGTGCATTTGTGCTTGTCTTAATCAGGATTGATTGTCAGCTTTATCTGCCATTAAAACAAAATAGCACAGCCAGCTTTGTGTGGAGAGTGATCTACGTTATGTCTTGTCCAGAGCAAGCCAAATATAGCAGATATCACCAAGACAAAACAATGTCAACGAGCACATTGATATTACGACGCTAAATTACACATTTTTAGTGATTGTTTCTTTTGTTATTTGACACTTTGTGTGTGTGTGTGTGTGTGTGTGTGTGTGTGTGTGTGTGTGTGTGTGTGTGTGTGTGATTGTTTTCCTTCGAGTTCTTGTTAACAATATTTGAGATATTGTGTTGTTTCTTGTTGTCCTCTTTTTAATTACATTTTGCCCTGGTAAAAACAGGCAGTCATGTTTGATCGTTGTTGAAATTGTACTTCAGTTATAAAGGATTCACTTATTTGCTTCATTTATGTAATTCTTACTGTAGTATGCACCTGACGAGATAATTGTGCAATCTATTGTTTGTGTCTTATTTGTTCACATTTCGTTTTGTTGTGTTGAGAGGACGGTAAGTGATCTCGCGATAAACAGAAAGGGACGCCTCCTAAAATGGTTGGAGGCCAGGTAATAAGAGAAAATCGATGAATTCATCGGTCTTAAAAATGTGGCCAAGCCAATGCTCAAAGAAGTAACGACTTTCAAGAGTTTCTTTATACACACAAGTTGGCTACTGGCAGTGCCAGATTTCTTAACATTACTCTGACCAATATTTTCTTTTCGGGTCGGTCTCCCCAATGCCCAGCCTGGCTACCCGAAGGATTTTACGTCGGTAATTCCGACTGAACGGGGAAACCGCCCGATATATAAAAGCTAGATAATATATGACTAGATGACTGAAACCACACATCACACCATAGGTTGATGTGACCTAAAAGAGTTCACACCACAGAACAGTGGAACAGCAGTTTTAGAATGCGTTTCGTTCAAATATTGTCAAAAGCATAGCAAGTTACCTGAGTGATCTAAATACACACAGACTTACCTGCAGACTATGACCGTCATCAGGTTGACAGATATAATCCATGCTGTTATGTAATCCTTCATCATCACCATCATTATCGAAATAATCTCTGATCAATGTTTATCTGGCGACAATTCTTCGAATGTGGAGATTAGATGGGAATGTTAAAACTAATAACTGCCTGTGGGAAATGTTTGTTCCGTCAACGGAACAAATAAAATAATGACACCGGGTGATAAAATGTGAAGGAAAACCAGCACAGGCTCTGTATAGGGATGGAGTCTTGTTGAGCGTACTTGAAACAACAGTACACTGTTAGTACAGTAGAGTTAGCTATACGGCTGCATGTACTTTTATAAAAGGTATATGAACTTGAATAAATGATAAAATCTCTGCAATATATGGCGACAATTGATCAATAAATGGATTGTTTAAAAAAAAATAATAGTAGATTTATTAACAAGACTTTGAATAAAGAGTAGGTTTTCTGTACAACAGTAACCACAATAAATAAATGATAAATCATATTCACAGTAGATATTACAATAAGAACTGGAATAAATAAATAGTACAATCTGCGTATAGTAGAGATAGTGAAAAGAACTAGAATAATTGATAAACTGTGTGTACACTAGATATAGCCGCAAAAAATGGCATGGTAAAATCTGTTACAGAAGATTCAGCAACAATAACTAGAATAATTGGAAACAAATCGTGGTACAGCAAAGATGGTGACCAGAAGTGCGATAAACAGAACGACTCTCTACAGTAACTACAACGACAAGTCCTTGGGTACATAGTGCACCAAGTGTACAATAGATATAGAGGCACTTTATATTTCAATAAATAGTTTATTTCAACCGAGTCACTGGTGCATAACGAAAAGTATTTGAATAAACAGTTTCCTGAGTGGGTTCCGAGACCCCGTTGTGGGAAAAACAAGAATAGACCCTCTGCCTCCCCAGAAAACATGTCGTAGTAGTCGACCAACTAGAAGATCCTTCGAAGTCGGAGTGCATCTGCCTGAGGGGCAAGAAACAACCAGCTGCACACAATAAAACCAGTTAAACGGATGCACACGCAAAACTCAAACCCCCACACAAAGCCAAAGTCTAAGTGGACGAACAGCCAGGACTTTCCGCAGGAGCTTACAGCCAGTGAAATAAACACGGAGAAGAAGAGAAATAGACAGTAACATTACGTCACATTGGCGTATCCTGATGTACGGGAATACAAAGTGCATACTTGGCCTTGTGGTTCTAGTAGAAGTACTTACCGTATGGCATAGTTTCAATTGTAGGGCGACAACTTCTATCATATGTTAAGCTGAGCTTAGTGACAAAAACTGTACCTAACAATGCAGATGTAGGCAAGTCAGAGTGGCAATTAGGCAAGCCAGAGTGGCAAGTTGGCAAGTCAGAGAGGCAAGTAGGCAAGTCAGAGAGGCTAGTAGGCAAGTCAGAGTGGCAAGTAGGCAAGTCAGAGTGGCAAGAAGGCAAGTCAGAGTGGCAAGTAGGCAAGCCGGAGTGGCAAGTAAGCAAGTCAGAGTGGCAAGTAGGCAAGTCAGAGTGTCAAGTAGGCAAGTCAGAGAGGCAAGTAGGCAAGTCAGAGTGGCAAGTAGGCAAGCCGGAGTGGCAAGTAGGCTAGTCAGAGAGGCAAGTAGGCAAGTCAGAGAGGCAAGTAGGCAAGCCAGAGTGTCAAGTAGGCAAGTCAGAGAGGCAAGTAGAAAAGCCAGAGTGGCAAGTAAGCAAGTCAGAGTGTCAAGTAGGCAAGTCAGAGTGGCAAGTAGGCAAGCCGGAGTGGCAAGTAGGCAAGTCAGAGTGGCAAGTAGGCAAGTCAGAGTGTCAAGTAGGCAAGTCAGAGAGGCAAGTAGGCAAGTCAGAGTGGCAAGTAGGCAAGCCGTAGTGGCAAGTAGGCAAGTCAGAGAGGCAAGTAGGCAAGTCAGAGAGGCAAGTAGGCAAGTCAGAGTGTCAAGTAGGCAAGTAAGAGAGGCAAGTAGACAAGCCAGAGTGGCAAGTAAGCAAGTCAGAGTGTCAAGTAGGCCAGTCAGAGTGGCAAGTAGACAAGCCAGAGTGGCAAGTAAGCAAGTCAGAGTGTCAAGTAGGCAAGTCAGAGAGGCAAGTAGGCAAGTCAGAGTGGCAAGTAAGCAAGCCGGAGTGGCAAGTAGGCAAGTCAGAGAGGCAAGTAGGCAAGTCAGAGTGGCAAGTAGGCAAGCCGGAGTGGCAAGTAGGCAAGTCAGAGAGGCAAGTAGGCAAGTCAGAGAAGCAAGTAGGCAAGTCAGAGAGGCAAGTAGGCAAGTCAGAGTGTCAAGTAGGCAAGTCAGAGAGGCAAGTAGGCAAGTCAGAGTGGCAAGTAGGCAAGCCGGAGTGGCAAGTAGGCAAGTCAGAGAGGCAAGTAGGCAAGTCAGAGTGTCAAGTAGGCAAGTCAGAGAGGCAAGTAGGCAAGTCAGAGTGGCAAGTAGGCAAGCCAGAGTGGCAAGTAAGCAAGTCAGAGTGTCAAGTAGGCAAGTCAGAGAGGCAAGTAGGCAAGTCAGAGTGGCAAGTAGGCAAGCCGGAGTGGCAAGTAGGCAAGTCAGAGAGGCAAGTAGGCAAGTCAGAGAGGCAAGTAGGCAAGTCAGAGAGGCAAGTAGGCAAGTCAGAGAGGCAAGTAGGCAAGACAGAGTGTCAAGTAGGCAAGTAGGCAAGTCAGAGTGGCAAGTAGGCAAGCCGGAGTGGCAAGTAGGCAAGTCAGAGAGGCAAGTAGGCAAGTCAGAGTGGCAAGTAGGCAAGTCTAAGATAATCAGAGGGAGTAGTGCAGACATTTTACGATAGAAAAAAATATCAGAGCCTTATCAAGTACAGACTTCGCCACGTAGTAAACATGTAGACAGGAATTCCAATCAATATCAACATTTCGCACAGCTGTCATTTCTTTAAAAAAAAAAAAAAACAAACATTGTGTACATGTTACAAACTTTACATCACTACCGAATCAAGAATAGCATTCAGAGGAAGAAATATTACAAACTTTGCAGAAGCACTGTATGAGCTATTATAAATGTGACAATGAACTGAATAAAATAGTAGAAACTTTACAAAAGAAATGTATGAAATATTACTAATTTAGCAGATGCATTACATGAAATATTACTAATTTAGCAGATGCATTGTAGGAAATATTGCTAATTTAACAGATGCATTATATGAAATATTACTAATTTAGCAAATGCATTATATGAAATATTACACATTTGGCCTATGTGCAGATGAAATACTACACAATTTGTAGAAGTACTAAACGAAATACCATATAAAGTTGTTGGTAGTACTCGATTAACTATTATAAATTTAGCTACACAACGAAATATTACAAACGTCCCGAAGTTCACTTCCCATAAACATTGGAAACATCTGCCAATCTATGCACGGTAGATTTATCAACACAGATTTCAAACTTCAAAGGTAAACTGTCCACGAGTGCTTCCGAGTTGTCTATTTACAATGTTACATCTGTTTTTAATTGTAAACTGAAAAGTACACTCCGTAATTACACGTCCTGCTGTGAAGAACACGTTTCAGTTCAAACATGAATTATCCACACCAAATTCTTACAAAACTACTGAATCAAGTGAAACCTAGCATTCAGTTGATCAACGCTCATAACAGATTGTAAAACCAACAATATTCACCGCTGATCTAAGAACCGAGAACCTGTTGAACTATGAATTAAAAAAGAAAATGTAGACTTTTGCCTAGTTTTCAAGTGTGTTTATCCTAGTGGACTGCTCGCATGCCGCGTTTCTAATGCTCAGGCTGGCTCAGAACCTGTACTGTACAAATAATGAAACAGAAAATAAAGAAAAACTCCTGTCGACAGCTATGCCGGTTTAAAAATACGCAGAAGCGGCGTGGCAATGAAATATTTCAGCCAGACTGAAAGGTAGATAGACGTTGCAGAGGATGCCTTCCATTAGAGTTCCCATCCGCCAGATTCCACAGGGAGCGTCAAAAAAACCTGACTCGCAGACGTGTTTGGTGATCCAGGGGTGGTAATCCTGCGTGTTACTACCTGGCTCCAGCCAAATAATAAGAGCATCAAATATATTCTTAGAAACGAAAATCATGTTACCTCAACCGGCACCGCCTTTTACTTTAACTCAGTTTAGTCAGAGTGTTACATTAACCCTCGCAGACCCAGTAATTCAGTGGCTTCTTGTCTTGTCGGGTAAACGTACAAGAAAAATAAAGAAGTCAGGCTTGGGAAAAGGGTGCGTGGGGGTGTATGAACTGACGATGGAAAATAGATTATCAGAAAAGTATAGACTTATTAAAAACATGCTCTGTTTTAGCAGGTTTATTTTACAAGAAGTAATAAAGCACATAATTAAACCAGCTTTCATCTATGTTTCACCACTGTGTGAGGTAATTCCCTGTATATTTCACTACCGTGTGTTGGGTAATCCCCTTTATGTTTCACTACTGTGTGTGACGTAATCGTCTGTATGTTTCACCACTGTGTGTTAGGTAATCCTCTGTATGTTTCACCACTGTGTGTGAGGTAATCCTCTGTATGTTTCACTACTGTGTGTGACGTAATCCTCTGTATGTTTCACCACTGTGTGTGAGGTAATCCTCTGTATGTTTCACTACTGTGTGTGACGTAATCCTCTGTATGTTTCACCACTGTGTGTGAGGTTATCCTCTGTATGTTTAACCACTGTGTGTAAGTTAATCCCTGTGTGTTTCACCACTATGCGTAAGGTAATCCCCTGGGTGTTTCACCACTATGCCTAAGGTAATCAAATGTGTTTCACCACTATGCGTAAGGTAATCAAATGTGTTTCACCACTATGCGTAAGGTAATCAAATGTGTTTCACCACTATGCGTAAGGTAATCAAATGTGTTTCACCACTATGCGTAAGGTAATCAACTGTGTTTCACCACTATGCGTAAGGTAATCAACTGTGTTTCACCACTATGCGTAAGGTAATCAACTGTGTTTCACCACTATGCGTAAGGTAATCAACTGTGTTTCACCACTATGCGTAAGGTAATCAAATGTGTTTCACCACTATGCGTAAGGTAATCAACTGTGTTTCACCACTATGCGTAAGGTAATCAAATGTGTTTCACCACTATGCGTAAGGTAATCAACTGTGTTTCACCACTATGCGTAAGGTAATCAACTGTGTTTCACCACTATGCGTAAGGTAATCAACTGTGTGTTTTCCCACTGCTTGTGAGGTAATCGTCTGTCTGTTTCACCACTATGTGTGAGGTAATGCCCTGTATGTTTCACCAATGTGTATGAGGTAATCACCTGTATTTTCCCCCACTCTGTGTGAGGCAATCCTCCGTTGACTGTTTCACCACTATGTGTGAGGTAATCGTCTGTATGTTTCACCACTGTGTAGGACGTAATCACCTGCATATTTCCCCACTGTGCGTTAGGTAATCGTCTGTATGTTTCACCACTGTGTGTGAGGTAATCCCCTGCATGTTTCACCACTGTGTGTGAGGTAATCCCCTGTATGTTTCACCACTGTGTGTGAGGTAATCCTCTGTATGTTTCATTGTATGTGAGGTAATCCCCTGTGTGTTTCACCACTATGCCGTAATCACCTGTATATTTCCCCATTGTGTGTTAGGTAATCGTCTGTATGTTTCGGAACTAGTTAACTGTGCCAACACATTATAATTTTACCATAAATTAGCCTACGCACTCAACCGGGCTGAACTACTGAACCTAACATTCGCCTAGAAAGACCACGTCAGCAAAAAAAAAAAAAAAACCGCTACGCTGGTTTCTGCAACGTCCTGTAAAGGATGTGCAACTAACATAACTCAGCCGGACTGTGCCACAAGTGACTATTCTTTGCCCCCTCGTGCAGCTAACTTAACTCAGCCGGACTGTGTCACAAGTGACTATTCTTTGCCCCCTCGTGCAGCTAACTTAACTCAGCCGGACTGTGTCACAAGTGACTATTCTTTGCCCCCTCGTGCAGATAACTTAACTCAGCCGGACTGTGTCACAAGTGACTATTCTTTGCCCCCTCGTGCAGCTAACTTAACTCAGCCGGACTGTGCCACAAGTGACTATTCTTAGCCCCCTCGTGCAGCTAACTTAACTCAGCCGGACTGTGCCACAAGTGACTATTCTTTGCCCCCTCGTGCAGCTAACTTAACTCAGCCGGACTGTGCCACAAGTGACTATTCTTTGCCCCCTCGTGCAGCTAACTTAACTCAGCCGGACTGTGCCACAAGTGACTATTCTTTGCCCCCTCGTGCAGCTAACTTAACTCAGCCGGACTGTGCCACAAGTGACTATTCTTTGCCCCCTCGTGCAGCTAACTTAACTCAGCCGGACTGTGTCACAAGTGACTATTCTTTGCCCCCTCGTGCAGCTAACTTAACTCAGCCGGACTGTGCCACAAGTGACTATTCTTTGCCCCCCTCGTGCAGCTAGTTCTGCTGTCCATAATCTTGTTATGGTCTGTCTCTGTTTCTCTGTTATTCTTGGCTCTCGTTTTAATCTCTTTGATCCTGTGAGTTCCAGTGCAAATACATTCTAGTGATTTATTATCATGATTTCTCAATATGTGTTCTATCTAGCGCTAGCGTCTGTTCGTGATCTGTTGAATCGTTTGAATTTGATAAATTTACTCTTCAAAGTTTACACGAATGATTCTATCACTACTCAATTCATTATATTCTATACTGTATTAGTTAATACATTTGTGTTTTCATAGCTGCAACAAATTAACTGAATATTATTTTTTTTTTTAAATCATCAACTGCACTTGTGAGAAATGTTGTTTTGATTTATACTCGAATTTACCGCCAGCCTTATCCCACCTCTCTAAAATACGTCGGCTGTCTTCTATTGATGTCATTCACCTGTCATGTTCTAGCAGTTTATTTCATTGTTTAGATCTGTGGCCTTCGGGGAGAGGGGGGGGGGGGGGGGGGGGTAAAAAGGTTTCCTGGGGGTGTTGAGCAATTTTGATACTGAGTACATATTTACTTGTCATAATTCGGTTATTAACGTGTTTTCCTTCAATATTATTATAAATAAAATATTTTCAAAAACTGTTTGTACAACTTTCAGGTCAAGGACGTTTGTGTGTGTCAGCAGCCGTGTGTACAACTATCATTAGAAATGTAATTAATGTGATAACACGCGCATTGAATTATAGACCCAGAAATCTAGAACACATCATGACCGAAACTATCTTCGTGCTTTATGTTTCCCTTGGCAGACAGATTGCCTGGATCTGCACCACTGGGTGGTGATTTGATACATGACAAGGCAGATGTGGTCAAGGCCCTTTGGGAACAAGCAACTGGATCAGTAGAGAAAGAAGATTATTATGGCCTGGAGAAAATGAGGTATCTGGGTGTAACCAGAGGGTCTGGTCGGCTCACTACACACAGGGCAAAGACAAGACGGATATATAACCAGATTGTGACCTGTACCATCAGTATTGGAACTCTTCGATTGTTCGCTGGCTGCTGAAAATGAGGACGGAGCACGCATGGGAATGCCCCGAGTGCTGTGATGTCAAATCATCTCACTTCAACTGTTTTCCTTGTTGCAGAATATATTTTAGTCACATTTTGTTATGCTGTCCGAGGGTTGGAGAGGCGACCTAGGTGGGAGGCGTGTCAAATACTCAAAAGAGGTAGGACGTGGGGATCTTGTCATCACGCCTTTTTGGAGCTATTTATAAAAACTGTAGACACAGGGGGACTCCCTACTTGCACAGGAACGGGAATCCCCGTTGACCTAGTTGGCCTATAAAAAAGAGTCTGTCGTGCTTGTCAAAAACTCAAAAGGGCGAAACTTGAAAACAGTTGAAGATCGCTGGTTTAGATAATTCTGGATGCGAGTTCTCAGCGAACTTGAGTCAGGATGATCAAGTGTGGCTTAGATTACTTTAGGGACACAGTTACAGTTGCTTCTGGTCTTCTTCACATTGTTGTTCTTGTTGATGGTGGTGGTGGTGGTTGTGGTGGTGGTTGTGGTGGTGGTGGTGGTGGTGGTTGTGGTGGTGGTGGTGGTGGTGGTTGCGGTGGTCTTCTTCTCCTTCGCTTTCTTCTTCCCTCACCAAAGAACTTATAATAAGAGCAAAAAGCACTAGAATGGTAGAGATCGGTAACCAGTGAGTAATTAATTAGTTTTTTTGCTCTCATGTATGTTCTATACTCATACAGATTCTATAGCCGGTTCTATGCCCAACTAGATTCTATACCTAGCTAGACATACCCAGTCGATTATGCCCGATGTAGATTCTATACCCGATGTAGATTCTATACCCAATGTAGATTCTTTACCCAGGTAGAATGGATATTCTATACCCCGGGGTCTCTATACTCAGACAGATTATTTACCCAGGTAGATTATATATCCAGCTAGATTCTTTACCTAAGTAGATTCTGCCACATGTAGTCTGTATATCCGGGCAGATTCTGTACCCAGCTGCATTCTATACCCAGGTGTTTTTTGTACGGAGTTAATTTCTATACTCAGGTGTTTTTTTTTGTAAGGAGTTAAATTCTATACCCAGGTAAACTGTATAGCAGGAAAGATTGCATACCTGGGTATATTCTATACCCAGCTAGTTTCTACCCCAGGAGGGTACAATGTTTTAATTGCTCAAAATCGTTTGTTTGAAATAAGATCAGAGAAGTTTGTTAGTTGTGCATCTTTTTTTTACCAGACATTGCAAATTTCATCATGAAATTATCTGCTTGTTTTTATATGGTTTTACAAAACAGTTTCAAGTTCAGTGTTTGCCATTGCTTTCTTGATGTCGATTCTCATATGATTACCACAATTACCTTTCCTGCATCGCCTGCATCTGGAACCAAATCTGGTATTAAGGAATTACAAAGCTCGCTCACTAGCAACGCACAAGTCACACACTCCACAAGGGGACGTAATATTATTAAAATGTATCCATTGTGGCTTTGGTTAATTGCCGCCCCTGTTAAATGTGGTGTTTTTTTTTCGACGTAGTCTTGAGATACTTTTTGATTTACCTTCCCTGTAATTCTGGGGCCCCGTTATAGGGACCTTCGAGGGAGGTTCACTGTCCGCCTGACAAAAATATTATTATCCGAATGGTGGAACTCCTCGTCACCCATTGTTTATCCATGGTTGTGCGGTCCTGTGGGATTAAAGGTCACGCAGTGGCCCGTGTTTACAACCAGGGGGTAGTTAGATTTACATGAGAGGCTGCAGTGAGCTGCACTAGTGCAACGGTTAGCGCGCTCGCCTGTCAGTCTAGGCTGATGTGTTCGAACACCTTGGGACATCTAGTGCATGCGGTGCTGACTCCATGTGTTTGTAGATCAGTCCGCACTCGATATTTGATGTTGTGAAAATCTTACCAGCCCTGCTTACTTCTTATAACATTAACAGTTGTGGTCAAAGCCTCGTGCAGTCACATCTATATACTCCTGTATACTCCACAAAGATGTGTTTTATCTGTCTAGACTTCTATTTCTGACCTCTGACATGTCCCAGTATTCTTGTCTTGTCTTCTGGGTCATTTCTGCACTTTCTCCCATGCGGTTGCCTGCTTGGCTGTTTAGTTCTTTTTTTCAATGCTTGGTTTGTTGTATGTTTGGTTAGCTGACTTTTTGAATATCTTTGATTGGCTGACTGTTTTTTGTTGTTTTTGTGTAGATTGGTTGGCTGTTTAGTTTGTTGGATGTTTAGTTTGTTCTTTGTTTGCTTTGCTTGTTTGTTGTGTTGACTGTTTGACTTGTGGGTTTGGTTGGCGGGTCGATTCGTTGGTGATAAGTAATTAGTCGGGATTATTTCGTATCACTGTGGGTGCTCCGTGATCACAAGTTCTTGGATTTCCCACTCAGATGACCCCGCCCATTCTTTGTTGATTAAACTGATCTTTATGTGCTGGGGTTCGGACCACTTGCTCGTGACGATCCCCATTTTCCAAATATGGACCCCAAAGTTAACTTATTTATTTGACCTTTATTTAGGTGCTGTATTAAGCCATAACTCTAGTGCGTGGCTTGTATCCATGGGAACGAGACTGACGTGGAAACTTGTCTTATGTCTCGGAAGCGCCATCTATGGTACAGATGGCTCTTCCAGGACGGAGGACCAGTTTCCACGCTGGCCTCACTCCGACAGATGGCGGTTCCGGAACAGAGGACTAGTTTCCACGCCGGCCTCACTCCGACAGATGGCGCTTCTAGGACGGAAGACACGTTTCTGATAGATGTAAGCCGCACTCTAGAGTTAGATAACACGACAGTCCATACTGGAACGTCACATTTCAGGAGAAGCATGGAAGGAAGACAGCTTGCTATCGACGAGTACAGCATACACAAACTGACAGGGACGAGGTCTACACGGCCATGTTTCCTCCACTGGTTATAAGTATCTTATTGTCAATAATCCCTGGTGCCTACTTGTGCAAACATTGTTACTAGACAAGAAACGGTAATACTTCATTTTTTAAAATAACACTCCGACTGGCTGGTACCTTTCCTCCTTTCTAGATGACAACATTATTTGATGCTATTGGGAGGCATGTGAATCACTCACCATGGCGATAGACAATTACTGCCAGGGATGAAGTTTCTTCTCTCCATAACACAGAGCCTGGGCAGTACGGTAGAGACCATGTGTTGTTATGCCAGCCTGATCCCTCTCTCGGCATGTGTTGTTAACGTCAATGGCTACAAAGGGTAGGAAACACAGACACGTTTAGAACAAAGCGTGCTGTAGAGACTAGATGAGAAGAGCAGTATTCTCTCAGTCCGCCTGTTAAAGCTTCACTCCTAGGTCAACTACCAACCAAAGCAAAAAGCCTATGATACGACAAACTTCTTTTCCACTACACTATATCTACTGTGTAAATATTGTATTTCTATGACATCCACTTTGTAAACTGGACTTTTTCAGATTGTAACGATACAAACATGTGTGCTTCGGGTTTCTAAAAGCAGGACCTCACGCATATTCAAAAACTTCAAGGTGCCCCAATCAGCAAACCAAAAAATATTGTAACCCTTCCCACCTTGGAGAGAAGAGAAGAAATATAGCCGTGTGAAATTTGAACTTTACTGCCGAGGCAAAACCGGAAATGGTACGCATAAACAGAGCGAGGCTGAAAAACAATCAAATCACAGATCGATATCCGGTGACTCTTAGAGCAACTGTCTGTAGAACAGAGTTCCAGGAGCGTAGAGTAACTGTCTGTAGAACAGAGTTTCAGGAGCGTAGAGTAACTGTCTGTAGAACAGAGTTTCAGGAGCGTAGAGTAACTGTCTGAAGAACAGTTTTAGGAGAGTAGAGTAACTGTCTGTAGAACAGAGTTTCAGGAGCGTAGAGTAACTGTCTGAAGAACAGTTTCAGGAGAGTAGAGTAACTGTCTGTAGAACAGAGATTCAGGAGAGTAGAGTAACTGTCTGTAGAACAGAGTTTCAGGAGCGTAGAGTAACTGTCTGTAGAACAGAGTTTCAGGAGAGTAGAGTAACTGTCTGTAGAACAGAGTTTCAGGAGAGTAGAGTAACTGTCTGTAGAACAGAGATTCAGGAGAGTAGAGTAACTGTCTGAAGAACAGTTTCAGGAGAGTAGAGTAACTGTCTGTAGAACAGAGATTCAGGAGAGTAGAGTAACTGTCTGTAGAACAGAGTTTTAGGAGCGTAGAGTAACTGTCTGTAAAACAGAGTTTCAGGAGCGTAGAGTAACTGTCTGAAGAACAGTTTCAGGAGAGTAGAGTAACTGTCTGTAGAACAGAGTTTCAGGAGAGTAGAGTAACTGTCTGAAGAACAGTTTCAGGAGAGTAGAGTAACTGTCTGTAGAACAGAGATTCAGGAGAGTAGAGTAACTGTCTGTAGAACAGAGTTTCAGGAGCGTAGAGTAACTGTCTGTAAAACAGAGTTTCAGGAGAGTAGAGTAACTGTCTGTAGAACAGAGTTTCAGGAGAGTAGAGTAACTGTCTATAGAACAGAGATTCGGGAGAGTAGAGTAACTGTCTGTAGAACAGAGTTTCAGGAGCGTAGAGTAACTGTCTGAAGAACAGTTTCAGGAGAGTAGAGTAACTGTCTGTAGAACAGAGATTCAGGAGCGTAGAATAACTGTCTGTAGAACAGTTTCAGGAGAGTAGAGTAACTGTCTGTAGAACAGAGTTTCAGGAGCGTAGAGTAACTGTCTGTAGAACAGAGTTTCAGGAGAGTAGAGTAACTGTCTGTAGAAAAGAGTTTCAGGAGCGTAGAGTAACTGTCTGTAGAACAGAGTTTCAGGAGCGTAGAGTAACTGTCTGTAGAACAGAGTTTCAGGAGCGTAGAGTAACTGTCTGAAGAACAGAGTTACAGGAGAGTAGAGTAACTGTCTGTAGAACAGAGTTTCAGGAGAGTAGAGTAACTGTCTGTAGAACAGAGTTTCAGGAGAGTAGAGTAACTGTCTGTAGAACAGAGTTTCAGGAGAGTAGAGTAACTGTCTGTAGAACAGAGTTTCAGGAGAGTAGAGTAACTGTCTGTAGAACAGAGTTTCAGGAGAGTAGAGTAACTGTCTGAAGAACAGTTTCAGGAGAGTAGAGTAACTGTCTGTAGAACAGAGTTTCAGGAGCGTAGAGTAACTGTCTGAAGAACAGTTTCAGGAGCGTAGAGTAACTGTCTGAAGAACAGTTTCAGGAGCGTAGGGTAACTGTCTGTAGAACAGAGTTTCAGGAGCGTAGAGTAACTGTCTGTAGAACAGAGTTTCAGGAGCGTAGAGTAACTGTCTGAAGAACAGTTTCAGGAGAGTAGAGTAACTGTCTGTAGAACAGAGATTCAGGAGCGTAGAGTAACTGTCTGTAGAACAGTTTCAGGAGAGTAGAGTAACTCTCTGTAGAACAGAGTTTCAGGAGCGTAGAGTAACTGTCTGTAGAACAGAGTTTCAGGAGAGTAGAGTAACTGTCTGTAGAACAGAGTTTCAGGAGCGTAGAGTAACTGTCTGTAGAACAGAGTTTCAGGAGCGTAGAGTAACTGTCTGTAAAACAGAGTTTCAGGAGCGTAGAGTAACTGTCTGAAGAACAGAGTTTCAGGAGAGTAGAGTAACTGTCTGTAGAACAGAGTTTCAGGAGAGTAGAGTAACTGTCTGTAGAACAGAGTTTCAGGAGAGTAGAGTAACTGTCTGTAGAACAGAGTTTCAGGAGAGTAGAGTAACTGTCTGTAGAACAGAGTTTCAGGAGAGTAGAGTAACTGTCTGTAGAACAGAGTTTCAGGAGAGTAGAGTAACTGTCTGAAGAACAGTTTCAGGAGAGTAGAGTAACTGTCTGTAGAACAGAGTTTCAGGAGCGTAGAGTAACTGTCTGAAGAACAGTTTCAGGAGCGTAGAGTAACTGTCTGAAGAACAGTTTCAGGAGAGTAGAGTAACTGTCTGAAGAACAGTTTCAGGAGAGTAGAGTAACTGTCTGAAGAACAGAGTTTCAGGAGCGTAGAGTAACTGTCTGAAGAACAGTTTCAGGAGAGTAGAGTAACTGTCTGTAGAACAGAGTTTCAGGAGAGTAGAGTAACTGTCTGTAGAACAGAGTTTCAGGAGAGTAGAGTAACTGTCCGAAGAACAGAGTTTCAGGAGCGTAGAGTAACTGTCTGAAGAACAGAGTTTCAGGAGCGTAGAGTAACTGTCTGAAGAACAGTTTCAGGAGAGTAGAGTAACTGTCTGTAGAACAGAGTTTCAGGAGAGTAGAGTAACTGTCTGTAGAACAGAGTTTCAGGAGCGTAGAGTAACTGTCTGAAGAACAGTTTCAGGAGCGTGAAGTAACTTTCTATAGAACATAGTTTTAGGAGAGTAGAGCAAGGAGCGTGTCTTTGGCTGGGGGGGGGGGGGGGGGGGTGATAGGAGAGGGGCTCACTTGGAGTCATCGAAAGGGGGAGGGGTGTGAGAAATGGCAAAAATATGTATTTATAATATTTAAAAATAATGTGTATGATTGTGTGGGCGTGCTCGCGTGTGTATGTAAAGAGAGGGGAAAATGGTTTAACAGGAAATTGTCCGCACTGGGTACTACCTGACCTTACAATGCCACAGCAGGGGTTCCGAAATATTTGTGTTATCGTGTCCTTACTTTGCCGCTGAATATTCTTCAAGACATAATCGATTTTCCTCCGGAAAATAGCTTTTTGAAAGTCAGACAACTTGAGAGTTTTTCTCTCATTCATTCATTCATTCATTCATTCATTCATTCATTCATTCATTCATTCATTCATTCATTCATTCATTCATTCATTCATTCATTCATTCATTCATTCATTCATTCATTCATTTGTTCATTCATTCACTTATTCGTTCCTCCATGCATCCACTGTCATGTTGTAATATTATATGTCATACAGAGCTCGCAGTCTTTCCCTCCGTTCCGTCCTAAACTGTGCAATGAGTTCGATATCATGGATGGAATCCAGTCCAGCAAGTTTTGTTTTGGTGTTTCTTTTGGGCGCTTTTAATGACTCTTTATCGTATCTCTGCTGGTTTCTTCCCAGGATGTGTCTGGCTTTATTTTATGTTTGGGTGGAACATTTACTTTACGTGTATACACAGGCAAACCAGATGCCTTGCCAGCACTAGAACAAGAATCTCCTCGGCAAAAGACACTCAAATATTAGATGATATCAACTACAGGTAAGCAGATAATGTTAAAATGTCATACTGAACCTGTGCTGTTAAATGCATGTAAGACATGGATAATAAACAGATAGACTGACAAACATTTACACGCAGCGGAGATGTGGTTTGGACATGAATAAAAAAAAAACCATGGACAAATAGAAAAACAAACAAGGTGGTCGTCATCGGATGAAAGAAGAAACATTCCAACCAGACAGGCTGGGTGTGATTCCGACATGTTATAGGGAGGAATGGACTCCAGAACTTGGTGATAACTGACAACATTGATGGGAAGAGTGCAAAGGTAAGACAAAAAGATAAATACCTCGATGGGACAGGACAAGAGCACTGACCTGTCTCGTGATTCTGGTGATCGTGTGACATGGCTAAACATGAGCCCACGCTTATCTACAGGGAAGCAGATGATAATTTTGATGACGAGGGCGGAGAGATTATAATGATAATGATGATAAGCGAGGTTTGAAACAATATGCAAACACGCAGAACTCTTCCATTTTCTTTTTATCGTGTTCGCTTTTTGATTTACACCGGCAGACAAGTTTTTTCGATAAACCTGACTGTTCTTAGGCGTCTGCTTTTAGTTCCATACAACTTTACGCGCAGTGTTGACTGACTAGGCCAGTATTTCCTTACTAATTAGCTGAACAAGGGACAGTCTTGCAGGACATGTTCTGTAGTCTACACACAGAGTGCACAAGTGCACAAAGGTGAACTGCTTAGACGAAGCCTGTGCATATGCTTTTTAAGTTTGTTATGTCCTATCTAAGAATATCTTGGGTAAAGAAAAGAACAAATGCATCCATACTTCAAGAGCTGAATATTGAAGAGGGTTGGCTAGTAAAGACAATAAAACAAAGAAAATTGAAATATTTTGGTCACTTGAAACGTCATGGAAGTCTAGAGAGAACAATAATGGAGGGGTATATGCCTGGGAAGAGAGGAAGAGGAAGGCCAAGGAGAAGATGGGTGCAGGATGTGGCAGATGATCTCCACATGGGTGTATCAGACGCAGGACATCTTGCTCAGGATAGGAAGGTTTTCCGGAGGGTTGTTATGGCAGCGAGGTTCCGCGAGGGACATGCTACTGAATGAATGAATGTCCTATCCATAGGCGTAGAATAAGGACCTGCCCTTGCCGGTCAAGCAAGTGGTGGTCATCTCTAGCCAGATTCTGTTGACTTCTGATAGACTGGATGACCCTTTTCTTCCCATTCTATGTTACTGCATTTTCTTCCTGGTCACATTCTGTCCTTTTGTTAGCAAGTTTATCTGTGGTTTCGTTTCCTGGCATACCACAGTGGGATGGCACCCACCGGAGTACACTACACTTTTGGGCAGCCACCTTACCAAGTTTAGGTCTCAGGTGGGGGGAGGGCTTGGACACCGATAGCGTATGTGTAAAGATGATCCCTTGGTGGTAGCCAGAACTGGTGTTGTGTAACATTTCGGCAGCCTGCTCCAGTGCTAAGATCTCTGCTGTGTAGTTGGATCAGAATTTACCAGCGGGTATCCACTTTGTGTGGCGGTGGTTTCCTGGGTATGGTATGTGATAAAGACATCAGTATCCCCATTTGTAACCGCACTGGTTGCTGATCCATTCGTGTTAACATGTATCCACGACTGTTCGGCATAGTTGTTTTCTTTTATTCATGCTAAGAGCAGCTGTTAATATTTGAAGGTCATTGAACTCATCTCCAGCTATGAGTCCATTGACTGTATTGTGTCACTGACTTGCTCCCAAGGTACAGGGTATAGGGTAGGTTCAGCGTTGTTGTTCTAATAAGTAGATCAGCTTGATACTGTCTTCTAAGTCTTTTACCCCGATAGACAAAGCTGCTACGTTTGAGACGCCCCAATGGCAGATCGTCTAATCTTGCTCTCATTTGGAGTGACTGCATACTATTAAATTTCTTCATCTGGATCATAATTGTAGTGTCTCTTCCATAGGACAAGTACTTATGAACAACTTTCTGTGAGGAATGAGAACGGTTAAGAACGCAGGGCTTTGCTGCGGGAGACCCAGATTTGAATCCTCGGTGAGGTCATGGTTTTTTCCCGTCGGGGGCTAACATAAAAAAATCCTAACCGGCAAAGTCTGTGATCCTAAATCCTCAGGCTCAAATACCCCCTCCCCTCCCCCCCCCTTTTCCGCCTGCATACACGACAACAGTGGTTCAGTACGGGCAGTAATGACGAGAGAGATAAAAAAAAAAGGGGGGGGGGGGTTATGTACTGAACAAAGATAGTGGTGCCTGACTGTCTCTGTTTATTCCAGCTTTACTTTGCCGATCACACATCTTTAATGTAGATGCTTATGGGTTCAAATCTTTATCGAGCCAAAAACTTATTTTTCAAAATTCTCCTTGGCTTCTACGACGAACTAGCCGAAAATAAATCCGGCCTAAGTCCTGGGAAGTAAAGGCGGCCGGCGTGATGTTAAATACTTATCGAGTGCCGACTGGTCTATAAAAATAAGTGTTACAAAAACGTGAATAATAAGTCTGTTTCCAAGCGAGATTCGATCCCACAACCTTTGAAAGGGCAAGCTAGCATCTGGCCATGATGCTACCACGGCCATCTGACTGTTGGAAAATAAATGAGAGAACACGAGGATTCAGTGACCGACCGGCTACCGCAAACCCCGAGAGTTCATATGTTGTCCTCAGCTACTTTGTTACAACATCCCACGATCCCCTGAGCTCCCGTGGAGGCTAACTAAGCCACGAACCAACATGTCGACCGGTGTGGACAAACAAGAGCCTCCAGGACACACCAACAATCTTCTACACTGGAAGCCACGGCTCGACCGGAGGTCAAACAAGCCCCAGAGACGACCGGCCAGGCAGAATCTGCAATGGTTGCCAAACTTGTATGAGGAGAAGAGAAAACAGTTCACACTTGGATACAACTGGACCGCACGCCCGATCAACGTTAAACAAATTTATACTGAATCCTTTTATAGTTCCTAGTTGCAATAGCAGAATAATTGGCCGATTGTTGCGAAATAACCGGCTCCGTTCATCGTTTATTTGTTGTGTCAAAATAACGATAATTTAAGAATATTCTAAATGACTTCTCTTTTAAGAACGCGTTGTTATTAAGCATATCCGAACTATCGGCGTTAATCTAGTTTACTCTATGCCTTTATTGTCGGGAGCTACCCCATTCAGGGCGCACTGTTTTCAGTGTGCCTGTGACTTCTGACCTTTCCAGTATCTAGTGTTTCTTTGTCATTTCATTAGAACTGTCTGACATTAGTATCCGCGCACATGAGCAAGGAGATTTAGCTTGTGTATCGTGTATCTACTTAACAACCAACCCACCCACCTTCCTAGCTGTCAACCTACTGGCCTACAGAACTATACCAACCACCCATCCATCTACTAGTGTACGTGTCTATCTTTTTGCCATTTTACTTAGGCAGGTACATAAGTTCTCATCTATTTGTGTAATCTATCTATCTATCTATCTATCTATCTATCTATCTATCTATCTATCTATCTATCTATCTATCTATCTATCTATCTATCTATCTATCTATCTATCTATCTATCTATCTATCTATCTATCTATCTATCTATCTATCTATCTATCTATCTATCTATCTATCTATCTATCTATCTATCTATCTATCTATCTATCTATCTATCTATCTATCTATCTATCTATCTATCTATCTATCTATCTATCTATCTATCTATCTATCTATCTATCTATCTATCTATCTATCTATCTATCTATCTATCTATCTATCTGTCTGTCTGTCTGTCTGTCTGTCTGTCTGTCTGTCTGTCTGTCTGTCTGTCTGTCTGTCTGTCTGTCTGTCTGTCTGTCTGTCTGTCTGTCTGTCTGTCTGTCTGTCTGTCTGTCTGTCTGTCTAACACAATCACCCATCCATCTATTAATGTCTGTCTGTCTGTCTGTCTGTCTGTCTGTCTGTCTGTCTGTCTGTCTGTCTGTCTGTCTGTCTGTCTGTCTGTCTGTCTGTCTGTCTGTCTGTCTGTCTGTCTGTCTGTCTGTCTGTCTGTCTGTCTGTCTACATGTCTGTCTGTCTGTCTGTCTGTCTGTCTGTCTGTCTGTCTGTCTGTCTGTCTGTCTGTCTGTCTGTCTGTCTGTCTGTCTGTCTGTCTGTCTGTCTGTCTGTCTGTCTGTCTGTCTGTCTACTTTAAAAATAAATTTATTTCGCTCGTTCTGTCCAAATGTCTGTCTGTATGCCTACCTGCCAACCTGTCTGTCTGTATGCCTACCTGCCAACCTGTCTGTCTGTGTTTGTTCGTTCTTTTGTTCTATCTACTCACCCATTTATTCATCCATTTCAGTAATGCATCTTCCATCTGATGTTATTCATTTGCTCAGATACCTAAATGTCTGTACTTGTTCTAAAATAACACCATTGACTTTTATTACACATTTATATTAATGAAAATGTTTTTTTCGGATTTGTTAGAAAATCACACAAACCACGAACGACATAACCCCAGCAACGGTAAAATCATTGTTTGTTTCGTCGCCGGTCCGGATTTGTTTTTAGTTCATTGGCCATATTTAACTGCTGAGCTCTTATTATATAATTTTATTTTCACAATTTGCTTGAGTGTTTGGTAGCGTAGTTGGTAGCTATTTTGCCTATCATGCAGGTGACGCGCGTTCGATTCCCCGCTAGGTGTTATAATTTTTTTAGCCCTTAACTGGGCGGCTGGCACGTTGAGTTGTGGTTTATGGATAGGCTGCGATATCTATGCCTTTTTTCCGTTTTAGGGTTTACATCTAGCCTGCGACAGCGGCGACGTGATGCTCAATGGTCATGTAATCTTCGTTCGCCCTCGAGAGGGTCGTTGGCACGTTGTGTTGACGTTTACATCAGGCTGCGATATCTGACCTTAACTCTTCAGTCGTCGGTAGTATAGTTGTAAGTATGTCATCCTTCACGCGGGTGACCGGTGTTCGATTCCCCGCTGGATTATAATTGTTCTTTTTCCCTTAAAACGGTGGTTGCCACGTTGTGTTGTGGTTTACAGCTAGGCTGCGATATCTGCGCCTTTCGCCCACAGACATCCGATTTCAGTTAAGTCCTAATTAGCCTACCCGCGACGCTTCTCGGTCAAAAACTATTCGGCGATGACAGAAACTTTTAACTAAGACGGCTTACAGTCCAGTTTAGTTTGGGTGGACACGGATGTCAAGGTCAGTTAAAAATCGTTCCCTCGGAGAAGGGGTGATGACGGGTGCAGGGTATTTTTCTCCGCTATTCGTGAGTATAGTGTACTTTTCACTGTGGGTTCCATCACTGGTTACGTGATGAAGTTTTTCCCCCCTATGTCCGGGGCAAAATCAAACTAAATAGTCCGCGGCGACAGCATTCGGAGAGGGAGATATGATAAGGTGGGGAAGGGGGGGGGGGGTTATGCCAGACACAGTTAGCTAAGAGAGCTCAAGATTTTATTTTCATGTTCTCATTTCTAAACTATTTATATTTTAAATAATTTCGCCATGGATGATTTTTCAATCCTTCGGAGAGGGAGATATGACTGGATCGAGGGGAGAGGAGAGGAGGAAGGGGGGGGGGGATATGACAGACACTGTTAGCTGAGAGCTATTTTCTTTCATCTCCATTTCACCATTTTGGGCCACAGCAACACGTTGCCGGGTACAGCTAGTTCAGAAATAATTCTTCTCTTTGATATCACTATTACTTCTGTTTTTCCATTTTTCAAAGTGAAGCCTATTCTTTCACTTTCTAACACCACAATGTCTATCATTTCCTGTAGTTCTTTCTGACTCGTTGCTATCAAGACTGTGTCATCAGCACAACGTAAATTATTTGTATTGTCCCCACCAACCACAATTCTGGGCATATTCTAGACATCGCATTTCATAAATTTCTAATAAGTTGATGTTTATTCTCTTCGTTTCCATATTGAATGAAGGTAGTAATAATCATAATAATATTATTCTTTACTTCACAATAATTATTAATTTTATTATCAAAATCATCGTCACCATCACATCATTATCGCCATCATCGTCATCATTATCTTCATCTTAACCTTTGTGTTATGATTTATGAGTTAGATTATCTTCACAGCATTCCGGACACATCCACCTGCGCTCAGATTCCCCTCTAAATATATTTATTAACGTCACGTGGTTAATAGTGCCAGCCCTATGTTGGTTAACAAGACTTCATTCCTAACTTATTCACACACACACACACACACACACACACACACACACACACACACACACACACACACACACATGAAAAACGGCAGTTGCCCAGCTCAAACGACAATGTATTTAAAGCAGTGACGTAAAATGTGACCAAACAACAAAAAACACTGGCCCAGAAGTGGCTCAAACACAGCCCTGGCAATGTTTATAGCCTTCTTGGCTAAAACAAACCAGCCCTCGGTGTCAGCTCGGGCAACGCCTCGAATTCAAACCGCGGAAAGGCCTTATGCCTGCCAAACGTTACATCACCGGGTCACTTCATCACGGACCCTGCCGATATCGCCGTGTAGCGCAGGCGATCACCGAGTTTGTGATTCCGAGTCAGTTCTGACCGAACCTGGCGTGTGTCCATATTAGAGTACATAACCCACAATTGTGATTTATAGACGTAATTCCATTCGGAATTGTTGTCCTGTCATCAGATACTCAAGTGTTACACCTTCGAAGTGAAGTAGCAGAAGAGATTAGCAACTGTGAGCAATAAGGGGGAACAACTGCGTGACCAATCATTTGGGTCACGTTAAGTGTGAACAACTGACAGCTGCATTCACCCCAAAAAATATAGTTGACTGTCAGAATGGCCGCCATCAGTTTTGTGTAGGCAACAGGAGTGACTGCATTCACGTTGATATTCTTGGACAGTTATATGAACAAGGTAGGTAAAAAAAAAAAAAAATTCTTAAATGCAAAGTGAATGCATCCACACTACACCTGAACATATTGACGAATGCATTTATAAGGAATTACAAAAATTAGAAAAAAAAATTATCACATCGGCAGAAGTTGTCTGTTTCAAGGAGCGCTTGTGTTAACTGTCTATGAGAGAGTTATCGTTCGGTTTTGTGACGTATAAATATTATTACATTCATTGATAAAGACTTTGGTGGAAACGTTTGGTTGTATTTGTGTGCATGTTTTCTTTACCTTCGCGGAGCTTCCTGTTTATATTTTGTGCTGTTTTTTCAAGTTTTATTTATAACTCACAACAGTGAAATCATAATTGTCATAATGCTTCAGACAAATTCTGAGAATACCATGGATCAAGAACAGGAAAAACATCGACATTCTACACGAGCTAAATAAACGTCAAGGAGAACTGGCTCATAAACAATGTCCTACCCAAAAGTTGAAGTATCTTGGCCGCATCCAGCGTCATGGTGGCTTGGAATAGAAGGTGATGGAGGCTGCAGTTTGTGAAAAGTAAGGCAGGGGTCGACTTCCGTGAAGATGGATACAGGACTTGGCTTTGAAGGCACATGGGGCTGGAGAGCTGGCTAGGGAAAGGGATACTTTTAGACGTGCCGTGGAGAGAGCGACGTTCTGTAAAGGACTTGCTGACTGATGATGAATAGTCAAATTACAAAAGTTAAGGTCACTGTCAAAATGGTCAGATTGCAACAATTAAGTTGACCGCCACAATGGTCAGATTGCAACAATTAAGTTGACCGCCACAATGGTCGGATTGCAACAATTAAGTTGACCGCCACAATGGTCGGATTGCAATGGTGTGTAATAATGACACTGAAACAGCTAATTTGGTAGAAGTCATGTTTTAGAGAAGGCAAGGATCCCTTCATGTTGGAAGGTGCTCCTCTCTACCCCATCTTTTCTCTCCTCTTTGTCTCCACTCTCGCTGAAACCAGTTTTTTAAAGAACATCAACCAGTTAGACCTACAAGAGAACCACTGATTTTATGGGCGTGGTGTCAAGAGATCGTTGACAGACAGATAGGCGTGGTATTAAGGGAACGTTGAGAGACCGATTTTCGTGGTTTAAAGGGATCCTTGATAGAGAGATAGGCTTGACCAGGATTATTTTTTTTTTTATAAGAAAGAACAAATGTTCTAGTACACACCGCCAAGTGTTTACTATAACGGTAATCTTGAACAAAATATACCTAAAGAAAGGTACCCGTACTGCGCACCGTAACATACTACCAGAACGCCTAGGCGAGGTAAATGTTAACATAGACCCTGTGATGTTTATATACCATGAATGTAGCTAAAAAAAAACCTGTTTGCAGCTCGTTTCTGTTTGTGTCTTGCCTTTCTTAAATCACTACACAAATCTCATGTAAGCCTATG
Organism: Candidula unifasciata; assembly: GCA_905116865.2. Taxonomy (NCBI): domain Eukaryota; kingdom Metazoa; phylum Mollusca; class Gastropoda; order Stylommatophora; family Geomitridae; genus Candidula; species Candidula unifasciata. The sequence continues at coordinate 88,288 of CAJHNH020000087.1, read as the reverse complement.
TACCTAGCTGTCTACCTACAGACCAACCTGTCTATTCGTTTATATACCTACCTGTCTATATACCTACCTGTTTACATCATTACCTGTCGTTATACCAGCCTGTCTTTATACCCACTTCCATTTAATAGCGCACTATTTATTCGTTTAACAAAATGTCTAGTTAATTACCTAGTTTATCAGCTATATAGCTCACTATTTAAACGTTTAACAACCTGTCTATATATTTACCTAGTTAATCAACGATATAGCTCACTATTTAAACATTAAACAACATGTCTAGTTACTTACCTAGTTAATCAACGATATAGCTCACTATTTAAACATTAAACAACATGTCTAGTTACTTACCTAGTTAATCAACGATATAGCTCACTATTTAAACATTAAACAACATGTCTAGTTACTTACCTGGTTAATAAACTATATAGCTCACTATTTAATCGTTAAACAACATGTCTAGTTACTTACCTAGTTAATCAACTATATAGCTCACCATTTAAACGTTTAACAACATATCTAGTTACTTATCTAGTTAATCAACTATATCATCATATAACACGTTCTTTGCAGAACGTTGCTCCCATCACGTTCTGCCTGAAAGAAATTCGGTCTCCCGCCAACTCTCTTGCTTCGTGCACTTTCATATTCAAGAAGCACTTTAATCTTGCGCCCATCTTCTTCTTGATCGGCCCCTGCCCATCCTTCCCGGTACTATGCCTCTACTATTATTTTTTTTTCCTTAATCCGCTATGGTGCTTAATGTTACCAAAATATTTCAGCTTCCGAGAAAAGATGGTGTTTATTAGTTAATCTTCTTTGATGTTCATTCTTTGATGTTCAGATCTTTTAAAATGTCAGTATTTCGTTTCTTCTTTGTCCATGGTATTCTGAAAATCTTACTATAGTATTTCAGCCCAAAAGCCCCATATTTTCTTCCTCAAGGATTAGGAGAATGTTGCTACAGTGACAGAGAAGTATATATATTAATTTTGTGGACTTTGAGAAAGCTTTTGACAGCGTCCAAAGAGACGGTCTGTGGAAAATTAATTTTACGACATTATGGAATTCCAGACAAAAATAGACAACATAATTGCTCTCTTCTATAAAGACCTTTCCTGCAGTACAAAAAATTACATCTTTCCAAGTAAAGACAGGTGTAAGACAGGGATGCGTTATGTGATTGATTGGATACTACAGAACACAGTAGACAGGACATTAAGAGGCATACGACGGACTACATTCACCATGCTTGAGGACCTTGATTTTGCAGATGATATAGCACTCCTATCACATAAACTTGAACATATACAAGAGACAAGTAACAGACTATACTGCACAGCAGAAATGGTGGGACTGAGAATAAATATAAAGAAAACTAAGATCATGACAAACAGTCCAAACCAACAACCAGTGACCATAAGTAACCAATCACTTGAAAATGTAGAACATTTCACATATCTTGGCAGTGTGGTGTCCCTACTGGAAGGGACAGAGGAAGACATACAGTCACGCCTGAACAAAGCTAGAGCTGCTTTTGGAAGAATGAGGCAAATCTGGAAATCCAACAATTACTGCAGAGGAACAAAACTCCGACTCTACTAGAGCATCATTTTGCCAGTTCTTCTTTATGGAGCGGAATGCTGGAGAATGACCAAAAAGGATGCACACAAGCTGTCCACCTTCCCCACACATGTCTACGTAGAATTATCAAAATTTTCTGGCCAGATACAATCTCAAACACTAAACTACTTCAAGCCACAAACCAAGAAACTCTAGACAGTATGATAACCAAGAGAAGATGGAAATGGCTTGGCCACGTTATGAGAATGAATCCTGATATACCTGCCAAAACCGCTCTCACATGGACACCAGAGGGAAAGAGAAAACAGGGGCGCCCAAAAACAACATGGAGACGAACGATGGAAAGTGACCTGAGTGCGGCATCTCTGACATGGAAAACTGCACTGAAGATTGCACAGGACAGGAAAGCATGGAAAGTCCTCTCTAAAGCCTCATGTGCCACTAGGCATAACGAGAACTGATGCTACAGTGAAGATGCACGCTCTCAAAATTTTAATAATTTTAATTTTTCTTGCTGGCGCTTAACCATAGACTTTAAAACTGTTTAATCTTGGCAGGTCGGCGTCTGTGGATTAGGCATTGCGAACGCTCTTCGTAATGTCGGTGTGCCCGGTTCGATCCCTACTGCTTACGGTTTGTCTTGCGCTGGTTTCGACCGTGGTACCGAGAGCCGACCGTCTAGTAAGCAATCGCAAACTACTGGACGTAAATTTGTCTAGAAAAACCACAACAGCCAGAAAATGCTGGAGTTGGCTCGGAAACGTCCTGTAAAGGATACGCAACTAATTAAACAAATCTTGGCAGTGGTGCAAGCTAGCTTGGTTTGTTCTCGTGGTGAGACATGATTTGATTACAAAGACTGTACTTCAAGGAACATTGTGCAAAGAAGAACCTGGAATGACAACATCAAAAAAATCGACAGGACTAAGTTATCAAACACTTATGCATCAAGCAGAAGACAGAGAAAGATGGCGGGTTTTGAGTCCTAATGCTTCCATCAATACACCTCCACGACCTTCATGTTAATCTCTGTACTGCTATGTCAATCCTCACTTTGACCGCTGTCCAACAGTCTCCATTGCTATTTATTATAAAGCCTAGATATTCAAAGTTTGTAACATTTTCAACTTCTTCATCATTTATTGTTGTTTTTGAGTGATGCCCTGTTTTGTATGCGGACATACATTTTTGTTTTCTTTAAATTCAAAAAGCGAAGTCGATCTTCACCGTGTAATCAACTACATTGCTCACAATTTACACATTAAACAGCCAGTCTAGTCATCATCATTATTATTTTCAACTTCTGCCATTAAGCGTTGTGGGGAGGAACATTTTGCAATCCATTGCTTGTTAGGCAGTAATGGCTTTTGTCATTCCGTGTCGATATAGAAGCTCTTTGATGTCCTCAAGCCATATTCTCCTAAGGCGTCCTCTTGCTTTCACTTCAGATCTGTTCACGTGTAGCGTCTGCATTGATAGTTGTCCGGCTGCATCCTTACTGAATAACCAAACTATGTGATCTTCTATTTCTCAATGAATTTGCTGCATGATGTGGTTCCTACAGTCTGTCTGATAATACCATTTCTAACTTTGTCTCGGATGGTAAAGTTGGCGGCTTTTCTCAGGCATCTCATTTCACAAGTGTTAAGTTTAGGTTGATAACGTCCAGGTCTGGCACTGGTAGCACAGTGTTGGTATGATTAAGCTGTTTATAATCTGTTTCTTGGAGTACATACTTATGTTTGGATGTCTTAACAACCGTGTCAGTTGGGTATATACGTTTACTGGCTCGTTGGCAGCTTGTTTCTTTTCCCTTATCTTTTCTCACATCCTCCGAGAATATACTTCCTAGGTATTTCAATTATCTAACTTGTTTCAGACAAGAATAATTCAACCCAATATGTAGCGGACTAGGAATTCCTCTGACCTGCTTTACTTCAGGTTTAGTAGAATTTATTTTCATGTTATATCTTCTGCATGTGGAACTTAGTCTGTTCAAATGTTCTTGCAGTCTACTCTCCTCATGGTAGAACAGGCACTGATCGTCTGCAAAAAGTAGCTCATCAAATAGCGCAAATAGTACCTGTCTAGTTATCTATTTAATTAATCTGCTATATAGCTCATAATTTACTCTGAAAGTGGTCAATTTGTTTCTCAAAAGGACTTAGACTCACAATTTACATGTTAAACAACCTATCTAGGTACCTAGGAAACTTTCTACATTTCCGACAACATGTCTGTCTGTCTGTTCGTCTTCCAATCAACTAAACAGGGTAGGTACCTGCTTGTATGTATACTATGGACCAGGTTCAGTCTTTCTGAGAACATCATCATCACTGTCCTGATGTAGCATTACGTGTCACATAAGTCTCGCAGTCTACTCCTCTATTTCGTTCTATCCTGTATGATCATTTCAATATCATGGATGGAATCTAGTCCAGCAGCTTTGGCCTCTCTCATCAACGTTCATCTTAGAGTTTCTTTTGGACGTCCTCGCCTCTTTACTCCCTTTTTTCCCACTGCAGTAACTGTTGAGTGATTCTCTGATAGTTACTTCTCAGGATATGTCCAGTATAACACTGCCTTCTCTGTCTCATAGCTGTTGATACTAATGATTGCCGAGACATCGCTCGTACTTCATAACCCCTTTTTTGAATTCATTGCGTTTTATGTTCATCAGTTTCCTCAGGAAATTGTTTTCGAATGCATTTAACTTTCGTCCCTTGCTGGGTACAGCTTCATTTATCTTCTTCTTCTTCTTCTTCTTCTTCTTCTTCTTCTTCTTCTTCTTCTTCTTCTTCTTCTTCTTCTTCTTCTTCTTCTTCTTCTTCTTCTTCTTCTTCTTCTTCTTCTTCTTCTTCTTCTTCTTCTTCTTCTTCGTCGTCGTCGTCTTCTTCTTCTTCTTCTTCTTCTTCTTCTTCTTCTTCTTCTTCTTCTTCTTCTTCTTCTTCTTCTTCTTCTTCTTCTTCTTCTTCTTCTTCTTCTTCTTCTTCTTCTTCTTCTTCTTCTTCTTCTTCTTCTTCTTCTCCTTCTTCTTCCCACATTGAGAGCGAGATCATGTTTATATAACTGTGGTCTATCATTTTTCTGTGTTCCGCTAGTAAACCTCACGGAGAGCAGCGCCATGCCAGAACTGAGGAACCCCGTGGGAACATATGGAGGGGGACTCACTCTTGATGCTATACTCTGTAGGGAGGAAGAAGCTGTTGTAGCCGACTACATACTTGACAAAAGTAAGTGACGCTTTCTTCTTCTTCTTGTTTCTGTATTCGCTAGTAAAAAGGTGGTTGGCAGGTTATGTTGTGGTTTACAGTTCGACTACGATATCTGTGCCGTTCAGTCCAATACCTCCGATTTTTATCAAACACGCAATTACTTGCCTTTCACGACATGCTTATTATGTGACAGTGGGTCTGTTTCATTGTATGCCTCCTAAACGAAGCTCCAAAATCCACACGGTTAGCTTTCGTATTTACTGGTTTAATTTTAAAGGTCGCTCGGTTGGTTGCACAGCATCATCGTCAACTGTGCCCACAAATATTGATGAACTGCCATGAAGTTCTGCAATCACCTGCTGGTTTTTATGCTTTACTTCCTACCTGAGCGCGTACTGCAGCTATGCACAAAGCAGGGGTCATCTCTGGCGTGTGTGAGGAGGTCACAAGTACAATGGAAGACAGTGAAAAGTCCGCACCTGGAGAGATTGAGTGGGGAATGTCTATGGGCTCTGGGCGCCACCCCAGACTCAGGAGAAAGGCAAAAGGAGCAGGTAACCAGCCCACAGTGGGTACCGACAGAATGGGGAGACTACTCGCTGGCTGTTGAGGACGACAGGGAGCTAATTTGGGCTGGGCCTAAATGCTATGATGTAGAATCTTTACCCAGATAAACCTGACGGATGTTATCTCTCCCAGTGAAGATCGTTCGTTCGTTTATATCTAAGACCATGGTATTCTTGCAAATACTAGCCTCCATATACAGGCATACGGTAGTTAATATTTGCACGAAATTCTTACATATCTGTAATAAATGACTCCTAACATGTGATGTTTCTCAGATCCACTGTTACCTAGTTCATATTTCACAAACATACACCAGTACATGTACTGTATACCAGGCGAGCACTTTTTTTTCCCCTCGCTGCGGTTGACTTTTTATTTTTGAAAATGTTTTGTATCCTAAAAAGGCTTTTTGGCATTTAGATTTTTGTTCTAATCTCTACAAGAGATCTTGCACCATTACTTCCCCTTTTCTGGCACGCCTCGCACCATAACTTTCCTCATAATATCCCAATCACTATATAATACTGGTCCTTATATAATACTCGAATACTGGTCCTTATATAATACCCGAATACTGGTCCTTATATAATACTCGAATACTGGTCCTTATATAATACCCGAATACTGGTCCTTATATAATACCCGAATACTGGTCCTTATATAATACCCGAATACTGGTCCTTATATAATACCCGAATACTGGTCCTTATATAATACCCGAATACTGGTCCTTATATAATACCCGAATCCTTATATAATACTCGAATACTGGTCCTTATATAATACCCGAATACTGGTCCTTATATAATACCCGAATACTGGTCCTTATATAATACCCGAATACTGGTCCTTATATAATACCCGAATACTGGTCCTTATATAATACCCGAATACTGGTCCTTATATAATACCCGAATACTGGTCCTTATATAATACCCGAATACTGGTCCTTATATAATACTCGAATACTGGTCCTTATATAATACCCGAATACTGGTCCTTATATAATACTCGAATACTGGTCCTTATATAATACCCGAATACTGGTCCTTATATAATACCCGAATACTGGTCCTTATATAATACCCGAATACTGGTCCTTATATAATACGCGAATACTGGTCCTTATATAATACCTGAATACTGGTCCTTATATAATAATATAATACTGGTCCTTACATAATAATATAATACTGGTCCTTACATAATAATATAATACTGGTCCTTACATAATAATATAATACTGGTCCTTACATAATAATATAATACTGGTCCTTACATAATAATATAATACTGGTCCTTACATAATACCCGAATACTGGTCCTTATATAATACCTGAATACTGGTCCTTACATAATACCTGAATACTGGTCCTTATATAATAATATAATACTGGTCCTTACATAATACCCGACAAATGGTCCTTACATAATAATAATATAATATTGGTGTGCCTTTAATAACTCTTGTAAAAATTGCCTCCCCCTCCCCCACATATAAGAACCGGAACTGGCCCATGACAGTCACCATTTTCAAGATTTTCACCACTCAATCAGTTTTGTTGCATAGCCCTAGTCTACAACCATTCAGCTCTCTTGTGTACACAGTTTCTACCTCTCTGTCCTCTCAGTATGACCAGCCATTTCAGTTGATTAGCTTTCATGATGCCAGTGATCAGTGGTGGTTTAAACAGATTATGAATTTCTTTGTTGCTTCCTGCTCTCCATTCCCCGCTGTTGGCATGTTTGGTGGGTCCAAAGATTTGTCTTAAGTCAGTTTTTTTTTTTTAAATCTGTAATACGGTGTCATCTCTTTTAGAAGAAATAAATAGCAATAAATAATTAACGCTTGTCCAGATTTCCACAACACTGCTAGACATGGAGGTTTTACCCTTTGGTGCCCCCCTCCCCCTCCCTTTTACAAATATTAGGGAGTGCGGGTAAAGATTTGTAAAGGATATAAACGTCCCCATAACCACGCTTACAAGCTGAATCTGGAACAAATGGATTAAGCATTCCCTTTTATTTTAAGTACCGTATTATATTTTAAACTATGATATGTATTATTATTGTCACAAGGCGCTTAAAGAAGGCTTAGGTTCCCTTTTATTTTAAGTACCGTATTATATTTTAAACTATGATATGTATTATTATTGTCATAAGGCGGTTAAAGAAGGCTTAGGGCCCTCAAATATTTTGTTTGTGTCGGCATCCCTCCCTCTCTTCCTCACCAATACTGCCCGGCGGTCTCTGTTGTTGCTGGCACCTTTCCGTCTTTCTAGACTATACTGCGCTGTGAGGAGACATGGGACGCCCAGCCCTTGGCCATGGCGGGTGTCACCAGCAAGACCTGCTAGTCGTTCACAGTTAGAACAATGACGTATACACACCGGAACCTACCAATCAAATACCTTTCTTAAATGTTTGTGTATTCTAGACAAGGCAATAAGGTCTACTGTGTACGTAAATTGTTGCTGTGATTGTTATTTGACATTTGCCTCGTTAATATAAATTTCTGTAACCTATGGTGCCATTTCAATGGGTTGAATTGAATTCTGTCCGTATTCCATAGTCGTGGATTTTAAGCTGTACGATTGACATGGCCAATGAGACACCTTTTTTTGGGGGTGCCGAGTTGACCATGTATCTTAGTGCACTTGTATTCATGGCGAGGCGCAGACGCCGTCTGGAGGTGACAGGTTCAATTCCCGGCACGGTAACTATAGCTTTCGATTTTTATGTTGTCTAGTGTGTTCTTCTATCTTTCTACTTCTTTCTATGAGTGCCGTTCACAATACTTTCTGTTACTTGATTAATTCACAGTTAGAACAAGCAGTTTCCTGACTGAATGTGTTTCTTCTCAGACACGCAGCTTTCATTCTTTCTGCAATCATTTATTCCTTTATTCTCTTCTTCTTCGCGTTCACCTGCTGTAAACTCCGGCGGAAAGTTCTGTTTGTTCGTCCATTTCTGGATATTAGTCTGATTCCAGAACTTGAATGTTGCATGCACATCCGCTTTACAGACCTGCCTTATTTGTACGCAGACTGTTGGTTCTTTGCCTCTCAGGCAGATGCACTCCGACTTCTAGGGAAATTCCCCAAAATTAGTCGACTCACGACATAATTGTTAGGGAGCAGTGGGTCTGTTCTTGCTTCCTCATAATGGGGCCCAGACCCCACACGGGCATTGCTCCGTTCTAATCCCCTCACCATAAAAACGTACAATGTGGGTAAAACCCTCATACGTGTTATAGAACAGCTTTATGCCAAGACCAGCAGTGCTGTCACGCTGAACGGACAAATAGGGAGCTGGTTCCGAACAATATTAGGAGTCCTCTCCCCAACACGGTTTAATATCTTGTTAAGAAAAGATATAAACCCGAACGAAAAGTATATCAGCAAGTTTCACAATATAACAAATACAAACAAAACGTGAACGTTGCGGCTATTGAGCCTTCATCAGCACACACAAAATAAACAATACTACATAGATACAAAAAAATCACTTAGCTGGTATCACGATGCAGTAGAACAACATCGTGGAAAAGTTAGTATAGGGCATCGAACTATAACAAACTTAAAGTTTGCAGATGACATCGATGGATTGCCAGGGGAAGAACAAGAGCTAGACGAGCTTGTAAATCTGCTAAATGAAACATCGACTAATTATGGCATGGAAAAATGCAGAAAAAAAAAAAAAAAAACGCAGAAAAACAAAACAAAAATCATAACTTCACAAGTGTACGTTAAAGGTCACACACTAGAACAAGTCAATCATTTCAAATATTTAAGATCCATTTTAAGTGACCTGGAATCAAGACCAAAAATCAGGTCTAAGATTGCTCAGACACTGAGGGTATATAGTCGTCCCCTTGTGGGATGCCATTTCTTTGTTATTTTGAAACCCCATCCTAGCTTTTGCCGAGGGCCCTGAATGTAGCCGGGTCATAAATATGGCCTAACGTCTGAAGGGGGTTTCTGGGACCTCTCCACGAATGATTCTCATCCACGTGAGGGTATTTTGTGTCACCGAGTGTTTATCGCTTGTGTGATGTCCTGGTGGGGTACAATTACCTAACTACGTGCCTAGACAACACCAGTCCTTGCCAAGCAGCAAACATTATGGAGATCCAAAAACATTTCATGCAAAACTAAGATTCGATTGCTCAGAGCACTAGCTATTAGTAAATTTACATATGGCTGTGAAATGTGGACCTTAACAGCTGAACTCGAAAGGAAGATACAAGCATTGGAAATGCGATGCTTCAGAAAAATTATTGACATATCATACAGAGACAATATTACCAATGAAGAGGTTTGCCATATAATTATACAGCACTTTGGTAACTATAAACCTCTTTTAACTACTGCGAATAGATGAAAAATGCAATGGTATGGATATGTGATAAGATCTAAAGGTCTCTCAAAAACAATACCGCAGGGCTCAGTAGAGGGAACGAGGAGAAGAGGCAGACCAAGAAAGACCTGGTTACAGAACCTGACTGACTGGACAGGCCTCAGGCATGCAAACACGAAGTCCATCACAACTGACCGCCAAAGGTGGCAAGAGCTGATCAGTTAACAGAAACTGGTGACCTCACGAGACGCAGTGTTATGGGAATATGATGAACCCCTCTATGATTTGTCCCCTCGTCTCAACAGGCTCTATTGTATATCCTCTATTGTGACCCAGAAAATACTAGAGGTTCACTACAGCCGTCCTTGATAGTGGAGACGGCAATCGCTGTTTGATCCAACAAGGCTAAGAGCGGCTTTCATGTCATCACCAAATTCATAACCCCTTTTCTCAACACGAAGCAGTTTCCGGTGTACAATTATAAATGTGCACAACCCCAAGGGCTTTATTCGTTAGGGTATTAAACTGAAATTTATTTCACATAACTCACTTAAAGGACTGGATTATTTATTGTGCACGTCACAACTGAAATCAGTATAGATTATTAATTTCTGTGAGTCATGTAACTTGGGGGTCGTTCCCGTTACAAGACAGCAACACATTTTGGAATCTGCTGAAAACATGCACGTTGCAGGCATGTGCTGAAATCGACAGGATAGTGTGAAATCATTTAAATTTAGCAGAATTTAAAAATAGGTTAACATAGATTAATAATTATATTAAATGTTTTATATTCAGTTTTATTATGTGAATATGTTGATACAAATTATGATTGAAGTATAGAAGTAAAAATGTGTTTAAATAGTTTATGTAAAACGGGCGGAACTCCATTCGAATGTTTACTGCTACCTCAGCCTGACCTATATCGTGGAGAGAGCCAGGGCGGCGCATGCGCAGTGCACCTCCAGTAGAGGAACTGGCGTTTGGAGTTGCAGAAGTCTGGAGATAAAACTTGATCAGCTGTGAGCCTTGTCTCCGCAAAATATGACTTTGTCCCGGCTCATTATCCTGCAGAACTCATTTCTGGTATGATCGAGACCATCGAAATTCTGGATCTTATTGAGAGCGCGTCTCCCGAGCGGTCAAACGATGGCCAGCGGGGTTTTCTTGGGGTCGGCAAAAACAACAACAACCCGGGACAGCAGCATCGACTGGCTGCTCCGGCGGGGTCTTCTTCGCACGTTGTTTTACAGGAGATGGACGAAGTCTCCTCAAAGGATGATCCGGATGGTACAGTTCATTCGTGTTGTGATGTTGTGTTTTATTTAGCTAAAAGAAGTAGATAACAAAAGACCATCAGTTGAGTCCCTCGTGGTTGTCCAGTGTGTGACTTTCATGGTCACATTGTGCTGTTTCTGTTTGGCAAAATCAAATCAATGTACACGTTCTGCTGAACTTACGGCCGGTATCGTTACTTTGTTAGATCATGTCACAAAGTTGTTTTATTTACTTTTTTTTCTTCACAATTCCTAGTGCAGTAACACTGGTTCTAGCGAGCCCTCTATAGCCGAGCAAGATGAAACGAAACACAGTCGTGGTTGCTAAGCTTAAACGCTGGGTAGCTTTGCCACACCCAGAAATTGAGAAAACAGACAAGCCCAAGTCGTTCTCATTCTGACATATATTCTCTTTTTCTTTTTAAAATTAGATATACTGTGTAAATTAAAATATACCCCTACACAGTTATTATATAGTTTAAGCTATTTCTCACTATATAACTTTTTTCCCGCACAGTTTGAGTTATAATATATAATTTTTTTCTAAACTATTAACCAAATTATTAAATTGTCCTAAAATTTGGGGATAGAGTGTCATGTGTTTAATGAGGATCATTTATAAGCTAATACACGTTGAAAGATCAGTTAACATTTCGCTAATTCTTGTTCACAGTCAGCTGATAAAAGTAATCAGTATGTGATAATAATACTAAGAAAAACCCCCCCCCCCCCCCAAAAAAAAAAACACCAGCTGCCAATTACTGCCTGTATTTATCACTTTTGCAGTTCGGGGGGGGGGGGGGGGGGGGGTCGCATGCAGTTAAGTTATGCACAAAAACACACCAATATTTACTAGGCAAATAAGACGTCATAAGCATTATGTATTGTTATTAGGTGATGGAACTGAGAGATTCGCTGTGAAGTCCAAGGAGGTGGACGTTGATGTCATGGTGTGGCTTGATCCTAAGGGAAGATTTACCCTGGTATCCCACAGTGAAATTTAGCCTGGTTGTTGGGTGTTACAGCAATTTTTGCGGGAAGCAGAATTTTTTTTAACACTGATGTGTTAGCTCATCGGGACTGCTGGAATTATGACGTACTTGTGTTTATCAGTATTGGACTGCATGCTGACTTTTTGAGAGACCGGTATTGTTTCGAGGTTGAGCTGTTGACCTTTAGAAATATTGTGAAGTAAAAGTATTTATGATTAGATATGGAATCTAATCTTCATTGAGAGTGAGTGTGAGGACATTAGGAGTGATTTGCTATTGGACAATGTCGGTGAGTTCCTGTACATTATTTCATGCTCGCTCGCAATGTCAATCCTGATCTCATAATACACAGTTGGTATGCTCACTTCCTGGTGTTGTTCACTTTGACGAATTAACACATTTGAAATGGATTGTTGCTGTTATACAGTCGTCTACAGTGTTTTGATTAGCTCTACTTTGAACAGCGCCTTAAAATGGCGGCTGTAATATGATGCCACATTCTGGCCAAAAAATATCAGAACGGTGTTTAGGCGTATCTAAAATACTGACTTTCTGCCAAGGGACAAATCGGGGCAAAACTAGGATTACTTGACAATCAATATCAACATTGCACACGGTAGTAGCAGACGATAAATACCGACCGTTGGACAATTTCGAGTGTTTCTGCAGACGACGATACTAGCAGATGGTATTAGCGACCATTGACCAATTTTGAGACATTACAGACGATGAAAGCTGATTAGCAATACTGTGTTCTTCCGATGGGAGGATTTAGCAGCGGTAGATGTCAGACTTGTCGGCATGCGCCAAACGCGATTAAACTCATCGCCGAGCGTAGCCCCCACGCCGCTACGTCGGCACAGATAGGGGGGGGGGGGTGCTAAACCTGGTGCCTGGGACTCACGAGTAAAGTAACTGGAGGAAGTTGCAGGAGATGCGGTAGCTGCTGCTCGTGAGTCCCAGCCATCTAGTTTAGTCCCCATCCGCGCCACGCGTAGCAGCACGGAGGATACGGTCCGCGGTGAGGCACACTCGCAAAGGCAAGTCCGCAAGTAACATATCGCCGAGACTCTGTTAGAGCATTTGTTTCGTTATACCGAGCCGGCACATATATTTTTAATAGAACTGAGCCGCATTTGGATATTTTAGGATATTTTATGGCCAGAATGTGGCCAGTTTAGCTCTCTTTCGAACGGCATCATATTATGGCCTCCATTTTAAGGCGCCGTTCAAAGTAGAGCCATATTATGCCTGTTGGACCTTGTCTACCGTTTATTGTGAAATGAGAATCATCAAATGTTATGTATACTTAGTCATGGTGTTTTGTGCAAAAACTGAGATAATGAACAGGCATCTAAAAAATCAAATTGAGTCTCTGAGTCTCTGCAAATATAAAATAGAGAAGTTCTGGAAAGAGGAATGAAAAGAGAACTACTAAAAAAAAAATAGAAGTCGGTGGAAATATCTTGGCTACATTACAAAAACTCTTGAAAACTACACTGGAGAGAAGGGTGAAAGAGCAACAGGTAGACGATACAAGTGGGAGGACAACATAATGAGCTGGATAAACAGTAGTCTGAGAAGCTGTAGAACCAAGACAAGAGACAGAGTGTGTTAAAGATCCGTTGCACCCAGCCTTCATTATGGACACGGCACTAGATTGATTTTTGTGTGTGTAGCGAAGGAGCCTTCACTTGAGGCATCTCTACCACACAATGTGGAGAAGAGCAGGAATGAGATTTGAGCAAATCAGATCATTATATGTATTTATTTCAAACGTCGGTTGGAAAGGAAACTAGTCCAGTCCTAGAAAGGGAAAATTCATCCTGGAAATTTAATGCTGTGGTAGGACAGACCAGGCCCTAAGCCTTGGTTGGCAGCTGGTTCAGGAAGAAAGCTCTCACAGATCAGCGCTCTACTGATCCAGCCTCTTTTTTTCCTAGATGCATTGATGTTACTTTTCCTGTGGGGTAAACAAGGCAGACTGGGAGAGGGATCATACTGAAGGAGCAACATATGCTCTCTACAATACTGCATGGGCTTGGAGGGGGGCAAGCTTCATTCCTGGTTTTAATCTGGCTCATAGGCTCTAATACTCAAGCTTGCATGTACTTTGTTCACCAGCTGTAAGCTCCGGTGGAAAGTCCTCGTTGTTAGTCCATTTGGACTTGTGCCAGGACCTGCATTTAGCATGTATATCTGTTTTGCTGGCTTGTTTGTGTGTGGTTAGTTGTTCCTTGCTGCTCAGGCAGATGCACTCCGACTTCAGGAGAAGTCCTCAATTAGTCGACTCCTACATCTTGCTTATTGGGAAAGCAGGGTGTTTAATCTTGTTTTGCCCACAGTACTATCTCCCCCTCCCCCCCCTTGTCCCTAACCTAGACAGGGACTTCCATAGATCACCATTCAACACTCAGGTCAAGACAGACAAAACAGGCACTAACAGATCAGACATACAAGAGTATCAGACGATTGATGATGATTGTTTTACAACTAAAGAATATATGCATATTTATACATGTGTGCAAGCTGGACAATACATATAACTTCTGATATATCTCAAGAAAATTAGTTAGTTAGTTAGTTAGTTGGGTTATCATCATTGCACTCCGGACATGTCCATAGGTGCTCAGATCCTCCCCTCAGTATGAATCCCAACGTCCGATGGCTAATAGTACCAGTTCTATGTTGATTAACAAGTCTTCTGACGTGTCCGGTGTGCGTCTCGTTTTTTGCTGTGCCGATCTTAATTCCCAAGTCTGCCATTCTGGCGAGTGATGTGGATTCACTGCCACCAAAGTCCTCTATCCTTCCCATTTCTCTGAGGGCATTGATAATATCAGCATGATCCATAGGCCGACCGTCGGTAGTGATAGCGGATCCAGCCAACCTGTCAGCTCTTTCATTTCCATCGACGCCTGCGTATTCCCGGAACAAAAATAAAGGTGACTCCTCGCACAGTGGACTTCTGAATTGATTCAAGCCATTGTCTTCGCACTGAACCTGCCTGAACCCTCCGGATCATACTCATTGAATCACTGAGTATACATATGCGGGTGTATTTTTGTGTTTCAAGCCAGACAAACGCTTGCGTCACTGCCATCACCTCCATCGTCATGCTGCTGGTTGTCATGGAGAAGGCGCCGTTGGCTTCTTTGACTGTTCTGCCCGCTGAGCGTGCTGTAAATGCCCATGCGCTTCTTCTTTGGCGTATAACGGATCCGTCTGTATAGATTAGTGCATCTGCTTCGTCTGAATTTTCACCGATGAGAGCGTTGACCTCTGCATTAACAGCAACAGGATTATCTTCTCTACATCGCCTGTTGAGTGTGACAATACAGGAAAATTACAAATAAACGCCTGAGGCACAGGTATCCATTCTGCACCAGGTATGATGTCGGTTAGGCTGCATATTTGCCTAATAACATCTTCTGCCCGACCTAGCCACGATTTTCCCCTCTTCAGTCTGTCGCCCTTTTCACTAAAAAGCGCTTGATGCAGTGGGTGTTTCTTATCAGCACATATTTTGAGGTATGCCCGAGCCCTCCACATCCTGATCCTTTGGTTCATTGTTGGAAAGTCAAGTAGATACCTCATTGCTCCACAAGATGTGTCTCTTGTACATCCAAAATAATACGCATGGCTTCATTTTGCACCTTCTCGAGTCGTTCAATCTGGGTAGCACTGACAGTGAGGATGGCCAGAGCGTATTCAATGGGGGAAAGGACCAGACCATAGAATAGAAGCACCAGCAGTCTTTGCTCGATATTGGAAGCAGCCATAATCCTCATTGCAGATAGACCTTTGCGTGCTTTTGTTATCGCATGGTCAACGTGTTCCCTGAATGACAAGCTGCGAGCGAACCTCACCCCGAGAAACGTCATAACGTTGGTTTCTGATCAATACATTATCACGCATTTTCACTTCTGGTAAGTCCGACTTGACAATGTGATTGTTCAAAGAGAACCATGACACTGATGCCTTCGAGGGATTGACATAGGCATTGGAACCATCACACCAGGCGGCAATTCGATCGAGTTCTTTGTGCATTGTGCTGGCGATCTCCTGTCTATCACGCCCTCGTCGATAAATCAAAATGTCATCAGCAAATGACAAAGTCCTTCCCTTTCCATTCAACTGCTGCTCAGTGATCATCACCGTATAAACATTGAATAAGACTGGTGATAGCGGTGATCCCTGTGGCAAGCCTGGACATATCGTTTGCGGTTCTGAGGACCAGCTACCACATCTTAGTACAATCTTTCTCTGGAACAGGACCGCAGCAATCCAGCGGATCAGAATAGGATTGACTTCTAGTTTAAGCAGTAATTGCATTAAATAATCATATGGTACTTTATTGTAGGCATCTTCTAAGTCCAACACTGCCGCACATGTCTCTTCTTTAATCTGAAATCCCTCGTACACATCGTAGGCGAAAACAGCAGCATTGGACCATGTCTCTTTCTTCAATCTGTACCCTCCAAGTGTTGATGGGAACTTATCATGTAGTTCCAAGTAGGTGGTCAATCTTTGTGCGACAATTTTTTCCAAAAGTTTGCCAACAGTATTCTGCATCAAGATGATTCTGTAGCCGCAGATCTTTGAGTGGTCTTTATTAGGCTTTGGTAGTGGAAACAAATAACTATGGAGCCATTCCTCTTGTATCTGGCCACTCTGGATGCTGATATTGAATTCCTTTGCCACGCTTTTCAAATCAGCATTCGACATCATCAGCATGTCATTGTATCGGATGCCGTCAGGACCTGGAGCAGTGCTGCGCGATTTCTTGAGGCAAGTTCTTAAGGTGTCTGCAGTGATTGTGAAATCAGTGCCTAGCTCAGTGTTCTCGCACAGCATCGACAGTTTCATCTTAACCCCTATTCTTGCAGCTTCGTCTTTTTGGTCAGTTTGCTCCAAGTAGCGCGCAAGGAGGGTTTTTCCTTTATCAGCATCAGTTCTCTGCCATATCAGGTCTGTACCCTGAAAATCAGGGATACCCCTTGGTCGTGCGGCGCCGTGCATGCTCCGTTGAAGGCGCCAGAATGTCACAAGAGATCCCTCGGAGCAAACGCTCTTGCAGAATTCGTTCCATTTCGCTGTCTTGGCTTCTTTCGCAATTAACTTGAAAGCCACTGTCCGCTTGTTGACCTCATCTTTCAGACTGATCAGGCGTTCAGAAAGTGACGGATCAATTTTCCTTGCCTTTTGCCATGCCTTGACAGCGTTCCTTTTTTCTAGCCACGCTATGTTGACTACTTCATTCCACCATGGTGGCTGGGCCCATCTCTCCCGCCGTCTGCGATCTGCTCTTGTATTACGTCGTCTGATTTTGCTAATGGCATCTTGCCCTGTACGGTCATATATAAAAGCAGGCACATTGATTACATGACCTTTGTTGTTGCTCTTCTCCACCAGGACGACGCACGGAAAGTGATCACTGTCATGGTATCCCAGTGTGCTCCACCTGCATCCTGGTGCAATGGAGGGAGACACTAGGGCCAGGTCAATTACGCTGTCAGAATCCCCTTGTCGGGTTGCTATTCGGGTAACCTTTCCGTCGTTCAAGCATACTAGATCGGCAGACACTAGAGCATCCTCCAGGTCTTCCCCCTGTTTATTGGTAATTACATTGCCCCACTGGTTTCCTCTGGCGTTGAAAATCTCCGCAGTAAAGGACTTTCTTTTCCTCAGTCTGGAGCAAACTCTGCCATTTCGCTGTATCCACCTTTCCATTGCAGGCGTACACATTGACAATCACAAACTGGGCCGGGCCCATCACTCTGACTGCGTGTACTTGTAGGTCGTCATTATCCCACTCAGACATGTCCACCTCAGACACCAGTATGTGGTCACGAACAAGAATGAGCTGTCCGAGGTGCCGTCTATTGTAGAAGGATTGGAAGCCCGCAATTTTAACCATCTCGTCACCGAGGTGTGTTTCCTGTAATACAACAATGTCGTTGCTGTAGAGGAGCTTCTCGAAAATGGGTCGGCGTTGACGGAACGAGGCGCAGTTCCAGTAGAGAACGCGAACATACTTTAAGCTGAGTCTCTCACATTTCAGTCGCTTCCTGCAGGCGCCACCGTGCTTGCCTGTTCGCGTTCTCCTCATCCGTCTACGGGTTGTTTTGAATTGGTAGATAGTCGCCATCGGACGTTGAATACACCCTGAGGGAAGTCTGAACTCACGTGCATGTACTCCATTGCACGGTTCAGACCCCATTCCGATGAAACTTTCACATTATACGTGAGCGAAAATAGTTAATTTGCGCCATTCGCCTCAACGGACGAAAAAGCGTGCCGCCATTGTGGCTGTTTACACCGGAAGTCATCTCAAGAAAAACAAGAAAAGATGAGGATATTATTGTTAAAGTTGTCACATGTAAGCACAATAATAGCAGCTCCAATATTTCATAACACAGCTATTGAAAAGAACTGAGATTTATAAATGAAAAAGACATATGGCTTCATGGAATAATTTCTATGTTTATTAGACAAGTTGCTAAAGTAACAAAGTTTTCCATTCAGTCACTGTGCAGATCTGTTACTATAAGAATAATTTGTACTTTCCCTTCATTAGAACACACAGCACAAGTAGACATTGCGTAAGTCATTAATAAGAAGTGGATGCTTGATTGCTGCACTAGTGTCAGTAATACAATAATTGATATTGATTTGAAATGGGGAAAGTGTAAGGCAGAGCTGGTGTTCAGGGAAGTAAAGGGGGTTTTAGAGGTGGGCGGGGCTTATAGATCAGTGTGGAAATTGTAGGTATGCATGGTTTTGAACCACTACCAGCAGTACGAGTATTTGTATTCTTCTTCAGGGTCACCAGCTGTTATCTCTGGTGGAAAGCTCTGGTTGTTCATCCACTTCTGGATGTTAGTCATATTTCAGATTTTGAGTTTTGCGTGCACATCCATTTTACAGACCTGGCTTATTTGTGTGCAGACTGCTGGCTTTTGGCCTCTCAGGCAGATATAAACTCTGACACAGGGAAACACTTTTCATTAGTTAGTTAATCAACTTTTACAACATACAAGTTAGAGTTGTAGTGCCTCCACTCCACTGTAAAAATGGTAAATGCAGACAGTGGGATGTTATTTAAAAAAAAAATAATAGAAACATTACCACTATTAGTAGTATTTGTAGTTTATATATATATTACTAAAAGTAGAGAAAATAGATAGATTAGTACAGATACATCTGTAGATAAATTAGAAAATGCTGTGTTAGTAAGGTGTAATCAAAATAATCACTCTTGCACTTCTTGACAGAAATGAAACATGGTTGACTTATTTGTAGCACGAGAAATGGCCAAATAGCTTTAACAATCTCTGTGCCTAATAATTCTTGGCATTTTAAGTGGCAAGGCAAGATCACAAACACTGCAGCATGGAAAGGAGCAGGCATAACCAGTTTTCTCAAAGCTCTGTCTTCGAAGGCTTCAGATGGCGAGGTCACACAGGGAAGATGAAAGAGTGTCTAAGGATATCCTCTATGGTGAATTACTGATGGGTGGATGTCAGGGTCGGCCTGTTCTACAGTATAAACATGTGTTCTAGCTGGAGGTGAATAATAACAGGCACTGAGGTAGTTTCATGGGAACAGGATGGCATGGACCGTGTTGCATGGAGAAGGAGCATCAGGAAGGGAATAGGGATAAAGAATCAATGATCACATATAGGTTAAATGCTGAGAGGGATCATATGACATGCATGCAGTGGTCCAGAAATGCCACACTGTAATGCTGGAAGACATTTCTTAGTGCACCCAGGTCTTGCTAGTCCCACTTGCCTTTACTGAGATTCCTATGCTTCACAACTGCACAGTTTAACTCTGCTGAGGGTAGTAGTAGATGGGGTTGTAGTATTGGTGAGATTATTTCTGCAGAGGTGCAGGCAGACTTCACAATGTGAGGATCATTGGTTGAGAAAGGACTAATTACCTCAAATTTGGTCGTCTAAGCTTCATCAACAGACCAGCGGTTTTCCCGTTGTTATGTCTGTGTTTCACAGAGTTCAGAAAAATGTCCCACTCTTCGGCTACTTTATCTGTACACAAGAAGAAACCTTAATCTGTCAGTTGTGATCAATGGGCAAGGCAGCGTTCATTGTTGTAAATGAAGTCAATTCATTCTGCTTTGTCTAAGATAATATGTCCCAGCGGCATTTGGTTTTGTTTTAGCGATGCATTTGTTTTAATGGGTCAGTATCTGATAAACACAGATTTGAGGCTAGATTTGATTAGTTTTTATTTCCCATGAAAATTAGGCTAGTGAGATTTAACTGTTTCCAGTGTGGCATTTTCAGAGCGGAATGAATGAGCGCTTAAAATGGACAGCTGGGCATGATGGTGGCAAAGATTAGTTTCTCTGAGTAAATTATAAGATCAAATTGATCAGTCTGTTGGCAGGTAAATACGTAAAAGTGTAAAAAAGATAAGTAGGCAAATGATGGCTGCTGCAGTCTTAAGTAGATGGGAGGGGCAATGTTAAGTGTGGGATGTCTGGAAATGGCTGCTGTAGTCTTAAATAGATGGAAGAGGCAACATTAAGTGTGGGATGATGCAAACATAGCCAGCAGTCTCCACACAGGATGTTGTGGAATCAAATAGAGGTCATGATAGAACCCAGCAGAGATCAGCAACATTTGTTCATCTCATCAGCAAACAGTTTATGTCTGTCATCTTGAGGACAGTGGACTGAGACGAAAATTGTACAGAGCTGAGTTGAATGACTAAAGACTATGGGGCAGACCAAGAAGATACTGGAGAGATAAAACCCAAACAGAACTAGAGTCACCAATTAGAAAGAGAGAACCAGTCACAGAGATTTTATTCTGAAGTGTAGTAACTACCTTCATTATTGTTTTGTTAGATTTTAAATTTAAACGCATGCAGTGAAATAATGACATTTGTTTCATATGTTTCTTGTGTGAACAGCCAACTCCCTCCTGGACATGGACTATAAAGATATCAAGCTTGGGCTAGATGAGGAGCAGTGTCCAGTTTGTGGTGACCGCGTCTCTGGCTACCATTACGGCCTCCTCACATGTGAAAGTTGTAAAGGTCAGTGTTCTGTTATGTCCAAAATGTTATGGTTTGAGTTTTAACAACTGATAAGTCAGTAGGTAGCTTTTTTTGCTTGATAGTTCTTAGAAAGGCTTGAATTCCTATTTAGAGCCTTCAAATTCTTCTTGTCTCAACCATTACATTTACAAAACCCCCCCAAAAAACAGGTGTTTGGCACATTGTACCATTGTCTGCAGTTGGGTTGTGCAATGTGCTCTGCTAGGGGTTTGATTCAATTCTTCACATTGCTATATTGATGTACACACAGTTGCTAGAACACACCAGAGGACAAACATTCAGTTATTGATCTTTATTCGCTGTTGCCACAATCTCACTGACTAGTAGGCGCTACCGTGGTCGCTATGCATGGCTGATTCCTGGTGACCTTGCCAATTATCTCACATGCTGATTCTCTCAGCTCATATCATTCGGATCATACATCTGTATCTTACTAGCGTATTGTACCTGGTGTTTGTACACGATGAAACTGGCAATCAGGAAACATTCATTTCTGCTCTCGAACAAGTACACATGGTCATACGTTCTCCATTCCCATCAGTTGTTCTCTCGCACACGACCGCACACATCAAGGTCCAAACTTCAACTGCCTCCTACCCTCTCTGGGCTCACATCTTCCGTTCCAGTCTCACGCTTTCCCTTGTATCCCTGATTCACTCACCACGGGATGTTCGAGACCTGTGTTGTGATATCTACACCTTTCAGCTCAGCACATCGGTTTGCTCAAATCCTCTGTCTTGTTTTTCCTCCTGAAGTGGTAGATAGGACCTACACAGGAAGCATTGACAGTTGTATAGTCTGAGCCACGAACAAGGTTTTGCATCTGTCTGCCTGAGTTTGTTCTAGAGGCTTGTCCTTCTGACCCATTACCAAAGTTCCGTCTCCATGGAGACTGTTGCGGGACTCAGTTCCCTGTCTTCAGATTGAGAAATAAAGAACACCTCCACACACACACGAGGTAATGCCCAGCTTCACCCGAGATATGTAACAAACGTGTCTTCTACTTCTACACTGCCATGTTTATTCATCATGGCGCGTGGAAGAAAAGACGCTGTGGTAACCCCATGGGTAGAGTTCCATGTGATTTATCTGAATTAAGGTGGCTGTTTTTTTGCAGAAATATTGGAATATCTGAGATTGGTAGAGTCATTAGAAAGTTCAAACACTGACATTATTTGTGCAGTCATTGTAAGGATTTAAGGGGAGTGTCTGTATTACTAAAATGTACAATATATTTACTGTGAAAGCACTTTAGCCAGCAGAGCCCATGATAGTGAAAATGCATGTACTTAAATTGAGTGAGTGCAGTCTTCAATGGTTAACTGTCAGAGTAAGTAGGAAATATCCATCCAGCAATGTTTGATAGTTCTATAGTGACAAATAATGTTTTACAATACATATGATCTTCAAAACAGTGTTTCCCCGTAATGAATTTAAATAATGGGGACACAAACAATACATTGCACAATTTATTGCTAGGCATATTTTGATGTATCTCGTCAAGTGCGTTACTACAGAGTTACGTCAACATAAGATAAGGCTCAAAACTGAATAAATTCAACTGAAATGCAAATAGTTTCTTCTGACATGTGTGTGTGTGTTTATGGCCACCGGAAGCTCACCGTAGTCACGTGACTTACCGGGGTAACTTCAGATTTAAGATAAATTCTGTCTGCTTACAATGGGGGGGAGGGGGGTTGTTGATTTTTTTATTGTTAAAGCTTCGGCGATTCTCAAAAGTCTCCTGTTCGGAGTGTGATAAACCACACAGAAAGCAGTGTCTGTGTCAATTATGTGTCCGGAATTAAGTAGATGACGTCCTATGGAAGAAGCGGGTTCTTTCCTCTTGACTGGTCTCGGCACCCTAGAAGAATCGCTGAACTAAGTATGTAGCCATTTGGGTTTAACTTGGCATTTTATCCTGCACTACGTAATGACAGTAATTTTTCCGTACATGATGAGACTCTACTCCTACTATCATGTAGACAGTTGCTGTGTTTTATATACACCTTCAAATGTATTGTTATTTACAGAAACTTAGTTACTAGAGAAGCTAATGATGGAACTGGCTATTTATAGGTTTCTTCAAGCGAACGGTCCAGAATAAGAAAGTGTATTCATGTGTGGACAATCGCAGCTGCCAGATCGACAAAAGTCAGCGCAAGAGGTGTCCGTACTGCCGCTTCCAGAAGTGTCTGACTGTTGGCATGAAGCTGGAAGGTTAGCTCTCACGTCTGCTGTAAATGTTTATATCATCATCATCATCACACAAAACACAGAGGTTCCCAGCTGTCTCAGATCTGTGAAAACCCTATTGTTTTCCATGGTCTACGACGAACCACTTATTTTAAATAGCTGTACCCTAGAACTAATTACAATATATAACATAACCCTTGACTCGTTAGGGTCGTGGAGGTGTATTGATTAAAGCATTAGCACACAAAACCCACTAACTTTCTCTGTCTTCCACTTGTTAAATAAGTGTATGATAATTTTGTCCTGTCCATTTCTTTATGATGTCATTTCAGGTTCTTCTTTGCCCTCCTCTTCTTTGACTTCTTCTTCTTCTTCACTTCCTCTTTTACTGCTGTGGGTGTCGAGGGAGATATAAGGTTCTGTTTCTAGCTCTTCTGGCTGCCTCGACCATAGGCACATCGTGCTGTTGTAGAGTTTCTCTGATGTTATCCTCCCTTCTTTTTTTGGGTCTATCCCGTGCTCTACGTCTTTCTTCTCTTTCCATGTATGCTTTGTAAAATATGGTGTCACAAGGCATTCTCTCTAAGTGGGCAAACCATTTCACTTGCTGTCTTTGTATGTAATCCAGAATTGGTTCTGTGCCGACTTGTTCTCTTATGATCTCATTCCTGATCTTATCTCGTATGGTCACTCCTGCAGCCCTTCTCAGACATCTCATTTCTGTGGTTACTAATTTTCTTTTATGGTTTGTTGTGAGTGACCATGTCTGGCACTGGTAGCACAGAGTTGGAATAAATATGCTTTGAATAAGATGTCTCTTTGTGCTGATTGGAATTGTCTTATGCTGTAAGAGGGGGGATAGCTGTCCCAATACTTCTTTGACTGCCCACCAGTATTTCTTGAAGCACAGGCTTTGCAGTCGAATCATGTCTCACCACATCCCCAAACCAAGCTAGTTTGCCACCACCGCCTAGAGATGCTTCTGATGTCCTGCAAATTTGAAAATTTTGTCTGTATTTATTATTGGAAGCACATTCATTTTACAGATCTGGGTTATTTGATGCAGACTGTTGGTTCCTTGTCTCTAGGAGAAAATGCACCCGAACTTCAAAGGAAATACAACTAGACTTTTATGACATGCTTCTTGGGTGGTTTGGGGTGTTTAAAATTGATATTACGGGTCTTTTAACTTTGTTGCACAGATCACCAAATGGCAACCACTGAGATATCACCTGTAGTCCACACACTTGCCTTCCTTTTACTGTTAGTACATTTGTTGTTTTAAACACCTAGTCTTTCTTGATTTTGAACAAGCACTTCACTACATATTTTTTGTATTTTTAAGTTATCTAATAAATATTGTGTGGTTGCTTGTAACAACTTGTTACTTCTAAAGCTAAGTAACAAAATATATTTTTAATTGTCTGCTTTGTTACTTATAGTATTATCCTGAATTTGTTTGTTATTCTAATATTAAATAATAAATTAGTTTTTGTGAAATTAAAAAGTAAATAAATGTGTGAACTGATTTTCATTTAGAGAGTTTCTAACTGTTGACTGATTATTCTGTGCAGCTGTTCGGTCAGATCGTATGAGAGGTGGGCGCAATAAGTTTGGGCCCATGTATAAAAGAGACAGAGCACTGAAGCAGCAGGCTGCCCGGCATGGCCATGCCCTTCCAGGCAGTGATCTACCACTTGTGCCAAATGGGATGCTAGATGTGGGCTCGCCTGGGTCTCCGGAGGATGTAAAACCAGACCCCCACGTGCTGCAGAACAGTCTCAATATGTATGTTGGTGCTGTGTCGAACTCTGCTACCTCGAACCTTATCCCGGGGCTTGTGCCAGGCCCTGCCTGTCTGTCTGCATCCGCGGCTGCTCCTACATCTTCTGCCTCAATCACAACGTCTGCTGGAGGCCACATGGTGAGCTCCTCGCCGCCCCCAGCTCATCCTCATCAGACACAACACCACCACCAACAACCTCCTCATCGTTTGGTGCCCATATCAGCTCAGGACTTCACCCAGAACTTTGTCCATATCACAGCAGTTCCACAGTCCCCACTAAGTCCAAAGACTTACTACCTGCAGCCTCACAGAAACCACCACCACCAACAGCAGCAGCAGCACCACCACCACAAAGGTAACAGCATCATGGAGCGAGCAGACTCAAGTCCGCCTGCTTGTCACCAGCCACAACACACCCAAGCCTTACCAGACTTCCTTGTGTCTCACAACCAGTCCCTGGGCAGAAATTCTCAGCAGAGACATGGCAACAATTTACTGGGGCCTGGCATACCTGACCGTGAACCCAGCTATCCCAGTGTCATAGAAGCCTTGAGATGTTACCAGGCATCTATGATCTCTGGACAGACGGATCGCCCAGTGGTGTCACCTTTAATTAGTGAGATCAAAGCCACTCTTCTGGATGAAGCTGAGGTAATTGTCTCTCTCTATCTTTTTAACTCTTTTTCTGTTTTTAGTGAGGGCTGTGTTTTGCAAGCATGTGACCACTTGCTGTTGCTTGGCATATTCTTTCTTCACTGTTCCTCGGTTTGACGTTACGCTTAGTGGAAGTGACTCAGTTTTCTGTACAACTGAGCAACTTGGTTTAGAATCCCATGGAAGACCTGTGAATGCTGAAGTCTGATGGATTACCATTCAGTTGGTATTGACATTTGAGGAAATATGAAATAAGAATAGAGGATCACAAATTGAGCCTGCAGGTCCGTCTTTTATTTGACCCTTCCAGACAGTCTTGTTTCACATGGCAGTTAAACTGTACCCATAAGCATGTTATGTTTGATTAACAGTACATTCTTCTGTGGGTTCCGGGGCCCTTTTGTGGAAGGTGAAAAAAAACCAAGAATAGACATATTTCTGCCCTTAAAAGCACTTTGTGAAAGTTGACTAATTAGGGGTGCTTCCTTCGAAGGTAAGGAGCATCTGCCTGAGCGGCAAGGAACCAGCAAAACAGAAGGCAGATAGAAAAGCAAAGAAGAAGAAGGAACAGAAAGTGAAATTTTTTAATGTCAAAATACATACAAACATTTATTCTCCTTCTGTGTTCACCCTCAAAAAAGGCGGCTGGCATGTGACTCCACTTTTTGGTCCAGAACATGGCTTTCAACAAGCTCCCAACTAACATTCTGTGGCCATGCTTGTAGGGGCAGTGGGTTTGTTTATCCCCTAACTACACTGAATAATTTTTCCTGTTGCGGCACACGGGTATTTTGATGAAATAAATCTTCTTCTTATTCAGTGTTCCAAGCCCTAGAGGTTCATTGCTACAGTTATCACCCACGTCTGTTCATCTCTCTGGTTGGCCTTCTTGTTCCATTTGGTGACACCAAGTGTTTGTCATTTTGTCTGGATATATCTCCCCATCATCTTGGTCTGCCTCATGGTCTGCGACAGAGCTGTTCAACTGGCGGCCTGCACAGAGGCAGAACCAGTGGCCATCAGATCATCGTAGGTTGTATTTGATGGTCTCTGGCCCATGACAATCAACCATTTTCAAGATTTTCACCATTGAATCAGTTTTGTTGCATAGCCCTAGTCTACAACCATTCAGCTCCCTTGTGTACACAGTTTCTACGTCTCTGTCCTCTCAGTATGACCAGCCATTTCAGTTAATTAGCTCTCATGATGCCAGTGATCAGTGGTGATTTAAACAGATTATGAATGTCTTTGTTGCTTTTTGCTCTCCATTTCCCGCTGTTTGCATCTATGGTGGGTCCAAAGATTTGTCTTTCAAAAAGCTCAGCACAGTGCAACGGCTCTGTAGCACCGGCGAGGATCCTGAAATTACTTTAGGTAGATTTTAAACTCCAAATTTTGCCCGGGCAGCACAATTAGGTTACTGTTTTCAATTTCATACTGCCAAGGAATTTTTTACTTGCGTAACAATGCACATCTATACCCGGTCTCACTACCCAGAGACCAGGGGGAATTAAAAGTAGTCCAAGTCCATGTGAAAAAATCCCAGCCCTTACCGGGGATTGAATCCAGAACCTCTAGCACTCTAGGCAGACACCATGCCTCAAGACCACACAGTCCCCTTATATGGGCTAAATTTAAAATAAAATACATCTGAATTATGTTTGATTTCTGTGGTGCTGTGTCTATCAGCGGCACACATGGTTCTGATATATTTGAATGTTGGATTGACCAGGTCAAACACAAGATGGTGACCTTCATGCAGAACGAGCTGTTGCAGACAGACATTGCCAGCCCAGAGCAGTTCCTGCCAGTTTTGTGTCGTATGGTAGACCAGCTGTTGTTTCTGATGGTGGAGTGGGCGCGGAGCTCTATGTTCTTCAAAGAGATTAAGGTTTGTACAGCGTTTATAAATATCCAATCTCCAACCCTAGTTTATCAGTATAGGAAACATGGAAACATGTCCCTGCAACTTGGCACCAGAAACGCTGCCACATATACTCCAATGCTGCCATCTAAACTCCAATGATGCCACCTGTATGCCTCTAACAAAGAAGCTGCCTGACCTTTGATTGGTAATGATTATCATCACAGCACTCCGGACAGATTCGTAGGTGCTCCAATCTTCTCCTCAAAAGCTTCACAAGTGTAAATCGACTGATGATGCCTGTTCTGTGTTGGTTAATGTAATGTCTTGTCCCCTTAGTTGAATGTTAATTTCTTGCTGCACCAGACTGCACCCCCATGTTCATCAGTCTAGACAGGGATACGGAGTCATGCCCTTTGGCGTGCTCGTCATCATGGTAAGTGCTGAGCATGGCATTGATAACATCGCTTCTGTCTGGTACTGGACGAGCCATAGCACAATCTGCACGCTTGTTCCCTTGAACACCCGCGTAACCTGGCACAAGAATGAAGGTTAGGGCAGCCATTTTCGAAGTGATAAGTGTTGCAGTTCATTCTTGCTTGATTCAATCAGCTTGGATTTTTGTGAAGCATGTTCTTTGAGTCACTAAGCATGCACATGTGTATGAACTATAGATACCCTTGTTACAGCCATAGTTTCAATTTTAAGACTACTAGTTGTAACAGCAAAGGCGCCATTCATCTCTTTGATGGTTTTCCCCCTTGAGCTTTTTGTGAATGCCTATGCACTTCGCTTGCCCCGAATTACCGATTCACCCGTATAAACTATAGCATCACCTTTGTTTGTGTTTTTATCAATCAGTGTCCTGACTAAAGTGTCCACAATGCCAGGAATCTGCTCTCTACAGATTCCATCAAGGGTGATGTGGACTGTAATGTTAATGTTTGAAGCCGGAGGCATGGGTATCCATTTAATTCCACAATTAATGCCAGTAAGGCGGCGAACATTTTTTATGGCCTCCTCAGCCCGACCTATCCAGGATTGGCCTCATTTAAGTCTGTTCCTTCTTTGCTTGAATAATTCCTCATGGAAAAGGGTATCGATGATCTGACTTCACTTTGAAGAAAGCAACGGTCCTGGACAGCTCGATTCTATTCTCCATTGTGGGGAAAGCCAAGAGGTATAGCATGGATTTACAGGAGGTGTCTCGAGTGCATCCAAGAATAAAACGCATGGCCTCCTTTTCAGATTGTTCCAGTCTGTTCACCTGTGTGGTGCTGAGTGTCGTGTTGGCCAATGCCTATTCAGTTGTGAAGAGAACTATAATGCACAATATAATATTAGAAGTAGCCGTTGCTCAAAGTTTGCAGCTCCCATAACATTTATTGCGGAGAGACCTTTCTTAGCTTTGGTTATAATGTGGTCTGTGTGTTTTTTAAATGCTAAGCATCTGTCCAATGTTATGTCCAGGTATTTCATGGAATCAGATCTCTCCACATTAGCTTTTTATGGCATTTGTATTTTGGATAGGTGATTATTTGAGAACCAGGTGACTGTCGCTTTTGATGGATTAATTGTTGCCCCTGAGGTGTTGCACCAGGATGATATACGATCTAATTCTGACAGGTCTGCAATTAAGTAATGAGACAGATTTTATTGTGGCCAAGACAAAAATGCCATGTATGAATCAAAGCATGGAATCCAAAGAGGCAGCCTTCATCTATGATCTGGCAATTTTTTTTACCCCCACCCCCAAAAAGCAGACAACAAACAAGCAATAATTTTTTTTGACCTAGTCAGAGGTGCATTGTTACATAATCAGCATGAAGCCAAACAAGTTAACATTAAATTCTTTTTATAACTCAGAAAAAGCACCATTGATGCAGCAAATTTATGGGGATGATATTTTTTTCTCTCGTGCACAGATTTTTATGTGGTATTCACGATTTAAAAGTGGTGTAGAAATGATCGCTAATGCAACTAGACCTAAACGCCCAGTTTCTGTTCATAATGAGGAACTACATTGTTTGACTGTGAGGATGATGGCTAAATTTGGTGTTAATAAAGAGACCATTCGTTACATTTTTTATAGGAACATTTGGGCCCAGAAAAAAGTTGCTTGCCTGTTTATACAATATTTGTTGTCTGGTGACCAAAACCATCAGGGTGTTGAGTATGCAAAAGACATCATCAAAACATGTCACAGAACTATCATCATCAAAATGTGTCACAGAAATAACATCATCAAAATGTGTCACAGAAATATCACCAAAATGTGTCACAGAAATAACATCATCAAAATGTGTCACAGAAATATCACCAAAATGTGTCACAGAAATATCACCAAAATGTGTCACAGAAATAAACATTACTATTCCCCAACTTCTCAGAGATGAAGCACCTGTGTCCACATCCTGAGTGCGACGATGCCCTTGTTGGATAACACTTTTTGACAAAATCCATGGTCCCGGTGAAACCTACTTTTCATTGGAATGAACCTGGGAACCTCTGAGTTTAATGCTGGCACATCAGCTTTAGTCAGTTGATTTTTAACGAGACATAATTTGTGTGATTAGTTTATCCTGGTGGCTGTTTTCTCCGGCAGGTTGAGGATTTAGCTGAAACTGTTACACTAAATGAGACTATTTTATGTGATTTACTGATCCTGGTGGCTGTTTCCTCTGGCAGGTTGAGGATCAGATGAAACTGTTACACTAAATGAGACTATTTTATGTGATTTACTGATCCTGGTGGCTGTTTCCTCTGGCAGGTTGAGGATCAGATGAAACTGTTACACTAAATGAGACTATTTTATGTGATTTACTGATCCTGGTGGCTGTTTCCTCTGGCAGGTTGAGGATCAGATGAAACTGTTACACTAAATGAGACTATTTTATGTGATTTACTGATCCTGGTGGCTGTTTTCTCTGGCAGGTTGAGGATTTAGCTGAAACTGTTACACTAAACGAGACATTATTTTATGTGATTTACTGATCCTGGTGGCTGTTTTCTCCGGCAGGTTGAGGATCAGATGAAACTGTTACACAACAGCTGGAGTGAGATCTTGATCCTGGACTTTATCTACCGCCAGGTGCACAACGTCTGGGGCAAGGAGATTGTTACGGTAATTACACCGGCGTGTTTTCTCTATGCTTTGGGCTTTAGCAAACATTCTCTCGAAGACATAGTCTTGTGTAGAATGTAACATTTTTTCTGCAGTTCACTTGTAGAGCCCATGTGTGACTCTCGCTGAATTGTTTTTCCATAACTCTTAAGCCCCCCCCCCCCTATTTTGTGTGCATTGGGAATGTGCTGCTAGACTCAAGCCAGTCGGCAGCTGATTGGTTTTGTGGACAGCAAAACTCTGACCGCCTTTACTTTTCAGGACATTACCTAGTAGCCATTCTATGCTGGGCTGACCTGGGGGCCAAGGTCAGTTATAACAGACCCATCCCAGTGCAGATTCAAACTAAAGACCTTGAGGCTGGCTTGCAGATATCTAGTTCTTGGTCTACCTCAGTTGCCTATCTGTTTGTGTGCTGAGCCCAAATTATTTCTGCTCAAAGGTAAAGTCGGGAGATGTGAACCAGCGTCATTGCACATGGTTATCAACCATAAGTGCTCTGCCACCAGTACAGACAGCTGATAAGAAACTGTTCGCCTATGTCGCTGTCCACATGCAACTCCGTAGCAACAGCGACTTTCCTCCATTTACCCCAGAGTAAATTTCAACATTGTCTTCATCATCATCATCAGGTGCCCTGCCGACTGGCGTGGGCGATCATGTCTTACCAGATTCAAAACAGAGAGCTACCCAATTGTCAGGGGTCAATAGGCAGGTGGCAAGGTCTGAGCACGTGTGCATCAAGTTTGTTTAACTTGCACTGACGACATGCTCATTTGTTCTTCACCTCTGACTCACTGAGCTTGATGAATACCAAGAGTTGAGTGCTGCCACAGAGTTCATTGGTGATACACTCAAAGCACATTAAGACTACAGTCAAGGCCATGACAACACCAACAAACTATCGGGATGCGGCCACAGTCCACACGAGAATGTCTGATGTAGATACAACATACTGAGCTTTATTACTTTTACCTTTGTTTCATCATTTTTACATGGTTCTAAATAATTCAACCTATTATCTAACGCAGTTTAACTCAATAACTAAAACTATTATCATGAGGCATGGCCAGTTGTCCAGATCTCTCCAGCTGATTCACAACACGAGCTCATTTTTCCTGACTTCTACTACTACTAATACTGTTACTACTAATACTGTTACTACGAATACTGTTGCTGTAGCCCGTGTGCACATCATGACCATCACATGTTTAGTGCTTTGACAGCAGTTCCCATTTCCCTTATCTCCAGCCCTACACCGATCACACACCACTGTTCAGACAACCTTCCTATTTTCTATCTTTGACATCCCTTGATAGGAGAGAGAATCTCTAGATAAAGATCTCTCACACACTGGTTAAACAACCTTCCACACACGTCTACTTTCTGTCTTTGGCATCCATGTGGCAGGTCTGAAGAATCTATATCTCTAGATAAAGATCTCTCACACACTGGTTTAAACAACCTTCCACACACGTCTACTTTCTGTCTTTGGGCATCCATCGGCAGGAGAAAGAATCTATATCTCTAGATAAAGATCTCTCACACACTGGTTTAAACAACCTTCCACACACGTCTACTTGTCTGTCTTTGGCATCCATCGGCAGGAGAAAGAATCTATATCTCTAGATAAAGATCTCTCACACACTGGTTAAACAACCTTCCACACACGTCTACTTTCTGTCTTTGGCATCCATCGGCAGGAGAAAGAATCTATATCTCTAGATAAAGATCTCTCACACACTGGTTAAACAACCTTCCACACACGTCTACTTTCTGTCTTTGGCATCCATCGGCAGGAGAAAGAATCTATATCTCTAGATAAAGATCTCTCACACACTGGTTAAACAACCTTCCACACACGTCTACTTTCTGTCTTTGGCATCCATCGGCAGGAGAAAGAATCTATATCTCTAGATAAAGATCTCTCACACACTGGTTAAACAACCTTGGCACACACTCTTCTACTTTCTGTCTTTGGCATCCATCGGCAGGAGAAAGAATCTATATCTCTAGATAAAGATCTCTCACACACTGGTTAAACAACCTTCCACACACGTCTACTTTCTGTCTTTGGCATCCATCGGCAGGAGAAAGAATCTATATCTCTAGATAAAGATCTCTCACACACTGGTTAAACAACCTTTCACACACGTCTACTTTCTGTTTTTGGCAAGAGAGAGTATCCTTAGAGAATTGCCGTCACAACGCTGGTCAAACCACAGTGCATATGCTGCTCATGCAAACCAGAAAGTGATAGCTGAGCTAGGTGTGCTACATGTTGTGTGGACATACAAGCTGAGCCAGGTTTGCCACATGTTGGGTGGACATACTCCACAAGCGATTGCCTATGGTCAGCTGGCACCTGGTTGCATGACATTTACAGCTATGTCTCAGATAGTGCCAGCAATCCTGGGGGTGATGGCATAGATGCCACAGCCAGGAGGTCAGAGGTTACTGACATGGAGATGCATTGTGGGGAATTCTCTGGCACAGACTAGAACCCACCTGTAGCAACACGGGGTTGTGGGGCTGGAAGCCTTCTGTTTATCAATCATAGACAGCATACTTGATGAAGCTTGAGATGATCTCAGGATCAGTCATAGGGGCTCAGTCTCTCTCTACCTTTGCTGTTGGTATGACAAAAAACCTGCCTTACTGCAGTCATAATATAAATCTTAGTGGTCGCAACTGGAAACTAGCACAAAGTTCTGGTTGTTTGTTCACTTCTGGGCTTTCGATCTTGTTTCATAACTTGACTTCTGCTTACACATCCGTTTTACAGATCTGGCTTATTTGTATTCAGACTGTTGGTTCCTCACTTTTCAAGCAGATGCACTCGGACTTCAAAGGCAATACCCCAAATTAGTTGTCTTTTACAACATGTGTGTTGGGGAGGGGGAGTGGTGCATGGGTCTGCCACGACACCGGGTTACAACATGGTATCGGTGAGACAACCAAAAAGTGGGTCTGTGCTGTAATGAACCCTCTGATCACTGTGCTGATGAGACACTGCGGTGTTCTGTGTATATGTTTTATCTGTGTTCCTTTGTTCTGTCAACAGCCAAGTGGAGATGTGATCGGGTTGGACATTTTGGACGAGCTAGGATTGGGAGATGTTAGAGCTAAGGTGTTTGAGCTGGTCAAGAAGGGCCGGGAGTTGAAGCTGGACCTGACTGAGTACATGTGCCTTAAGTTTATCATTTTGCTCAACCCAGGTGAGAGTTGTCTGGTAGACTTATCGGTCACCGTTTGAGAGAGAGAGAACTAATGAATGAACAGACTTAATTTTCAGAGGGCACACAAGCCAATCAAACATTCTGCCTTTTTGGTTTTCCTCATTTCATAGAGAGAAGAAGAAGAAGAAGAGAGAGCAAAATATGCACCACCCCCATGCACACATATCCTATGATATGAGAGGGCAGAGTGAACAAGTCTACACCCAAGAGTAGAGTGGGGGGGGGGGGGGGAGAGTTTAGGCCTCTCTGTAGCCTTTGATGTATAAGGATAGACCTGACAAAATTCTGGACTCATTCTACAGTCCTTTTCTCAGTAGAATCGAAAACAGCATGGTGAAGTCAGGATAATTTTGTACACAAACTAAACAAGCAGATAAAAAATGCTGAACATCAGATTATTGGAAATGGAGCAGAAATGTTATGACACTGGATGTCACTGCACATTGGGTGTTCCCATACCTGTTCAGTCCTCAGATGCAACAGCCAGGCCAAGACACTTGTGCTGATTTGTTTCCAAAAGTAGTTAGTTATTATTGACAGTGGCATAGACATGCTTCACCGTGCTTTACGCCCAGGTCATGCAGTTGGATTATATCCTGCAACAAGTCTGTGCAGTGATTGGAGCTATGAACAGATAGGGTGAATATAGAGGCCGAGGCTACTGGTGATGTACAAGTATATACCCATGTTCACTGTTTGAATTATGGAAACTAGAATTGTCATTACAAAAGATCCAGTGTGTTGCTAGTAATTTTCTTTATTCATGTTTAAGTCAACCACTGAATTCAAGGAGCCTTTTCACTCCTTTGACACAAAGGAACACAGTGCTAGACCTTTGTTTGTTGTTTACACCAGTGCTCACCTGGTGTATGATGGCGTAACATGGCCACATTAAAATAACAACTATGCCCTTCAATCTTGCTCGCTGTGATCAGTTTTTACTAACACCACACTGGCCACCTTTACCACTACTTTCCCATTTGTACGGTTATAATAATAATTAAAAAAAAGGTGTCCTTATAGAGGAAAGAAAATAACTTATTTATATAGTTTGCTGTACTTGGATGCCATTGTTTTGAAAACACATTTCAGTGTGCCTTCCACTGCTAAAGCTGACTATAATCACAGCTGAAGTTATGATTGTAGTGACGTTGGTGGTACATTTGTCATAGAAATGGACTAGCCACTGTTCCATTATCTGAGAGTGTGAGAAAGTTATGATTGTAGTGACTTTGGTGGTACATTTGTCATAGAAATGGACTAGCCACTGTTCCATTATCTGAGAGTGTGAGAAAGTTATGATTGTAGTGACTTTGGTGGTAGGTACATTGGTCATAGAAATGGACTAGCCACTGTTCCATTATCTGAGAGTGTGTGAAAAGTCTAACTTTTTTTTTCTCAGGGTAGAAGAGGAAAGAAGTCTAAAGGTAGAAAATAGGAGAGGAAATATTGATAAATTATGTTTCATCTCACAAATAACTCAGTCGACTTTTTTTCTCTCTCAGATGTGTCGGGCCTTGAGAACCGAACCTACATTGAACAGAGTCAAGAAAAGGTAACTGCCGCCCTTCTGGAGTACTGCCGGCTAGTGTATCCCAACGTCAGTGACAAGTACAGTCAGCTGCTGATGCGGCTGCCAGAGATCAGGCTCATCTCCATCCGCACTGAAGACTTTCTTTACTTCAAACACCTCAGCAATGAAGTGCCTGACCAGACTTTACTGACTGAAATGCTGCATGCCAAACGAGGCTGACATTCTACCATGCCAGCGAGGCATATCATAGTGCTTCAATTTGTTTGAGCCAGATGTGACCAAAGAATTTGGGCCAAAATTTGGCAAGTTGACAGTTGGGCATCAGTTACAGAAGCCTCATGGTGCATAACCCAAACTGGCATATCCAGAACAGTGATACAATAAATCCAGACAATGCCAGAGTTTTCAGTGGGAAATGAGTCACTTGCCCAGAAAGGCAAAGTGAGAAGTTTTTTCCACAATCTCACATCGTAAACCCAGAAATTTATCTGGCAGGTGACTATATATTAATTCCGTTAAAGATATGAGAAGAGGACTGTACAGCCGTGCACAGTCATCCCTTGGATACGACACACAAGACAGTATTTGAAGAAATGATTGTCTTTGCACATGAGCATATAGCCATTGACTAGGAAACGTGGACATTGGTCCTAGGGAAAATAGACACCAGTCGTAGGGAATCAGTGGACATTGTCCTAGGGAATGTGGATATATAGGACCTAGGGAATATAGATACCATGGACTCAGAATTCTGCAGGATGTAATCAGTCTAGAGAACATGTTATGTAATCAGGACCTAGAGAATATAGATAAACATGGACTTAATTTCTGCAGGATGTAATCAGTGGTTATCTCACTGTTTGTCCTGACCAGATAATATGCTGTGTGACCTCCTTAGAGATATTTGTGCCAAGAAAATCACACATCCTACTTCACGTTTGAGGACCAACTTTTGCCTTATTTTTTTATGATACTTTAAATATGAACTGTAGCAAATTCTTCATATTGTGTCCATTTTCTAGAGCAACATCTCAGTCGGCCTTCTGCTTAAATTGGTAATTAATGGTGTCGGCCATTGTGGGTGTCAGCAACCTCCTGTCTTATGTATTCTTAGTCATTTCACATGTTTTTCATGACTATGATTTTAGACTCACTCATTTATCTTGCCATGAGTTGGACTGTCTTGTGTATTGTCAGTCATTTCACGCGATTCTCCTCGCCACGATGTAAGCCTCTTGTGTATTGTCAGTCATTTCACGCGATTCTCCTTGCCACGATGTAAGCCTCTTGTGTATTGTCAGTCATTTCACGCGATTCTCCTTGCCACGATGTAAGCCTCTTGTGTATTTTCAGTCATTTCATGCGATTCTCCTTGCCATGATGTAAGCCTCTTGTGTATTGTCAGTCATTTCACGCGATTCTCCTTGCCACGATGTAAGCCTCTTGTGTATTGTCAGTCATTTCACGCGATTCTCCTTGCCACGATGTAAGCCTCTTGTGTATTTTCAGTCATTTCCTGTTTCTGCTTGTATTGGCATATTAAATTGTCTAGCCTGTTTTTACTATGTCATCCCCTGGCTCTTTCAGTTTTTTTCGTTTGTTATCGACATTTCTCCATTGTGGACCTTTTCATGAAATGACCTAAAGGTTAGATGTGGACGAAAGGTTACATGTCCATTTCAGATTCACAGGGTTAGTTGGTTGTCAATCCTTTACAGGAGGTTGCAGAACCAACCGCAGCACTGTTTGCCTCTTTTGGTTTTACTCAGCAATTTTATATTTAGTAGTTTGCTGTTGCTGTCTAACCGGTAAGTGCTGCATGCCATTGTTGAAATCAGCACGAAACATTCATGGAGCCAAATCGCTCACAACTGAAAATGAATCATTTAGAACTACCAGCTGGTCTGCAGTGGCTAAGCCACAGCTGTCGATGCTGACAGGGTACCCAGTTTGAGCATCAGCATTGGTTGAGGAATTTTTTTACAAGAACCATTGAACTCTAAGGATATCACACGTTTCGCTGATCTCTTGGGTTGTGAGCTAGGGGACGTAGTCCTCTCAGACAAGGCTAACAACTGCAAGGTCCCCTGAGCTAGGGAACTAGTCTTCTCAGACAAGGCTAACAACTGCAAGGTCCCCTGAGCTAGGGAACTAGTCTTCTCAGACAAGGCTAACAACTGCAAGGTCCCCTGAGCTAGGGAACTAGTCTTCTCAGACAAGGCTAACAACTGCAAGGTCCCCTGAGCTAGGGAACTAGTCTTCTCAGACAAGGCTAACAACTGCAAGGTCCCCTGAGCTAGGGAACTTAGTCTTCTCAGACAAGGCTAACAACTGCAAGGTCCCCTGAGCCAGTTTTGCCAGCTACAAATCCATGATGCTTATACACGCTACCCTGGTGCAATTATTGCATACAATTAAGCCATAAATAGCTGGAGCTTCTTACTTGTGAGGTGTGTGATTGTTACTGAGAGGTGAGTGAAAGCATTTCAGTGTCAGACTCGACATTTACCAGGGTTTGACTTTAGTGGTGGCTGGTTTAGGAGAATCACATTGGGGTATAACCATGTAATATTCCCATAGTTGGTAGTGGATACATTGAAGCCAGCCTTTATTGTGCAGCTGGCCCCATTTTTGTTTTTTTAATGAACTGTATTGAAAGTGTACTGTGAAATGTAGAAAATGTATTTTGAAATGTAGAAAGTGTTTTAATAAACAGAATACCAGTACTATGTACATGCTGATAGTTTGTAGTAGACATGGTAAAAAGGCTGTCCTGTTACCAGCTGACTTTAGGGGGGGGGGTGGGGAGATTGTCTGCTCATGCCTTGTCACAGTAACCTGGAGCTGTTTGAGTCAGTGCACACAGATAACTGAACTCGTGAAACTGCAATATGACGTAGATACTGTGCTGTGTCTGAACTGTTAACAGGTGCAACTACTTCGGCCACTCCTAGTGAAACACTCTGTACATTTTAGATCTGTAAAATGGATGTGCAGGCAAAACTCAAGTTCTAGAACAAACTAAAGTCCAGAAGTGGATGAACAACCAGAACTTTCTGCTGCAGTTTAGAGTCGGTAAATGTGAAGAAGAGGATTGGTATTTATGGGAGGTCAGGCCAGGGACACCAGATATCAGTGATGATTGTGTGCAGAGAAATGATTGTGTGCAGAGAAATGAATGTGTGCAGAGAAATGAATGTGCTGGTAGTGATGATTGTGTGGAGAGAAATGAATGTGACGGTAGTGATGATTGTTTGTAGAGAGTTGAATGTGGTGATTGTGTATGTGGAGAAAAGTGATTGTGTGCAGAGAAATAAATGTGGTCATAGTAATAATTATATTGAGAGAAAAGAATGGGCTGGACACATGTTTAGTGGTATTTGTATGGGGAGAAAAATACATTGTTTAACATGAAAAAAGGCAGTATACTTTTAGTTAAAGCATAGGCGACAAGAATATATATATATATATATATCTGTGTATATTGACCTACGTGAAAATTATACTTTTACTATTATTTGTTTGGAATATATATACACATATAGTCTATGAGAAATAAGCTTATATAACAAATGTGAGGCTGTGATTGGACGCACACGCATGCTGCATTGTGTGTGGCTCTTTCATTTAGGTTTTTTTTTTTTTTAAAATCCGATATTGCCTTGATTGTCTTGATTATTACGTTTAGGGTGTCAGTGAGTCTACTGGTATCTAATTTGCTGCATTTTTTTTCTCTGGTTAATTATGTTGCTGGTTTTGCTGCAAGTTTCTGTTTGTTTCATGTGTTTTGCTGCAAGTTTCTGTTTGTGTCGCCCTGTTTTGCGGCAAGTTTCTGTTTGTGTCGCCCTGTTTTGCTGCAAGTTTCTGTTTGTGTCGCCCTGTTTTGCTGCAAGTTTCTGTTTGTGTCGCCCTGTTTTACTGCAAGTTTCTGTTTGTGTTGCCCTGTTTTGCTACAAGTTTGTTTGTGTCGCCCTGTTTTCCTGCAAGTTTCTGTTTGTGTTGCCCTGTTTTCCTGCAAGTTTCTGTTTGTGTCACGTGTTTTGCTGCAAGTTTCTGTTTGTGTTGCCCTGTTTTGTTTCAAGTTTCTGTTTCTGTTGCCCTGTTTTGTTGCAAGTTTCTGTTTCTGTTGCCCTGTTTTCCTGCAAGTTTCTGTTTGTGTTGCCCTGTTTTGCTACAAGTTTCTGTTTGTGTCACGTGTTTTGCTACAAGTTTCTGTTTGTGTCACGTGTTTTGCTGCAAGTTTCTGTTTGTGTTGCCCTGTTTTGTTGCAAGTTTCTGTTTGTGTTGCCCTGTTTTCCTGCAAGTTTGTGTTTGTGTTGCCCTGTTTTGCTACAAGTTTCTGTTTGTGTCGCATGTTTTGCTACAAGTTTGTTTGTGTTGCCTCATTTTGCTGCACGTTTCTGTCACATGATGTACTGTTGGTTTAAAAAAATTGTTTTAAAAATAGTTTTGTCTGTTTTTGTAGTCACATTCTAACTGCATATTGTTAACTCTGTGTTCTTCTGCACTTTTCTCTTAGTATGAATCTGTTGACACATTGTTTAGTGTTGTGACCAGTTTTGTCTCTGATTATGATTGTTTAGTGTTGTGACCAGTTGTCTCTGATTGTTTAGTGTTGTGACCAGTTTTGTCTCTGATTATGATTGTTTAGTGTTGTGACCAGTTGTCTCTTATTGTTTAGTGTTGTGACCAGTTATCTCTGATTGTTTAGTGTTGTGACTAGTTGTCTCTGATTGTGATTGTTTAGTGTTGTGACCAGTTTTGTCTCTGATTTTGATTGTTTAGTGTTGTGACCAGTTGTCTCTTATTGTTTAGTGTTGTGACCAGTTTTGTCTCTGATTATGATTGTTTAGTGTTGTGACCAGTTGTCTCTGATTGTTTAGTGTTGTGACCAGTTTTGTCTCTGATTTTGATTGTTTAGTGTTGTGACCAGTTGTCTGTGATTGTTTAGTGTTGTGACCAGTTTTGTCTCTGATTATGATTGTTTAGTGTTGTGACCAGTTGTCTCTGATTGTTTAGTGTTGTGACCAGTTTTGTCTCTGATTGTGATTGTTTAGTGTTGTGACCAGTTGTCTCTGATTGTGATTGTTTAGTGTTGTGACCAGTTGTCTCTGATTGTGATTGTTTAGTGTTGTCTCTGATTGTTTATTGTTTAGTGTTGTGACCAGTTGTCTCTGATTGTGATTGTTTAGTGTTGTGACCAGTTGTCTCTGATTGTGATTGTTTAGTGTTGTGACCAGTTGTCTCTGATTGTTTATTGTTTAGTGTTGTGACCAGTTGTCTCTGATTGTGATTGTTTAGTGTTGTGACCAGTTGTCTCTGATTGTGATTGTTTAGTGTTGTGACCAGTTGTCTCTGATTGTGATTGTTTAGTGTTGTCTCTGATTGTTTATTGTTTAGTGTTGTGACCAGTTGTCTCTGATTGTGATTGTTTAGTGTTGTCTCTGATTGTTTAGTGTTGTCTCTGATTGTTTATTGTTTAGTGTTGTAACCAGTTGTCTCTGATTGTGATTGTTTAGTGTTGTGACCAGTTGTCTCTGATTGTTTATTGTTTAGTGTTGTAACCAGTTGTCTCTGATTGTGATTGTTTAGTGTTGTGACCAGTTGTCTCTGATTGTTTATTGTTTAGTGTTGTGACCAGTTGTCTCTGATTGTGATTGTTTAGTGTTGTCTCTGATTGTTTATTGTTTAGTGTTGTAACCAGTTGTCTCTGATTGTGATTGTTTAGTGTTGTGACCAGTTGTCTCTGATTGTTTATTGTTCAGTGTTGTGACCAGTTGTCTCTGATTGTTTATTGTTTGGTGTTGTGACCAATTGTCTCTGATTGTTTTGTGTTGTGACCAGTTTTGTCTCTGATTGTGATTGTTTAGTGTTGTGACCAGTTGTCTTTGATTGTGATTGTTTAGTGTTGTGATGAGTTGTCTCTGATTGTGATTGTTTAGTGTTGTGACCAGTTGTCTCTGATTGTTTAATGTTTTAACCAGTTGTCTGTGATTGTTTAGTGTTGTGACCAGTTGTCTCTGATTGTTTATTGTTTAGTGTGGTGACCAGTTGTCTCTGGTTGTTTATTGTTTAGTGTTGTGACCAGTTGTCTGTGATTGTTTAGTGTTGTGACCAGTTGTCTCTGATTGTTTAATGTTTTAACCAGTTGTCTGTGATTGTTTAGTGTTGTGACCAGTTGTCTCTGATTGTTTATTGTTTAGTGTGGTGACCAGTTGTCTCTGGTTGTTTATTGTTTAGTGTTGTGACCAGTTGTCTCTGTGATTGTTTAGTGTTGTGACCAGTTGTCTCTGATTGTGATTGTTTAGTGTTGTGACCAGTTGTCTCTGATTGTGATTGTTTAGTGTTGTGACCAGTTGTCTCTGATTGTTTATTGTTTAGTGTTGTGATCAGTTGTCTCTGATTGTTTAGTGTTGTGATCAGTTTTTTCTCTGATTGTGATTGTTTAGTGTTGTGACCAGTTGTCTCTGATTGTTTAGTGTTGCGACCAGTTGTCTCTGATTGTTTAGTGTTGTGACCAGTTGTCTCTGATTTTGATTGTATAGTGTTATGATGAGTTGTTTGTGATTGTTTAGTGTTGTGACCAGTTGTTTCTGATTGTTTATTGTTTAGTGTTGTGACCAGTTGTCTCTGATTGTTTAGTGTTTTGACCAGTTGTCTCTGATTGTTTAGTGTTTTGACCAGTTGTCTGTGATTGTTTAGTGTTGTGACCAGTTGTTTCTGATTGTTTATTGTTTAGTGTTTTGACCAGTTGTCTGTGATTGTTTAGTGTTGTGACCAGTTGTCTCTGATTGTTTAGTGTTGTCACCAGTTTGGTCTCTGATTGTAATTGTTTAGTGTTGTGACCAGTTGTCTCTGATTGTTTAGTGTTGTCACCAGTTTGGTCTCTGATTGTTTAGTGTTGTGACCAGTTGTCTCTGATTGTGGTTCTTGTTTATTGTTTAGTGTTGTCACCAGTTTGGTCTCTGATTGTTTAGTGTTGTGGCCAGTTTTGTCTCTGATTGTGATTGTTTAGTGTTGTGACAAGTTGTC
Source organism: Candidula unifasciata (assembly GCA_905116865.2). Taxonomy (NCBI): domain Eukaryota; kingdom Metazoa; phylum Mollusca; class Gastropoda; order Stylommatophora; family Geomitridae; genus Candidula; species Candidula unifasciata. The sequence goes on along the minus strand of CAJHNH020000087.1, from coordinate 45,778 downwards.
ACTGATACAATGATGTCTTGAGCTGTGATGTTGAACTAGAGATGAGATGGCTGGCTTCATTAGGCCTGGTGCTTAAGTGGTGTCACTGGCATACTTGACTGGACTGCCTTTCTGTGTTTGTCTCTGCCACCATCTCCCCACACTTTTACTTCATGGGTGTAACCTGCTGTTATCTGTGCCTCTCATCTTTTCCATTCTGTGTGTATGACAACACTGAGATATTCCAGCTGAAAACTCTTCTTCATATTCATGTTTTGCATCAGATTATTTAATGGATCTAATCACTGGTGAACAGCTTGGTTTCTTTCATGTTGTTCTTTTATGTTGTTTGTTTGTTGTTCACTGTGTTGTGTGTTTCATGTGCTATATTAAGTGCACTTGTGGGCCTTGCATTTATCTTCAGCTATGTTCAATTTCTTTAGTTGTCTGTGTATAGTTCTACAGTTTATTAGAACATTCTTTGTCATGTTGTTATCAATAATTGTTTTGTGTGATTTTATTTGTTTGTAAATAACAACCACAGGAGCATGGTTGTGCAGCATTCCATCACTTGACAGACGTCTGCACAGTCGTACATAAGTGTGTCCCCAGGCAGTCTACTTTAGATGAACATCTTGTCTAATGTTTCCCTGAACATGAAGTCATGCACGAGTGTGTCCCAGGCAGTCTCTGTTAGATGAACATCTTGTCTAACTTTTTCCTGACCATGAAGTCGTACACGAGTGTGTCCCAGGCAGTCTCTGTTAGATGAACATCTTGTCCCTGACCATGAAGTCGTACACGAGTGTGTCCCAGGCAGTCTCTGTTAGATGAACATCTTGTCTAACTTTTCCCTGACCATGAAGTCGTACACGAGTGTGTCCCAGGCAGTCTCTGTTAGATGAACATCTTGTCTAACTTTTCCCTGACCATGAAGTCATGCACGGGTGTGTCCCAGGCTGTCTCTGTTAGATGAACATCTTGTGTAACTTTTCCCTGAACATGAAGTCATGCACGGGTGTGTCCCAGGCTGTCTCTGTTAGATGAACATCTTGTCTAACTTTTCCCTGAACATGAAGTCATGCACGAGTGTGTCCCAGGCTGTCTCTGTTAGATGAACATCTTGTGTAACTTTTCCCTGACTGTGGAAGTCAGACATAGTAGTTCCATGTTACAATATGTCTTCAGGCTGTCTCTGTTAGATGAACATCTTGTGTAACTTTTCCCTGACTGTGGAAGTCAGACATAGTAGTTCCATGTTACAATATGTCTTCAGGCTGTCTCTGTTAGATGAACATCTTGTGTAACTTTTCCCTGACTGTGGAAGTCAGACATAGTAGTTCCATGTTACAATATGTCTTCAGGCTGTCTCTGTTAGATGAACATCTTGTGTAACTTTTCCCTGACTGTGGAAGTCAGACATAGTAGTTCCATGTTACAATATGTCTTCAGGCAGTCTCCATGGTCACAGCCTGTGGATTGTCACAGCCGTTACAGAGTTCAAGCTCTTTGCTAATTTTCTGGAGAGAGTCGAAGCCAGGATTGAAGTTTTAACTGTTACATTGCCGGTGTAACTTTTGTGTGCTGTATGAATCACAGACCTTGAATAATGAGATTATAAATTAATTGGAAACCTGAAGAGTTGGGGTTTCTCCCTAGAATATTGAGGTTGCATTGGACGTCTGAGAAGGCGCATCAGGGCAAGACAGTTGACAAATAAAATCAGAGTCTAGGAAAGTTTGTGGCAACCACAGAGCTCAAGGGCATTGGAAACACAGTTCTGAGTGGTTGTCTGTTTTCTACAGAGCTCAAGGGTGTTGGAAACACAGTTCTGAGGGGTTGTCTGTTTGCTACAAAGCTTAAAGGCATTGGAAACACACTTCTGAGTAGTCTTTGAAGCCATGTCCCAGGCAAGACCTGCAGATAAAACTGAGCCAGTTCCTTGATGAGCAGTCTTTGAAGCCATGTCCCAGGCAAGACCTGCAGATGAAACTGAGCCAGTTCCTTGATGAGCAGTCTTTGAAGCCATGTCTCAGGCAAGACATGCAGATGAAACTGAGCCAGTTCCTTGATGAGCAGTCTTTGAAGCCATGTCCCAGGCAAGACCTGCAGATGAAACTGAGCCAGTTCCTTGATGTGCAGTCTTTGAAGCCATGTCCCAGGCAAGACCTGCAGATGAAACTGAGCCAGTTCCTTGATGAGCAGTCTTTGAAGCCATGTCCCAGGCAAGACCTGCAGATGAAACTGAGCCAGTTCCTTGATGAGCAGTCTTTGAAGCCATGTCCCAGGCAAGACCTGCAGATGAAACTGAGCCAGTTCCTTGATGAGTAGTCTTTGAAGCCATGTCCCAGGCAAGACCTGCAGATGAAACTGAGCCAGTTCCTTGATGAGCAGTCTTTGAAGCCATGTCCCAGGCAAGACCTGCAGATGAAACTGAGCCAGTTCCTTGGTGAGCAGTCTTTGAAGCCATGTCTCAGGCAAGACCTGCGGATGAAACTGGGCCAGTTCCTTGGTGAGCAGTCTTTGAAGCCATGTCTCAGGCAAGACCTGCGGATGAAACTGAGCCAGTTCCTTGATGAGCAGTCTTTGAAGCCATGTCTCAGGCAAGACCTGCAGATGAAACTGAGCCAGTTCCTTGGTGAGCAGTCTTTGAAGCCATGTCTCAGGCAAGACCTGCGGATGAAACTGGGCCAGTTCCTTGGTGAGCAGTCTTTGAAGCCATGTCTCAGGCAAGACCTGCGGATGAAACTGAGCCAGTTCCTTGATGAGCAGTCTTTGAAGCCATGTCTCAGGCAAGACCTGCGGATGAAACTGGGCCAGTTCTTTGATGAGTTAGAGACCTACTAAAATCTACCATCATGTCTCTGCCAGAGCAAAAGTACTGTAGAACCCAGCCCACAGTGTTTTGCCAAACCTCATGTTTTCACTCTTTTGTATTTTGCATGTCGCTATATAACAGTATACAGGTTTTCTTTCTCTACCTCTATATCTTCCTCTCCCAATCCACCTGTGACAGTATTTCCACTTTGTTACCTCTACATGTTTAGTGAGTAATTAACTGCCTGCGATGTTGGGGTTTACTATCATGCAACATTGTGAAACTCGGTGTCAAAGAAAGGAACTGGTCCCTGCACATCCTCATGGCGTGGTTTAGTATGTGAAATCCTTAAGTCTTTTTCCGTTGTGCAGAATCAGGTCAGGGCATACTTCCCACACATTTTATGTTCATTTTGTTGCTAAATATTTCCAACGTGTATAAAATCTTTCTCTTGGCATTTTGTTTTGTTTCTGCTTGGTATACATTTTATTGGTTTTCCTTATACTCCAGAAGTTTATCATTGTAGATACTGTGTACAGAGATTACTCATGTTTGTATATATTTGTCCAGTATATGGACATATGTGTATACAATTGTACATTTGCATTTGTCAGTATGTCAGAAATAAAATTTTATGAGCAAAAAAAAAAAAATAATGCTGTTCGATTGTGCATTTGAATTGTGCAAGCCACCATCATTGCTAGTCAAAAGATGGATGGATTTTTTTCTCTCCAGGCTGCTACTTAAGGGGTAACCAAACCGTCCTGAGGTTTCACAATCTGTCTGGACAACAGACCAACCAGGCAGATTCCAGTGACCCTGTTTAACTTCCATAGAGACCTGGCGCTGGTGTCTCCCACCATTGATCAGGATGCAGGTTGAGCACTGACACAGACCTCTGATCTATGATGATTGTACGTGGCTCATTGTGTGGGCCTGTGACAATCTATCCACACACACATACACACACAAACACACTGAACCAAACACCAAGAGAGCACACACAACAGTCTTCAGTGTAAAGCACAGACTAACATGAGACAGTCAACATCAGAAAACGTAGGTACCCTTACCCGAAACGCAGGTATTGATGATTTAATTGACCAACATCATTGGTTCATATTTGATGCAGGAACCAGTCAGCTTCTGATAGTTTATTGTTTACACAGATTTTTAGTTAGTAGACCGTAATTTGATAACAAACAAAAGATAGATTTAAACTTTTTGTGAAGGCATGGTCAGTGAGTGGAAGTCTGGGGAAGCTAACTCAACCTAACACCTGACACTGCGATGTCATAAATGTGTGCTGTGTTCGTCTCTCAGTAATGTTTGTTCTAGAATGGTTTTCATGGACCTGTTGACTGTTGGCAGGCGGGTCAGGGATTTGTCTACAGAGTCTTAGTCTTGATGAATAAAACTACTGGTCTAACTGTTAGTCTCCCCACAAAAAGTAGATCACATTCCATTGATAACTTTCTGGGATTGGTTTAACCTGCTGGACGTTATGGGTGTGCCGCTGTGTTGTTTCCTTTCTGAGATGTCTTGCATTTACTTTTTTTTAATTCAGAGAAAGTGAATGCCTGTGACATAGGTTTCATTACTCTCTAAAGTGGTTGTGTGTTAGACCCAGTTTGTCAATGTTTTTGTAGTGTTAAATTCACTGGAATGCTGAAATACAGAAGATGCAGTATTAACGGCATTGGGGAACACCCCAGTCACCTTGTGCCAAGTTCAGGTGGCTCAAGGTCCACCAATCAGAAGTGAGCTAGGCTGAAGGTCGACTAATCGGAAGTTAGCTATTGTGCATGTGGGGGAGAGGAGGGGGCTAACCTTTCTATAACCAAACTGCTTTCTTTTCGTTTAACTTCCCATTGGTAGGTTTTGACAGGTGTGTGACCTGGTTTACTGACAAACTGCTGTTTGTATTAGCATCTTTATATATCTGCATTCTCTCAGGCTCAGACTTCTCATACACATGTTTCAACTGTCATAGAAACCTGTCCTAGTTCCTACTGCAACCTCTTCCTCACATTTCTTAAACATCTCATCATCGATGTCTTCACTTCTCAGATAATTGTTCTTGAATCTCACTAGAACTGTTGAAATACTTTATTTGAAACTCACAGCTACAGTAGAATTGTTGAAATACTTTATTAGAATCTTATAGCTATACTAGAATTGCTCAGATAATTTTCAGAACCTCACTAGATCTAGTGAGATTTACTTGAACTTTTCAAACCAACCTTATTAAAACTTCTGAGATACTTTGCTTGAACCTCATAGAATCTCGCTGGAACTAAAGATATTTTTTCCAAACCACAGTGAACCTCTTTGCAACATCTCATATTTCTGCAACCTCTCTGAATCACATCAGAACCTCTCTGAATCACATCAGAACCTCTCTGAATCACATCAGAACCTCTCTGGAACCAGCCAAACCTCAGAAACATCTCTTCCCACGAGGCGATGAACAAAAACACCAGTTTATAAAGTTCATTTTATTGTTTATAATTCAACATAGAAAATCACAGGAAAATGACATCAATAATATGTCAATTATCAATTCGGCCACCTTAACATCTTTCTCGTAGAAAAAAAAAAAATACATTCATGGAAGGTATCAAAATCATAAATAAATAAATTAATAATATCACATTGACATTTTATACATTTGTCAACCAGGTTGATAGCCATTGTCTAGTGGACATCACATAGCAACGACAGCCCAACCTGGCAGCTCAGAGATCAAGTTACTTGTTTGTTACAATTCCTCGGTTTTGTCAGTCCTTACACTGCTGCAAAGGGTATTCAGTCTTTCTTTCTTTCTTTCTTTCTTTCTTTCTTTCTTTCTTTCTTTCTTTCTTTCTTTCTTTCTTTTCTTTCTTTCTTTCTTTCTTTCTTTCTTTCTTTCTTTCTTTCTTTCTTTCTTTCTTTCTTTCTTTCTTTCTTTCTTTCTTTCTTTCTTTCTTTCTTTCTTTCTTTCTTTCTTTCTTTCTTCTTTCTTTCTTTTTTCTTTCTTCTTTCTTTCTTTCTTTCTTTCTTTCTTTCTTTCTTTCTTTCTTTCTTTCTTTCTTTCTTTCTTTCTTTCTTTCTTTCTTTCTTTCTTTCTTTCTTTCTTTCTTTCTTATTATTATTATTTCCTAGCCATTCCACCGTGGCATGATCACTGCGAAATTGCAATGATGCCATACATTGTAAGACTACTGCTTTCTATCCATCTGTTCATCCACCCATCCATCCATCCATCAACTGTTCATCCACCCACCCATCCATCCATCAACTGTTCATCCACCCATCCATCCATCCATCAACTGTTCATCCACCCATCCATCCATCCATCAACTGTTCATCCACCCATCCATCCATCCATCAACTGTTCATCCACCCATCCATCCATCCATCCATCAACTGTTCATCCACCCATCCATCCATCCATCAACTGTTCATCCACCCATCCATCCATCCATCAACTGTTCATCCACCCATCCATCCATCAACTGTTCATCCACCCATCCATCCATCCATCAACTGTTCATCCATGTGTCATCTACTATTTGCACATCGACTCATTTATGTGTATGATCAATCTAGTTTCCACGAATCCTTTCTTGCATGTATCCAATCTTCCAGCCATTGATCATCCATTAATGAATTGTTCATCCACCATCTATTATCTAATATCCACAGATGCACCCTTTCATGTCTGTCTGTGTGATCCATCTACATACACAGATCCAGCCTTTCATGTTTGTCTGTGTGATCCATCTACATCCACAGATCCAGCCTTTCATGTCTGCCTGTGTGATCCATCTACATCCACAGATGCACTCTTTCATGTCTGCCTGTGTGATCCATCAACATCCACAGATGCACCCTTTCATGCCTGTGTGATCCATCTACATCCACAGATCCAGCCTTTCATGTCTGCCTGGAGAAAACCGAATATATATTACCGAATATAGTTTTTACATAAATAGTATAAATACACGTATCAGCCGACATCAGTATGTACACAGAAGGAAAATCAAAATCAAGCAACAGATGTAGTAAACATGTGGAACATATAAATAAATAATTAACAGTGTGCTCCCATCGTTCATTAGATTTGGTTTCTTTCCATGAGGCAGTGATAACCAAATTTGTCTGAAGATATAATGGTGTTTGGGGGGGGGGGGGGGGGGGGGGGGGGTATGGGGAGCTCATACAACATGTACGAAGAGGGTTTAGACAAAACAACAAACCAAAATGTAGACGGTGTGGCCACTGATTTTGAGTATTTTGGATGTCTAATTAACAACAACTAAAACTGTTTTAGAGCAGCAACAACATCCATAACCTGCTTGAAACCCTGCCAACAGGAGCTCCGATAGACTGTAGTGGTTGCAGCACATGGGAAGGATGACAGATGACTCAGACAAAAACTGCATGCACGAAAGAGTTGAATAGATGGGAAGGATGACAGATGACTCAGACAAAAACTGCATGCACGAAAGAGTTGAATAGATGGGAAGGATGACAGATGACTCAGACAAAAACTGCATGCACGAAAGAGTTGAATAGATGAGAAGGATGACAGATGACTCAGACAAAAACTGCATGCACGAAAGAGTTGAATAGATGGGAAGGATGACAGATGACTCAGACAAGAACTGCATGCACGAAAGAGTTGAATAGATGGGAAGGATGACAAATGACTCAGACAAAAACTGCATGCACGAAAGAGTTGAATAGATGGGAAGGATGACAGATGACTCAGACAAAAACTGCATGCACGAAAGAGTTGAATAGATGGGAAGGATGACAGATGACTCAGACAAAAACTGCATGCACGAAAGAGTTGAATAGATGGGAAGGATAACAGATGACTCAGACAAAAACTGCATGCACGAAAGAGTTGAATAGATGGGAAGGATGACAGATGACTCAGACAAAAACTGCATGCACGAAAGAGTTGAATAGATGTCAACCATGAGACAGACCAAGAAGACGATGTGAAATAGCGAAAGCTTTGTCTGTGAAGGGAGATAACCTCAAACAACGCGGGTGGAAGTGGGCCACTGCAGACGCCAGATTTCTTTGTCAGCTCTGGCAAGATTCAGATGCTTCAGTTAACGACTTGCACGCCACACGCTGCTTCAGGTAACGACTTGCACGCCACACGCTGCTCCAGGTAACGACCTGCACGCCACACGCTGCTTTAGGTAACGACTTGCACGCCACACGCTGCTTCAGGTAACGACTTGCACGCCACACGCTGCTCCAGGTAACGACCTGCACGCCACACGCTGCTTCAGTTAACGACTTGCACGCCACACGCTGCTCCAGGTAACGACCTGCACGCCACACGCTGCTTCAGTTAACGACTTGCACGCCACACGCTGCTTCAGGTAACGACTTGCACGCCACACGCTGCTTCAGGTAACGACTTGCACGCCACACGCTGCTTCAGGTAACGACTTGCACGCCACACGCTGCTTCAGGTAACGACCTGCACACCACACGCTGCTTCAGGTAACGACTTGCACGCCACACGTTGCTTCAGTTAACGACTTGCACGCCACACGCTGCTTCAGTTAACGACTTGCACGCCACACGCTGCTTAGAAAGGACAACTAACTGTCGCCTCAGACAGTCAGTTCTTAAGTCTTTTATTTTGAAAATTGAAAATCTTTAAACTGTAGGAAATCACATATTCTTTAACTAAAACACACACACAAAAAGCACAGCGGATAATAAATATGATTTTTAAATTAAATTAAACCTGAGGTAAACAAATCAAAGCGAATACGTTGATGCACACTTGTATAAGGGCACGATAGTTTGTGTTCTCAAGGGAAAAATTACTCGTAAATGTATAACATGAACTGGATTAATACACAAAATAACTTTCAATTCAGTTTTGACTTTGGATCTATTTTATCAGTAACAACGTTTAACCCCCCCCCCCCCCTTTTTTTTTCCTTCCCCCACATGCTTAATAATAATCTAACTTCTTCTTCTTCTGCGTTCACCAGCTGTACACTCTGGCGGAAAGTTCTGGTTGCTCGTCCACTACTGAACTGCAGTCCTGCTCCAGAACCTGAGTGTTGCGTGTGCATCAGTTTTACAGATCTCATTCTCTTGGTTACAGACTGTTGGTTCCTTACCTCTCAGGCAGATGCACTCCGACTTCAAATTAGTCGACTCTTACGACATGCTTTTTGGGGAGGCAGTGGGTCTATTCTTGTTTTTCCCTACAATGGGGCCCCAGAACCCACAACGGGGCCCCGGAACCCACACAAAGTGCCATCATTCGATGAGAATCACCCGGGCGCAAGTCCCAGAAACCCCAATCAACCATTAGGTTTTATTTAGGGCACCCAGCGACAGTCGGGTGGGGCTTTAAAATAACCACACACAAAAATATTTCCCACAGTGGGATGGAGATAAAAGATTTAATATATAAATCTAAATAAGTATTACAATTGCACATATGTCTAAAACTGTCTCATATCATCATGCAGCATCTAAGTACAAGGGGTCTCTGCTTTTAGAGCTCTGAATACAGACGTTATGTAGAACACGAATGAGGTCATGAGTATGGGTAATGATGATACAATTGTCACAACACCACCACGGAAGGTCTGCACGGCTGCTGACCACCAGAAGTAGCCACGCCCACACTCCCACAATTCACGTGTTCATTTCTACGAAACAGGAAGCAGATCTGCTGAATTAAATCCCCTTGGCCACTTATATTCTTCCAGAATAGCTGATTTCTTCTAACAATTATTGTAAAATCTCCCCGTTCCAAGTATTTATCTCCTGCAACATGTATTGATCAGTGATAGCGACTCTCTATGTCTACTAAATCAGTGATAGCGACTCTCTATGTCTACTCAATCAGTGATAGCGACTCTCTTGGTATATTTAATCAGTGATAACGACTCTCTAGATCTATTCTCTAGATCTACACCGGGTCATGCTTGCGTGAAGGGAAATGAGCGAGCAGACCAACTGGCAAGCACTGCACTAATGATTGCGGGAAAAAGTATGGACAGAGCAGACATAGTCAACGCTGTACGAACTGGGCTAGTGGAGAATGAGGAATCCCTGACACTAACACGATTGCGTGACATGGGAGTTAAGCATGGTGATGCACGTCTTTGCCGTCTTCGAGGCCGAGAAAGGACACAATATAACCAGCTTCTCATGGGGACAATTAGTAGAAGTACTTTAGAGTGGCTGCTGCTTCAGAGAACTGAGCACGCATGGGTATGCCCAATGTGCAGTGACATTAATTGTGATAACAGAACATAAAATAACAACTTAGTAGGGAGTCGGCAGTACGAAACCCAAGTTCAAGGTGTCTCCTTCGTGCCAAAAAAACGGAAGGGCTGTGGGTGAACAGTCGTTAACGATGGCAGGCAGGTCGTTGTAGGGGCGACGCCTGCTGGTGGATGTAATGTCCTAAGTCCCTTCCCCAGCTAATAATGAGGGTACTGCTGGGGTGACCGTTTATTAACCCTCATATAATTCTTCCGGTCAAAATGGACGCTAGGTACGGCCACCCCTTTTTTTTTTCCAAAGCCGTGGCAAATATTTTTTTTTCCAGACGGTGGCCGTTGCATTTTTGCTCCATTTGTAGACTGGAAGGATGTAGTTTCGTCGCCCAGCTTCTGAGTTGAGTGCATGGCGTGACACTGTGAGCTGCGTTTGTTTTTCGTTGACACAGGAGCGGAGCATATGTGGGGTGACCCGTTTGCTATGAAGCTGAAACTAGGATTACCAGATTACCAGATTACCAGATCTATTCAATCAGTGATAGCGACTCTCTATGTCTACTCAATCAGTGATAGTGACTCTCTATGTCTACTCAATCGGTGATAGCGACTCGCTAGGTATATTTAATCAGTGATAACGACTCTCTAGATCTATTCAATCAGTGATAGCGACTCTCTAGATCTATTCAATCAGTGATAACGACTCTCTAGATCTATTCAATCAGTGATAGCGACTCTCTATGCGTCTCAATGAAATCGGATATTGTGAGGAAGTTGATATTGCTGAAATCATTGTTTGTTTCCCGGCTGTTTAATCTGTCCGCAAACATTTAGTTTCTGTCGCCTGCTTGCCTTGTGTTGTCCCACTCGGCCCTTGCCTCTTCTAAAACACACGGGTTACTTACTCTGTTGGCTGGCCAGAGAATTGTGAGAATTCACCTGTAAAACCGCATCTTCGTTAAATTTTATGTTAATATAAAGAAGAACTTGCCGGAAAACCTGGCCAGACCTGATGACATAGCTTGGGAATCCGTGATACATGAAACAAAACTGATAACTGATCACAACATATCATTGATTATTACACGACTGTAGTACGTACATAAGGGTCAGTTTCTTTAAATAAAAAATATATAAGTACAAATGGTCAAACAGCATGGCTGATACATATATTCAGTTGTAAGCATACACACATAAATATAAAAGGAAAACCTTGAAAAATCCATGAAATAAATATTGTGGAAGCGTTCTGAATTTAAGATTAAAAAAAAAAAAAGTATATCATTTGTATTTTCACATCGTCTGTTGTATGTCCGTCTTCTGCCTGATTTAATGGTCACTGCTCCCCTACCAGGATTGCAGTTTGTAGGATTAGCACCTCAAAGATGAGAATCACACAGGAGCAGCTCCCAGACACCGGGTTAAATCCAGTCAGAAGGTTCTAATAATGCACACTTCCAGCTATAAGGTAAGCCACAGACCAGTGTGGGGTCGGGGAACTGCTAAATCTGACTTAGTGGGTGGATCCCACATTTGATATTAGCCAATCACAAGTTGGGAGCTGGCCTCCAAGTTTATGGTCCATGGATTAGCCAATCATAAGTTATACTCTTAATTCCTTACGTCCTTCTTAGGACGTTATTTTTTGTTATTTGAAGCCCCACTCTGGCTTTTGCCAGGGGCCGCAATATAGGCAGGTCATCATTATGGCCGGATGTCTGAACGCGGTTTCTGGGACCTCTCCACGGTGATCCTCATCCGCATGGTGGCACTTTGTGTCATCGGGTGTTTATCGCTTGTGTGATGTCCTGGTGGGGTAAAAAGCCAATCCAGCCAGCCAATCATAAGTTGGGAGCCGCCTCGAGCCGGCCTCCAAGTTTATGGTCCATGGATTAATCAGCATGTCAGGAGATCGTTGAAGAAAAAGTCGACGAGGATTATCCAGTGTCAGTGTTGTGGAGAATGGACGCTCAACAGGGTCCGGTATTTGTGGGCACAGTCCATTGTCAGTGTTGTGGAGAGGCGACGTCCAGCAGGGTCCGGTGTTTGTTTGTGGGCACATTCCATTGTCAGTGTTGTGGAGAGTGGACGTCCAGCAGGGTCCAGTGTTTGTTTGTGGGCACAGTCCAGTGTCAGTCTTGTGGAGAGGCGACGTCCAGCAGGGTCCGGTGTTTGTTTGTTGGCACATTCCAGTGTCAGTCTTGTGGAGAGTGGACGTCCAGCAGGGTCCGGTGTTTGTGGGCACTATTCAGTGTCAGTCTTGTGGAGATTCAGCAAGAAATGAGGTGCACCTGGCTGTCCTGGCCCACGCTGGAAGTGCTACATCCGCTGTCTGAGAGAACCTCTGAGATGAGAGTGACCTCGCTGGGTCTAGGGGGCGCTGATCGGGTGACACGGTAGAGGGGGTTGGAGAAGGAGATATTTTCTACTTCTGTTGGGAGATGCCTGTTAAAGGGAAAGAAAGACAATCGTGGTTACTGGTGGATGTAAGGGACTTAAACAGGCAACAAATGGACACGGCAACATTGACAAGAAACAAACATACTTTATTGGTAGACTGAAATACGTAGGTGTTTTTTACTGATACTATTCTAATTCTTCTGACTGTTGGTGTGTACTTTCTCCTCATTATGCAGTTCACCACCATCGTTGCTGTCATCACCCTCATCATCATCATCGTCATCTTCTTCTTCTTCTTCTTCTTCTTCTTCTTCTTCTTCTTCTTCTTCTTCTTCTTCTTCTTCTTCTTCTATTTCTTCTTCTTCTTCTTCTTCTTCTTCTTCTTCTTCTTCTTCTTCTTCTTCTTCTTCTTCTTCTTCTTCTTCTTCTTCTTCTTCTTCTTCTTCTTCTTCTTCTTCTTCTTCTTCTTCTTCTTCTTCTTCTTCTTCTTCTTCTTCTTCTTCTTCTTCTTCTTCTTCTTCTTCTTCTTCTCTTCCTTTTTCTACAAAATCATCGTCACTATCATTAAGTTTTATTCCTGTATTATCATTGTATTTAGTTCCACATCATCTGCTCCATCCACATTCGCTTCTATTCGCCCTTTTACATCTGCATTTATATGTATAGCACACATGCAAACATACACACTCCAACAAATAAACACACTCACACGTTAACACACCACAGTCCACGCACATTTTACCATTTTACTCTCTCTTTCTCTCTCTCTCTCTCTCTCTCTCTCTCTCTCTCACTCTCTCTCTCTCTCTCTGCTCTCATAAAAGATGACAACTAAAGTTAGTTTCGTATGCTTTACAGGACGTTGCAGAACCAGTCCCAGTATTTTTTGGCTGCTGTGGTTTTTCTAGGCAATTTTACGTCGAGTAGTTTGCCATTGCTTTCGGGATGGTCGGCTTCTCGATACCACTGTCAAAACCAAAGCAAGGCGCAAAGCCCGCAGCTGGGATCGAACCCGGCACCCCGGCATTACGAAGCGCGTTCGCAATGCCTAAGCCACAGACGCCGACAAGAACACTATGTAGAGGAGAAGATAGACCAAGAACACTATGTAGAGGACAAGTTAGGCCAAGAACAATATAGAAAGATACTATCAGAGAAATTCTACAGAGCACGATGTGTCTATGATCGAGGCGGTCAGAAGAGCACAGTAGTACAACCTTATAATTGCCTCAGCACCCGAAGAGGTAAAATAGGAAGTGAAGAAGAAGAAGAAGAAGAAGAAGAAGAAGAAGAAGAAGAAGAAGAAGAAGAAGGAGAAGAAGAAGAAGAAGGAGAAGGTGACAGGAAAGGTAACTGTGCTTACCTGTAACAGTCCATGTCATCTTCAAATTGTCTTGGTGGTTTACTGGCAGACAGACACAAACAGAAACTATTGATATGTGTGCTTAAACAGACAGAAAGACAAACAGATAACAGGTTAAACAGACAGACAGGCAAGCAGGTATGTAGCTAAGCAGAAAGTTAGATGAACAGAGAGACACACTGATAGACAGATAGAAAGATACATCATTAGTCAGTCAGATAGATAGATAAATAGACAGACAATTAGATGATTAGGTAGGCTGGTAGGTAAGTAGTACAGACGGGTGGGTATCTAGGTGGACGAACGGACGAACAGACAGACGACAGACAGACAGACAGACAGACAGACAGACCGACAGACGGACAGACAGACAGACAGACAGACAGACAGACAGACAGACAGACAGACAGACAGACAGACAGACAGACAGACAGACAGACAGACAGACAGACAGACAGACAGACAGACAGACAGACAGACAGACAGACAGACAGACAGACAGACAGACAGACAGACAGACAGACAGACAGACAGACAGACAGATAGATAGATAGATAGATAGATAGATAGATAGATAGATAGATAGATAGATAGATAGATACATAGATAGATAGATAGATAGATAGATAGATAGATAGATAGATAGATAGATAGATAGATAGATAGATAGATAGATAGATAGATAGATAGATAGATAGATAGATAGATAGATAGATAGATAGATAGATAGATAGATAGATAGATAGATAGATAGATAGATAGATAGATGATAGATAGATAGATAGACTACATAGATAGATAGATAGATAGGATAGATAGATAGATAGATAGATAGATACATAGATAGATAGATACATAGATAGATACATAGATAGATAGATACATAAATACATAGATAGATACATAGATAGATACATAGATAGATACATAGATAGATACATAGATAGATAGATAGATACATAGATAGATACATAGATACATAGATAGATACATAGATACATAGATAGTTACTCTTGTTACCACAATGCTAATGTCCCCAGAAATATCTGCTACTTACAAGTGGTCAGTCAATCCGGGAAAAGCCTCCTTGTCGTACAGAGAAGCACTCTCCTCCCTGTTGCAAGAGTACTTCTCTAAAGCTTTCTTCTTCTCCATGCGCAATCTAGAACAGAGCAACCCAACTATTTTAGAGAGGACAGACATTCGTATGTTAGAACTATATCAGAGAGGACAGACATTCGTATGTTAGAACATAACCATATCAGAGAGGACAGACGTTCGTATGTTACAGAACAACCATATCAGAGAGGACAGACATTCATATGTTACGATACAACCATATCAGAGAGGACAGACATTCATATGTTACAACACAACCATATCAGAGAGGACAGACATTCGTATGTTACAACACAACCATATCAGAGATGACAAACATTCGTGTGTTACAAAAAAAACCATATCAGAGAGGACAGACATTCGTATGTTACAACACAACCATATAAGAGATGACAAACATTCGTGTGTTACAAAAAAAAAAACCATATCAGAGAGGACAGACATTCGTATGTTACAACACAACCATATAAGAGAGGACATACATTTGTATATTACAAACAACAACAAAACAAAAACCTCTTCAGCATTTAGGATTCTTTCTTCTTTGCTTTCTTCTCCACTCCAGACAGGGCACTGCACTCCAGACAGGGCGACTGCGCTCGCTTATCGTTTATACAGTGAAAACTAGGTTGTCAGATTTTTACCGCCCCCCCCCCCACTCCCACTCAGGCAAGCAGACAGAGAGACAGAGTATTACAGAGAGAAGTTTCATTTAAACAGACTGTAACACAGACACACAGACACACAGACTGTAACACAGACACAGACTGTAACACAGACACACAGACACAGACTGTAACACAGACACACAGACACAGACTGTAACACAGACACACAGATACAGACTGTAACACAGACACACAGATACAGACTGTAACACAGACACACAGATACAGACACAGACTGTAACACAGACACACAGACTGTAACACAGACACACAGATACAGACTGTAACACAGACACACAGATACAGACTGTAACACAGACACACACATACATACACAGACACACAGATACAGACACAGACTGTAACACAGACACACAGATACAGACACAGACTGTAACACAGACACACAGATACAGACACAGACTGTAACACAGACACACAGATACAGACTGTAACACAGACACACAGATACAGACTGTAACATAGACACACAGACACAGACTGTAACACAGACACACAGATACAGACTGTAACACAGACACACAGATACAGACTGTAACACACACACACAGATACAGACACAGACTGTAACACAGACACACAGACTGTAACACAGACACACAGATTCAGATGTACACAGACACACAGACAGACACACAGTAACACAGACACACATACAGACTACACAGACACACAGATACATACACAGACTGTAACACAGACACACAGACACAGACACAGACTGTAACACAGACACACAGATACAGACACAGACTGTAACACAGACACACAGATACATACACAGACTGTAACACAGACACACAGATACAGACACAGACTGTAACACAGACACACAGATACAGACTGTAACACAGACACACAGATACAGACTGTAACACAGACACACAGATACATACACAGACTGTAACACAGACACACAGACACACAGACAGACTGTAACACAGACACACAGATACATACACAGACTGTAACACAGACTGTAACACAGACACACAGATACATACACAGACTGTAACACAGACACACAGATACATACACAGACGCAATATAGACAGAAAGACACTCAGAAACACAAACAGAAGACAAGTAAAGTAGTAATGCAGATAGAAAAATAGACAAGCTGCAAACCTACAGACACAAGCCCGAAGGAGTGTAGGGGGGGGGGGGGGGGAGAGACAAGCAGACAGATAGACAGATACACATTAGTGAATGGGAAAAAAAAACGAAAATGAGAAACAAAGAGAAAGGGAATAGGAATAAAGGAAATGAGAAAGAAATGAAAGAGAGAAAGAGAAATAAAGAGAAGGAAAAAGTGAAAGAAAGAAAGAAAAAGAAAGAAAGAAAAAAAGAAAAAAAGAAAGAAAGAAAAGAAAAAGACAGAAAGAAAGAAAGACAGACAGACAGACAGACAGACAGACAGAAAGACAGAAAGAAGAAAGAAAGACAGAAAGAAAGAAAAATGAAAAGAAAGAAAGAAAGAAAGAAAGAAAGAAAGAAAAAAGAAAGAAAGAAAGAAAGAAAGAAAGAAAGAAAGAAAAGAAAGAAAAGAAAGAAAGAAAGAAAGAAAGAAAGAAAGACAAGAAAGAAGAGAAAGAAAGAAACAGAACGAGACAGACGACAGAAGACAGACAGAACAGAGACAACTCACTTGTTGAAAGGAAAGGCAGATGACGACCAGTACCAAGAAAGAGAAAGAACGAAAGAAATCAAAAGAAGCAGGGAAACGAAAGACGATCCACAAAGAAAGGTCACCGTACGACGTGGCGGGGAGGTCTTCATCTCCTGTCTTAGTGGGCAGTCGCGGCTGGTAGAATTCTCCTCCCTCCACACCTGTGGGCACAACACAGGGTGTCAGGTGGTGTCTGTCTGTCTGTCTGTCTGTCTGTCTGTCTGTCTGTCTGTCTGTCTGTCTGTCTGTCTGTCTGTCTGTCTGTCTGTCTGTCTCTCTGTCTGTCTGTCTGTCTGTCTGTCTGTTTGTCACTTCAATTGTCTTTCTACCTTTGCAGATGTATAAACGTTCTTCTTTCTATCTTTCAGTCAGTATGCATGTCTGTCTGTATCTTTCTCTATATATGCCTCTTTTTCAAACAAAATTGACTGTCTGCCATTTGACTTACGGCTTGTCTGCTTGTCAATATACCTAAAACTGAGCAAACAATAACAGCCATTGCAACACCATTCTTTCTTGTCTTATCTTTTGTTGTGGAGTCTCCGGATATCAGTGACTGTTTCAATCCATCTTGCTCTTGGTCGTCCTCTACCTCTTGGTGTTTCTACTTTTATGTTGTACACTCTCATTGCTGGTATCATTGGAATCATTGTCGTTGAATGAGCAAACCATTTCAGTCTGGTTTTTTTTTAAAATGAATTTTATTATAAGTGCTGTTCTTATAGCTCTGGAACTTTCCTTGTTTCCCACACGATTACCTACCAAAATTCAGCTGATCTCTGCTGTAGTTGAGATTGGCGCCCTCTCTCTCGTATCTGGGCTCAACAAACCGGGCACTTAACGACTCAGGCCCCTCGTTGACGTCGCCGTAGTCTGCTGCATCCATGGTGGCTCTGGTGGTGGTTGTGGTTGGTGGGGCGATGGTTGTCGGGAGGATGAAGTCGTAGCTGGCGTGGAAGCCGGTTCGTTGCATGTAGGCATCTGTCCTCAAGATGACCAGAAGGGCGTCGCTGGTGGAGAGGAGGACTGCGGGAGATTCATGCTTGCAGAATCTAGACAGAGGAGGTATTCGATGGTTAGCTAATGATGTCAGACAATCTCTATCTCTCTATCTCTGCATCTTGAACTCTTTCTGTCTCTCTCCCTCCCCCCCTCTCTCCCTCTCCCTCTCCTCTCCTCTCTATATCTTATATATATATATATATCATATATATATATATATTCTCTAGATATGTCACTTATATGCTCTCTCTCTCTCTCTCTCTCTCTCTCTCTCTCTCTCTCTCTCTCTGTTCTCTCTAATTCTGTCTAACTTTCCCTTTAACTGTATTTCTTTGTGTCACGCTCACTCTCTCTGCTGTCGTTCCCCTCACTCTAACTCTCTCCCTGTTGCCTAACACCTCTCACACATACACACACACTCTCTCTCTTTCTCTCTGTGTCACTCACACAAACACGATCTCTCTGTTGTTATCCCCCCTCTCTAACCATCTCCTCTCTCAGTATGTTATGTTATTCTATCACAGTCGACGATACTGCACATTGGCATTCCCATGCGTGCTCAGCTCCCCGATTCAGCAGCAACACCAATGTACTTCTATTAATTGTTCCTATGAGAGTTTGGTTATAATGTTTCCTATCTCGGCCTCAAAGGAGGCATAGACATGCTTCTCCATGCTTTACTCCCATGTCACCCAATCGTGTTAGTGTCAGAGATTCGTCATTATCCCCTCTCGCACTCACACACACTCTGCCTCTCTAGCTTTCTATCGTCTTTCCTTCAGTCTTACATTCTGCAGTAAACACTAACGAGAAAAACTACCTGGCCAGGCGCCGGGAAGCGGAAGTGGGTCCATCATAAACATCCAGGTAGTCATGGAGATCAGTGCAGGCGCCGAAACCTTGACCGTCGAGGTCAATGTTGGTGAACTTGAGAGTTATCTTTCCATTCTCTGGCGCCTGTTGAACGAGCAGAGTTATGGCCCTTGTTATGAGACATCACAAAGAGGTAAGAGCAATTGTGTAATTCTGTGATATAGTTATGACTGACCGCATTGAATGGTGATATCACTGCACTCGGGACATTCTCACTCGTGCTCTGTCTCCCTCTCCCATGTTAACAGTGTCAGATGTCCACATTTTTACCCGAGCCTTGAACATTGCCTCAAACATCTGCTCAAGTAATGTGACAATGACCATCTATAGTTATCTCTTACATATACACACACTCTTTCCCACACCTACACACTCTTTCCAACACCTACACACTCTTTCCCACACCTACACACTCTTTCCCACACCTACACACTCTTTCCCACACCTGCACACTCTTTCCCACACCTACACACTCTTTCCCCCGCTCTTTTCCCACACCTGCTACACACTCTTTCCCACACCTACCTACACTCTTTCCCACACCTACACACGCTTTCCCCACCCACACATGCCCACACCTACACACTCTTTCCCACACCTACACACTCTTTCCCACACCTACACACTCTTTCCCACACCTACACACTCTTTCCCACACCTACACACTCTTTCCCACACCTACACACTCTTTCCCACACCTACACACTCTTTCCCACACCTACACACATCTCTCCCACCCCTCTCTGTCACACACCTACAGACAGTCCCACTCCTACACCTCTTTCTCCACACCTCAGTCACACACACACACTGGCCCTCACTACTCTCACCACACCTACACACTCTTTCCCACACCTACACCTCTTTCACACCTACACACTGGCTTTCTATATACACTCTCTTTCCATACACACCTTTTTTTCCACACCTACCACTCTTTCCCACACCACTTCATTTCCCAACACCTGCTTTCCCACACCTCACACTCTTTTCCCACACCTGCTCTTCCACACCTACACACTCTTTCTCTACACCTACTCTTTCCCACACTCTCTTTCTCACACTCTTTCCCACACCTGCACACTCTTCCCTCACCTACACACCTTTCCCACACCTACACACTATTTCCCACACCTACACACTCTTTCCTACACATACACTCTCTTTCCCACACTTCTCACCTCTTTCCCACTACACCCCCCTACACACTTTTACATTTTCCCACACCTACACTATCCCACACACACGTCTTTCCCATACACACTTTTCTCTCTCTCTCTCTCTCTCTCTCTCTATCTCTCTCACTCACACACACACACACTCTCATGCGCACTCACAAACATTCCTCACTATCTCTCAGAGACAGTCTTTTCGATGTCACACCACACTGACCCTCTAAAATACACTCTCTCATACATTGCAGTACTTTCCCAGTCTCTCTCTCTCTCTCACATACACGCACTCTCTGTCTCTGTCTCTCACACTCCCCCTCTCTCACAGCCACTACCCTCTGTCACACATACACTCTCTCTTTCTTTCACTCTGTCACAGCCATTACTCTATCACTGTCACACATACACGTTTTCTCCCTCTCTCTGACAGCCTCTCTCCCTCTCTGTCTCTCTCTCTCACTCACCACACCCTCTGTTGCGCACTCACAGCCCCTCTCCCTGTCACAGCCACTCTATGGTCACAGCCACTCCACTTGTCACAGTCACTCCCCCTGACACAACCCCTCTCCCTGTCACAGCCCCTCCACGTGTCACAGCCACTTCCCCTGTCTCAGCCACTCCCTCTGTCGCAGCCACTCCCCTGGTCACAGCCACTTCCCCTGTCACAGCCAATCCCTGTCACAGCCCCTCCACGTGTCACAGCCATTCCCCTTGTCACAGTCACTCCCCCTCTCCCAGTCTCACCTGTATAGTCCAGGCACAGCTGAGTCCAGGTGAGTATTGTTCAGGCCACTGTGGGGAAGCCAGCTGGCCTCTGTCAGATCTCAGGACAGCGCGACATGGCCAGTCTGTGGAAATACCCCAGTGGTCTGACATTAACAACTGTGTTACCTGGATACAACTACATTGTTATACATCCTTTCACTAGCCATAGAGAAGAGGGGCTAAGACAATTTGAGGTCCACTTTAGTTAAACAACTATGGGCATGAAAGATCTTTGCTTTTGTGAACATGGGTGTGTTGTACCTTTCTCGTATCCATGACCTTGGAGAAGTGGATCAGATATGACACAGCACCCAGCAACCCACCCGACTGCATTGGGTGAGATAAGCCAAACGAATCCGGTAAAGAAGCACGAGGTTAATGCCCTTGTCCTTCGTGAGAGCAAAGTTGTTGTTGGGTGGGTGCAAATAATGGCGAACTCACGAACTAAAGGAGTGACAGTTTCTGTTGTTCTGTTCTATTCTATTTGCTAGTCTCTACTATAATAATCCAGACTCAGTTTCTTGGTTTTTAAATTATTATTGTTGTTATTAGTTCGCCTACGGTAGGCTACCCAGTTGACTCGAATGGGTGGGACCGAGCTGCTTGGATGTTATTAGAAAAGCAAGAAACAAGTAACCAGTCGAAGTGTCAATTGGTCAACAAATATAGAAGTCTAGTGCCATATACCTGATGACTCTAAGTAAAAAAAAAAATTTACACTTTTATTATTATCATTATGTTGCACAGATATGAAAAAAAAACAGTGTACTTACCTCCTTTAAATGCAACCTTGAACCCCTGAGCATCCCCGTGATCGTTAGTGTTAAAGTTGAAGGTCACCACATTGGATTGGCTAATGTATGTGGTCATAGGCGGACTTGCGCACAACGTCACTTCCCCTAATGGCGTCATTTCCGTAATGCGCAGTCGGTCGTTCCTGTTGAGGCACGGGTTTCCGGCCCGGACACCCAACTCGAAATGGATGAATGTAAACATGATAACCTGAAAACAAGAAACAGATCCTTGAAGTTTGGGCATGAAAAAGGACGTGAAACAATTAGAGCTAACCAAGAGAAGGAAGTGGGACATAGATGACGCGGTTTCACACACACACACACACAAAATCAGAAAGAAGAAAAGAAAGATGTGAATAAATAAGAACGGATTATGTAAAAAATGACAATCGTGGACAGGGTTCGTGCAAATAAAAGGCAAGCCAGGACTAGTAAAGATCAAAAGACAAGAGAATATAAACACGGATTAGCAAGAGGCGGAGAAGGCGGAAAAGGGGGGGGGGAGAGATTAAAACGCAGTTACATGACAAATGATGGTGGTATTTCGTTTATGTCTACTATTTGTTTCTGGGACTTACTGAGAAAGTAATTGAAATGTTTCCACACACACACACACACGCACGCCCGCACACACACGCACACACACCCACCCACACACCCGCACACCACACCCACACACCCGCACGCACACACACACCCGCACACCCACACCCACACGCCCGCACGCACACACCCGCACACAAACACGCATGCACGCACACACACCACACACACACACACACACACAACACAACTCTCACACAACACAGGCAAAAACTAGTTGAACGAGGAGAGAAAAGAAACATTAGGATGCAATTAAGTTTTCACTTGTGGCTGACAAGAACACGATGTTATCTGTTTATTGAATTGTGTAGCTTCCATTATCGATATTGCTGGTGTTAAAGGTCTGTCTCATTTAGTGCTGTCCCTTGACGGGTAGTACTCTCCCTTGACGGGTAGTACTCTCCCTTGACGGGTAGTACTCTCCCTTGACGGGTAGTACTCTCCCTTGACGGGTAGTACTCTCCCTTGACGGGTAGTACTTTCCCTTGACGGGTAGTACTCTCCCTTGAGAGAATGACTGACAAGGTCCTTGGCAATACATCTGAAGATTTTTACCTGCTGGGCTTTGTTTCTAATGGTGTGCAACGGTTTTCAGTACCGGCACCTTGTTTAGGTGTCAGTTTTTTCAATGCTGCTGTGATAAAACTTTCTTTTAAGATACTTTCTTCCGTGTACTGGCACCTGTTTTAGATACTTTCTGCCGTGTACTGGCACATTTTTAGATACTTTCTGGAGTGTACTGGCACATTTCCAGATACTTTCTGCTGTGTACTGGCACATTTTAGATACTTTCTGCTGTGAACTGATACCGTGTTAGATATTTTCTGCTGTGTGCTGGCATCTTTTTAGATACTTTCTGGTGAGTGCTGGCACCCGTCTTTGCATCAAAAGGCCCTGGTTATTTGTAGACAGCGACGGGTAGATATCGAAATAAATAAAAACTGGAAGAACAGATCTGAAAGTCGTGGATTCAGGTCCTCATTGAGCCTGACTTCTTTTTTCAAATATGACCTTGGCTCCCAGCCTTAAATAGGTACCAGGTAAAGTCATGGGAAGTGTGACAATACGCGCGGTGACTTCAGAATGTCTTTCCTCAACCTACTTTTATTTGTGTGTATTTTGAAGTATACAGACAAATAGGGATTTGGATACATCCTTAATCTAAGTAAGACGACCACATCAAACCTTTAATTCTCCTGGACCGTTGGTCATATCAAACACTAAAACTTTTTCCCAGATGTTAAGTGTTAAGGTACAGAGATAAGACTGACCAAGCAGACTTACTGACTGGAGATTTGCACACCATTTGTTGGTGTCAGATAGTTATTCCCCCTGCCAGATCTTCAGGAACAGATAACAAGGGCTAATTGCCATTATCTCCCCCTGATTTTACCTAAACTGGAGTGCCGGTCAGATCGTCAATATTGACACAGTGAGCCGAAAGTGTTGGCAGAAGAATTGACAAAGTCTGATTTTATTGTGATGACAGGTGAAGTAGACTGGAGGTGTGACTTGGCCTATTAGCTTTGACCAGCTTAATTGAACCAGGAGATCCTAGCGTGGGAATTTAAACAAGTGTTGTACAGCCCTGACTGACAGCGAATAAACTTACCCACAAGGGAGGAGCTGTGATATCCTTGAATGAGAATGATTTTAGGCGTAATGTAGGAGGAGCTTGATAAAAGTTATAAAGGGGTGAACTCTAGGTCTGGTAAATGAGATCCTGTCCAGCACATGCCATCTGTTGGGCTTAACCTAAGCTTGAGACAGAACTTTTGGCATCGTGGTTTCATTTTCCAGGTAAGATTGAAATTAGGTTCAAATCTATATTTTATGATAGAGATCTAACTGTCTTTTTGCTGAAGTGTGTCTTCATCACTTTGTAGAACTCCTAGGCGGACATTTCTTCATTCTCATAGGGCACTGTCACATTGCTTTATATCCTATTTGATAGTGTCATGAATGTTTTTCGGGCACATGTGTTTCAATGTTGTAAAACCTAAATGTTGTTGTTGCCATTGAAATTTAATGAACTATCATGTTTTTGAAATCACAAGCGTGAAGATAACTCTGGCAATCTTTTCACGTGTGGTTAATGTGAATCTGTATTACATACAGCTTACACACTGAAATGTGTTTAACTCTCGGGAGGCTAATGCGGAGATTGATCCCGGAGAGTAAATCCACGAGATTTGTTATTTGATTCGCCCCAGAACTTCTTCTTCTTCTTCTTTCGTTCGCATGAAATAAATTGTCTATATCTGCAAAGCTGTCTCTAGTATGAATTTCACTGTCTTTTGTAATTCACTAAGCGGCCCGTAAAGTTTGACTTCCACGAGTGTCTCTTTTGGCCAAAGGTTTTGCCTAAAAGCGTTGAATCTGGGAGAGTCTTGAAGGATGTGATCTGTTGTTTCAGGTGCCAGTCCACAAGTACACATGGCTGATTGGCCAATCTTAAATTTGTTGTACATGTGGGAGCGAAGTCGATTGTGCCCTGTTCTAAGGCGAAGGATAATGACTTGCTCTGGTCTGTCCATAATATGGTAATCATCTTGTGCCAGTTTCGGTGGCATTCTGATTGATTTGATTATTCTCTTCTTCTGTTGATAAGAGACTGGTATGTCAAGTTGTTTTTCAGTTGCACCTTCCTGAGCTAGTTTATCAGCTTTTTCGCTTCCGGGAACTCCACAGTGGGAAGGTATCCACTGCATTACTAATTTACAGCGGTTGCCTAGTTCGGATAATAGTGTCCGTATGCTTGGTAATTTTCCAGACTGGAGTGACTGAAGTACTGCTTTTGCATCTGTCAGGAATACCACTGGTTGTGAAAAATACCCTGTATTTAGTAGTTTCTCTGCGGCTATCTTGATGGCTTGAACTTCTGCATCATAGTTGTGACAGTGCTTTCCCGTTGGTAATTTGGCTGTATCCCTGGTATTATTAGGATACTCAATGTACACTCCCGCACCTCCGTTTCTGACTGCGCTTTCTGCTGACCCATCTGTGTAAACACGGACCCAAAGGTTCTGCGGGTATTCATCATCAAGTAGACTGAGGGTGGCTGTTTTGCGCTGCACACTGTTTTGTTCTTCCTTGTCAAATACCCCTTTCACTTCAGTCTTGATGTGTATTGGAAACTTATACTCCTCTCTCCAGGGGGTCCGTTCTGGGACATCATTTAAGGATCTATCAGTTGCAGGTAAATCAGTGGTTTGTCTGCCGAGCCGTTTGGCCTGGTGGATAAAACTACTTCTCTTTAGTCGTCCCAAAGCTAAATTTTTGAATCTTTCATTCATAGGGTGACTGGGCATACTAAGAAACTTTTCTGCATGTAAAAGCATCTTGTGTCTCTGCGTTCACTCAGTGCTTGGGTCATCCCCATTTTCTCCATCACAGCTATAGGTGTTGATTTCATACTGCCTGTGGTAACTCTGAGTGCTTGATTTTGCACTTTGTCTAATTCTTGCAATGTGGTTTTTGATGCCGAACTCCATGCTGTTGATCCGTATTCAAGATGTGGTCGAACACTTTGTTGGTAAACTTTTCTAAGTATTTTCCCGCTAGCACCCCATGTGGTTCCACATAGTTTTCTCAGAATGGCTACCCTCCTTCTGGCTTTGGTTGCTGCCTTGTTGATGTGTTTTCTCCATGTTAATCTAGCCCCAGAACTATTGTTAGCATTCTGGGCGCGTCGATTGTTCCAAGCATAGATTCCAGAACTGGTTCCGTCTGACTGATTGTCATTTTGAGTCTGTACGAGAGATGGCACCTGACGTAGAAGACTTGACTATCATTACAGGACGTGTAGAGGAAGGCAAAAGATGTAACAGTTGGAATGTGAGACATAAGCCCTTCCAAATTGGACAGGAGTGAATGTGAGCATGAGGGAGAGATAAAATGTTTTATTTAAATAAACATGCTTGATGTTAGTATAATATACATGCTTAGTGTACATCTAGAGCAGATACTACAAATATGCGCTTGTTTCTTCATTCTCCAGTTCCCACATTAGGCAGGGACTAGTAGGCATCCATTATTTGCCGACCGTCTGAGTGTAACGACCTGCTGAAAGCAGTGAGGACGACAAACTGGAAAAGATAGGCAGGGTCTCAAGCCGAGAACTGTCCAAAGGTTGTTACTTTCCAATACCTTTATGATTTCATCATTCACATCATTTCAACTCTACTAGCCTAAACAAGTTCATTTTAATTTCGATTTATTCAAATAAATCATGTGTGATGAGTTTCATGATAGTTGAGTAAATTGTGTACTTAGGTTCAAGTGTCTTTGTGCATATTAGTTTACTTCAGCTAACAAATATTTAAATCACTTGATGGGGGCTTTTAAGTAATGCCAGGAGAGGAGAATAGTCGCAGGGGTTAACTGTGTATCGAGATAATATCACAGTGGGTGTATCCTGATATCTATCTATCCCTTCTCCTACTCCTGTGGATACAAGTACTTTCATTTCATGGAACGAGCCACTCGCTGTTTTCTTGGCTATCCAGGACTGTCTAGGATCAACATAGCTTAGATAATAGTCCAGTTTCTCACGTGGGTGGGCATTGTTAAGGTTCAACCCCACACCCTCACTATTTCAGTGTATTTACCCACGTGGGCGCGCGACAGGAAGTGAAGGCGGCCGCTGTGATTCTGATCACATCACGTGATTAGTGGACTTTTACTGTCTAGCAGCTGGGATCACAAGCGTGCTAAACAACCACTATACATGATTCTCACCTGATGTTCTGATGGTGAACTAGACAGGATTCTCACCTGATGTTCAAATGGTGAACTAGACAGGATTCTCACCTGATGTTCAAATGGTGAACTAGACAGGATTCTCACCTGATGTTCAGATGGTGAACTAGACATGATTCTCACCTGATGTTCAGATGGTGAACTAGACAGGATTCTCACCTGATGTTCGGATGGTCAACTAGACATGATTCTCACCTGATGTTCGGGCACACGAATTGTCCAGGTACAGTTGAGATGGTGACTGTAGTTCCTCGGCCAGCCAGGGCTGGCAAAGTCCCCAGACACTCCGGTTATAATTCCTCCACAGTCTGGCAAAAGACAGAAACATTTACTTTACTTTGGGCTCAACAGTTTTCTTCACTCATCAGCTGTTATGTGAACTATCAAGATTTCGCTAATACCTTGTCATGTCTGTTTAATATGAGACTACACCGATCCTGCAGAATGGTGTGCCATTTTCAATGACTGGACAGTACTGGCTAACCCCGTTATCGTCGTTATCGTGAATGACGGCGTCATGGTCATAATTATCACCTACTCTGCTGCTACTACCGCCGGAATCATAACCACAATTACTACTACTTCTGCTGTAACTATCACTATCACTATCACTACGGTCATTAATATTTTATTAGCCTTAATTACTACTATCGCTACTACCACCACTACTACTATAGCTACTACCACCGCTACAACTATCGCTACTACCACAGCTACTACTATCGCTACTACCACCACTACTAACACCGCTACTGCGACCGCTACTACCATCGCTAGTACCACCGCTACTACTGCCACTATCACCATCACTACCACCACTACTGCCACTATCACCACTACTTCCAGAATCATCATCATCACAACTATCACATTCATCAACACGACTATCACCACCATGAAAATCCCCGGCTTCACTAAAACTGATCATTTATCAACATTATTATCACCACCTTCCTCATCACATCATTTTTTTCCCAATGCAATCAGAAATAAAAACGAAAATACCAATAATTAGGACAGCAGCAACAGTAACACCAAAAAGCAAAAACTGACAAATACAATAAGGCCCATTAAAAACAGCAGCAACAATGAGAAAGAAGAAGACACGTGTAGAAACGCACCTAGGGCGGGCTTCATCTCGAAATGATGCACTTGCACCAAGCCTTGGTTGAACAGCTGACCCACGTCACTTCCGGACTTCTTACTCAGCATGCAAGAGCCATCTTTGATCTGGGAAAAGAATAAAAAAATCCATCAACAGTCAACTCAAGCCACTTATCTACACCATCCATAGCGCCGGACACCTGTATCCATCAACAGTGAACACAAGCCAGTCCCCTACACAATCCATAGCGCCGGACACATGTATCCATCAACAGTCAACACAAGCCACTTATCTACACCATCCATAGCGCCGGACACATGTATCCATCAACAGTCAACACAAGCCAGTCCCCTGCACCATCCATAGCGCCGGACACCTGTATCCATCAACAGTCAACACAAGCCACTTATCTACACCATCCATAGCGACGGACACATGTATCCATCAACAGTCAACACAAGCCAGTCCCCTACATCATCCATAGCGCCGGACACATGTATCCATCAACAGTCAACACAAGCCAGTCCCCTACATCATCCATAGCGCCGGACACCTGTATCCATCAACAGTCAACACAAGCCACTTATCTACACCATCCATAGCGCCGGACACATGTATCCATCAACAGTCAACACAAGCCACCATAGCCCCTACATCATCCATAGCGACGGACACATGTATCCATCAACAGTCAACACAAGCCAGTCCCCTACACCATCCATAGCGCCGGACACATGTATCCATCAACAGTCAACACAAGCCACTTATCTACACCATCCATAACGCCGGACACATGTATCCATCAACAGTCAACACAAGCCACTTATCTACACCATCCATAGCGCCGGACACATGTATCCATCAACAGTCAACACAAGCCAGTCCCCTACATCATCCATAGCGCCGGACACATGTATCCATCAACAGTGAACACAAGCCAGTCCCCTACATCATCCATAGCGCCAGACACCTGTATCCATCAACAGTCAACACAAGCCAGTCCCCTACATCATCCATAGCGCCGGACACATGTATCAGAGACATGCCAGAGTCATTTCTATCTCGTGTTTGTCTTGTCGGTGAGACTGATTCAGGTTCAACCCTCACGTGTGATTGGGTTCTGTAGGTGCCTCAGACGGCGAGCCGACGGCCAGGAGGAAGCGGCAAGAGGGTGAGACCGGAGAGTCAGTCAGATCAAGGGAAGTAGCCTGCCAAATGTGTCGGGATAGAGACTGATCCCTGCTGGGAAGGAACCAAGCCCCGCGATATAAACAGTAGATTTATCCGTAGACAGCCGACACGAACATGTTCGAGAAGAACCCCACCTGACATCAGAAAGCACCATATGACATTAGAAAAAAACGCCTATTTGAACTGCAAATTTTGATATCGATTGCCTCATAATTACCACAGTTATAAGCGAAAGCACTTAATAATTGCTTGAACGCTACCGAGAACTTTAATTTTTTTAATTGAAACAGTCAAGATGCCCCCCTCTCCCCCCCCCCGCCTCCCTCAAACTGCTCTGGGTCGACCCCCCCCCCCCCCCGCCTCCCACAAACTGCTCTGGGTCGACCCTCCCCCGCCTCCCACGAACTGCTCTTGGTCGACCCCCCCCCCCCCCCCTCCCACGAACTGCTCTTGGTCGACCCCCCCCCCTCCCGCCTTCCACGAAGTGCTCTGGGTCGACCCCCCCCCCCCGCCTCCCACGAACTGCTCTGGGTCGCCCCCCCCCCCCCCACATAAAATAGATAGACCAGGTTGAGATTTTTCAAGGTAGAAAAGTCCACAATGATGAGGCTTGATCTATCTCTGCCTGTCGGAGTCTGATTGGGGAAACCACACGACACCTTGATGACTTGACTTGGCCCTACCATGTGTCTAACCGAATGCACAAAATCTGGGCAGATATTAGTCATTTAAATATCATATATAAATACATCATCATCATCATTATAATCATCATCATACACATAAGCTGCGGCACTCACTCGAGCAGGTATTTCTCTCTTTCTCTCTCTCTCTCTCTCTCTCTCTCTCTCTCTCTCTCTACCTCTCTCTCTCTCTCTCTCTCTCTCTCTGTATCGCTCGCACCCCCCCCCCTCCCCCAGGACTGTCTTTCTTTTAACAGATTAGCGTTTTTTTCTTCTTTTCTTTGCCCTAGGATAATCACGACATTAGAGGGAAGAATGCTTGCAGAGATTATACCAAGAATCTCCACAGCTCAGATAGCCTGCCTTGTATACTGAAGCCGGGTTGTCCCTCTGACAGAGATCTGTTAGACTGGGCACCGCCTTCTCTAGATTACGCTATCTAACTAAATCACGTAACTTTTTGGATGGAGTCCCTCGAAAACTGGTCAGTGTAAGCCCTTCGCATTGTGTGACATTTTAATGTGCTTACAAAGTTCTGTGTTCTGAATGAATTCGTATTACAAATCTACAAGTGGATATTGTGAAGCGGATATACAAGATTTTCAATAGAGAAGGACGTGGACTGGGCTTCTAACCGTTTCTCTTCTACACTTCAACATGGAGATGAGAGATCTCTACACAGGAAACATTGTAGAACGAGCAGCCTAAGTTAGAGGCAGAGTGTAAACATGGTGAAATAAGAACTCTCACTGGACATCTCAGCACGAACTGTCACGATAAGAGCCCGGTACAACTCACACTAGCCCGGTACAACTCACACTAGCCCGGCACAACCCAGACCAATATCTATTTGTGATATTTCCTTGTTTCCTCCAACAGATACGGGTCTGGGCTCTAAGAGTGCATGGATGTTAACGGTACGACAGGTCAGGGATGTTAACGGTACGAGAGGTCAGGGATGTTGATGGTACGAGAGGTCAGGGATGTTAACGGTACGAGAGGTCAGGGATGTTGATGGTACGAGAGGTCAGGGATGTTAACGGTACGAGAGGTCAGGGATGTTAACGGTACGAGAGGTCCGGGATGTTAACGGTACGAGAGGTCAGGGATGTTAACGGTACAAGAGGTCAGGGATGTTAACGGTACGAGAGGTCAGGGATGTTAACGGTACGAGAGGTCAGGGATGTTAACGGTACGAGAGGTCAGGGATGTTAACGGTACGACAGGTCAGGGATGTTAACGCCACGAGAGGTCAGAGATGTTAACGGTACGAGAGGTCAGGGATGTTAACGGTACGAGAGGTCAGGGATGTTAACGGTACGAGAGGTCAGGGATGTTAACGCCACGAGAGTTCAGGGATGTTAACGTAACGAGGGGCCAGGAATGTTAACGGTACGAGAGGTCAGGGATGTTAACGGTACGAGAGGTCAGGGATGTTAACGCCACGAGAGGTCAGTGTCGCGCGCCCACGTGGGTAAATACACTGATATAGTGAGGGTGTGGGTTTGAACCTTAACAATGCCCACCCACGTGAGAAACTGGACTATTATCTAAGCTATGTTGATCCTAGACAGTCCTGGATAGCCAAGAAAACAGCGAGTGGCTCGTTCCATGAAATGAAAGTTGCTGTACTTGTATCCACAGGAGTAGGAGAAGGGATAGATAGATTTCTGGATACACCCACTATGAAATAATCCAGGTGCTCATTTAACCCCTCCGACTGCTCTCCTCTCCTGGCATTACTTAAAAGCCCCCATCAAGTGATTTAAATATTTGTTAGCTGAAGTAAACTAATATGCACAAAGACACTTGAACCTAAGTACACAATTTACTCGACTATGTTTAAACATCACACATGATTTATTTAATAAATCTGACTAAAATAAAATGAACTTGTTTATGCTAGTAGAGTTGGAATGATGTGAATGATGACAGTTTGTACATATACTTAACTCCTAGTAGGAGAATTCACCGTCAGGACAGTTCTCGGCTTGAGACCCTGCCTATCTTTTCCAGTTTGTCGTCCTCACTGCTTTCTGCAGGTCGTTACACTCGACGGTCGGCAAATAATGGATGCCTACTAGTCCCTGCCCAATGTGGGAACTGGAAAAATGAAACCACGATGCCAAAAGTTCTGTCTCAAGCTTAGGTTAAGCCCAACAGATGGCATGTGCTAGACAAGATCTCATTTACCAGACCTAGCGTTCACCACTTTATAACTTTTATCAAGCTCCTCCTACATTACGCCTAAAATCCTTTTCATTCACGGGTATCACAGCTCCTCCCCTGTGGGTAAGTTTATTCGCTGTCAGTCAGGGCTGTACAACACTTATTTAAATTCCCACGCTAGGATCTCCTGGTTCAATTAAGCTGGTCAAAGCTAATAGGCCTAGTCACACCTCCAGTCTACTTCACCTGCCATCACAATAAAATCAGACGGTGTCAATCCTTCTGTTAACACTTTCTGCTCACCATGTCAATAGTGACCGTCGGACCTGCCGTGAGTTAGGTAACCTCAGGGGGAATTAAACACAATTAACCGGAGTTAGCTGCTCCTAAAAGTCTGGCTAGGAGATGAAATATCTGACACCAACAGATGGTGTGCAAATCTCCAGTCAGTAAGTCTGCTTGGTCAGTCTTATCTCTGTACCTCAACACTTAACGTCTGGGAAACAGTTTTAGTGTGTGATATCGCCAACATCCCAGGAGAATTAAATGCTTGTTCATTTCGCCTACTTAGATTAAGGATGTATCCAAATCCCTATTTGTCTGTATACTTCAAAATACATACAAATAAAAGTAGGTTGAGGAAAGATATTCTGAAGTCACCGCGCGTATTGTCACAGTCAGGGATGTTAACGTAAAGAGGGGCCAGGAATGTTAACGGTACGAGAGGTCGGGGATGTTAACGGAATAATAGTGACGGATAGTCGACTACGGTACTAGGGTAACGCGTAGCCATCCCAGTGGTGCCACGCACAAGCTAGTAGGTGTGGCTTGGCGGCAAGATTTTGATGATTTGACAATGTAGATTAGTTTTGATAATGTGTAAGCGGCGGACGTTCGCGCAAATTCAGACAGAAGTTAAGCGCAGATATGTTTCGTTAACTATAAAATTAGTGACACTTCTCTGTATACTACAGGTCCACAGCTTGAGGAAGCATCATGCTTTCTTCAAAAGAGAAATGGCTTGGTCCATTTTACACCAGGAAAATTACAAGTGCAATAATCCAATCAATCGGATAAAATAAAAGTCAACAACAAATGCACAGTTAACAGATGGTGCAATGGATGAAGACAACAAATAAACACTAGAGATAATGAAATTTTAAAAAGTTTAAAAATGGAAAGAAGAAAGAAGGGAAATGAATAATGTGTGCGCGCGAGTGTATGTTTTTGTGGAAAAGGTGGGAAAAGGGGGGGAGGGGGGGGGGGTAATGTTTCGTTCCTCACCGTATTATCTTCATGGCCACTAGTTAGGGATTTGTTGAAATCAGATGTGTGTATGTCGCAGCCTAACTGTAAACCACAACACAACGTGCTAACGACCCTCTTAAGGGCCAACGCGAAAAAGAACTGGAACCCATTGTGTGACCCCAAGGGCAAAAAACTCTCTCCAGCAAATAAGGGGAGGTAAGGATTCCAAACAATTTGTGTTAATTAGTTTACGCAGGAACAAAACTCCCTAAAGACGTTATTAGTGTCTCTAATTCTAATGATGCTACCCACCGGAGACTAAGCCTGGACTTACTGACTCGGTGTGCAAGGCTACACAACCAAATTAGAAGCAATGATGGACTGTTTAGTCACTCTCTGAAGTAATCACATGTATTGATTAGCACTGGTAGCCGCGTTGACAGATGTGGTTTAGCGGGCAGCGATAGTCAACAGAAACAAGTGTTCACACTCGACAACGACAGATCGACCGTTCACACAAGGATGGGCTGTCTTATTGGTCGCGTGTCCAACAAACGTGTACTGTCTGTCCTATCTTATCCTGGGACGAACTGACGTTCTTACCCACACAAGGATACGCTCTCTAGTTGGTCACGTGTCTAACAAACGTGTACTGTCTGTCCTATCTTATCCTGGGACGAATTGACGTCCTTACCCACACAAGGATACGCTCTCTAGTTGGTCACGTGTCTAACAAACCTGTGCTGTCCGTCCAATCTTATCCTGGGACGAACTGACGTCCTTACCCACACAAGGATAGGCTCTCTAGTTGGTCACGTGTCTAACAAACCTGTACTGTCTGTCCAATCTTATCCTGGGACGAACTGACGTCCTTACCCACACAAGGATAGGCTCTCTAGTTGGTCACGTGTCTAACAAACCTGTGCTGTCTGTCCAATCTTATCCTGGGACGAATTGACGTCCTTACCCACACAAGGATACGCTCTCTAGTTGGTCACGTGTCTAACAAACGTGCTGTCTGTCCAATCTTATCCTGGGACGAATTGACGTCCTTACCCACACAAGGATAGGCTCTCTAGTTGGTCACGTGTCCAACAAACCTGTGATGTCTGTCCAATCTTATCCTGGGACGAATTGACGTCCTTACCCACACAAGGATAGGCTCTCTAGTTGGTCACGTGTCCAACAAACCTGTGCTGTCTGTCCAATCTTATCCTGGGACGAATTGAGGACACACACACAAGGACAAGCTGTCTTGTTGGTCCAACAAACCCGTGTCCTTACCCACACAAGGATAGGCTCTCTAGTTGGTCACGTGTCCAACAAACCTGTGCTGTCTGTCCAATCTTATCCTGGGACGAATTGAGGACACACACACAAGGACAAGCTGTCTTGTTGGTCACGTGTCCAACAAACCCGTGTCCTTACCCACACAAGGACAAGCTGTCTTGTTGGTCACGTGTCCAACAAACCCGTGTCCTTACCCACACAAGCCTGCAGTTCACGTCTGGCTGGTGTAGTCACGGGTGTCTTCATTATTTCTTTAGAGGTTGAACATGCTATGTGCCTGGTTGGTCCAGACTGATATTCTTTGGTCTCAGAATGGTATAGCAAATATACAGCTAGCAGCTTGCAGGGACGAACCAACCACTGAGCCAAAACATGGATAGATTTTCTTTTTCTGCAATACATAGATAGTTTTTTTTTCTACTTCTTGTCTTCCCAGTGAGCATAGTTTTGTTTTAGCTTACTTGTTGTACATGTCACAGTGAAGATCTTCGGCTTTAAAGGAAATAGAGCAGGAAGAAGAATATCTTCTTCTTCTCCTAAGCGTTCATTGGCGGTAAACTCTGGCGGACAGTCTTATTTGTTCGGTCACCTCTGGACTGAGTTTGGTTCCAGATGTTGCGTTTTGCGTGCATACCCGTTATACAGATCTGGCTTATTTCTGTGCATAATGGTGGTTTCTCGCCTCTCCTGAAAAACGCACACTTGACTTCAAAGGAAACACCCTTATTGAGTCGACTTTTACGACATACTTGTTAGAAAGCAATTGGTCTATTCTGTCCTCGTCTGCCCGCCTCAAAACCACAATAGGGTGACGGAACCCACACATGGAGAAGAGCACACCCCCTCCACCAGTGCCTCCATTGTTTCTGCGCCATCTGCTGACGCCATCATTCCTTTAGTGTTTCTATTGTATCTGTCCTCCCTGCTAACGTCAACGTCACACCCCAGACAACCCGCCCCCCTTATGTGCAGCAACGACCTCCTCTTCTGCCTTATATCCGCTATTAGAGTGTGCTTCGTGGTCCCGAGGTATGGTGTCCGCCTCTAGTGCTAGACATCCCGTGTTGAGGCCCCACCGAAGGCTGGGATATTTTTTTGCCTGGACTGCTAGTAATTTCCCCTGGTCTCTGGGTAGTTGCCCACGTTAGTGAATACCCTGGCAGTGGGGAATCAACAAGAGTAGCGTAACGGCACTGCCCGGGCAAAATTTAGGGTTACAAATCTATCAGAAGTAGTTCAGGATCCTCGCCGGTGCAACGGAGTTCGTGCACTGCACTGAGATTCTTCAGACTCAGGCTTGAGTTGAAAGAAGAGCCGGACACCTTTATGTTACACCCGTGTGCCATGATGTTGATTTGTTGAATAAACAAACATCCGCCATTAGTTAGCTAGTTGCGTATCCATTACAGGACGTTTCAGAACCAACCGCAGCAATTTTCTTTTCGGTTGTGGTTTTTCTAGGCAAATTTACGTCCACTTTTTTGCCATTTCTCCCTAACAGTCAGCTCTAGGTACCACTGTCGAAACCAAATCAAGACAAACCGTCTGCAGCTAGAATCGAACCCGGCACCCTATTAAGCCACAGACGCCGCCATTAGACATCCGCCATTACGGGTGTTCTAGTTATTGCCGTGCCGGCTGCCTGCACTATCATCTGCCATCTGTCATTATTGCTGCAAACACTTCAATAATCATGCTCGACAATTTGGCAACTCAAAAGCTTAATGAAAAAACAGTTTCTATTGAAAGCACAATTACCGAGGAGCTAATTTTAGCCAAATTGTCAGCGTGTTTACGTGTTTCGAACTAATCTATACTGGGGGAGTTGTGGGGGGGGGGGGGGGGGTGAGGGGGGTTGGGTGGTGATTGGGACAGGAAGATATGGTGAAAGTAACAACTAATTTTTAAAGAAGAGTGACGTTTGAAGACGCAGATTAAAAGCGTATTTTTTCCCACGAAATCACCGTTAGATAAAGTATTTATTTATTGGAAACAATGTGAGAATGATGTTTGGGTAATTAGGTAGATAGGGTTGAGGATGGATGAGGTAATAGTTAGACATGATTATAGAGAGACAGACAGACAGACATTTATGTGACTAGATTGTTAGATAGACAGGTAGAAGTAGTTAGCTAGACTGAAACTTCCATAGACCTGTGTAATGACACAAGACAAAGACAATCAGACAGACTTTATACTTTGCCAGAATTAGTGATTACAGACTTATAAATTTTAGCAATTTCTAGAATATTATTCTGAAAGACCTGTTTCAGCTGTGGCAATAATAGAATAGTCACGGTCAGACAGACTTTCCTGAAATCGAACAGTGGCAGTAAGATAACTTGCAGAATTGCGTAATGACACCTATTGTGACAAGCACTCCTATACCCACAATCCACCAGCTAATTGGTGCTTCCCACTCCCTCAACTGATAATCCATAATCCCCGCAGAGCACTGCCTCAACCCCCACAACTACCACCACCCCCACCACCACCACCACTTTCGCGGCTTGTTATCCTTCTTATACCGGTGACAGGAGGTTGAACTAGCTACCAGCGACACATCGACAAAATGTTATATTTGAAGTAGGTTAGTTTTGAAACACACACATTTGGTGAGAGGTGCAGTCAAACATCATGTTTTCCCTCTAACCAAATCGACCACTGCCATTGGTATTTTGACATTTTAGGTTTTGGAAAATGTCACTCAACTAACAAGTCTACAGACAGGAACTGTGAAGCAACAGCAGTCACTAATCTAAAATCCGGCACATTTCATGTGTCAACAAACTGGGTGATAAATGTGAACATTTTACAACTCGGCAGAGTCGCTCGTCAATATCAGAAACAATATCACAGACAATTTTATAAAAAAAACTAGCAATATACGGCCACGCGTTGCTGTGGCTCAGTCTGGCTAAATGGATAAGAAAGAAAATAGAAAGCGCACATATCCAATGTGGTTAATTTCACACATCGTTGTCTGTCCAGATAGTCTGGTTGCTGACTCTAGAAAACGCAACATATAACAGTGTCCTTTTATTAGTGGTCGCTTAAAGTTTAATAGTAAAACTAAACAAATTGTTAAGTGTTTATCACATGCTAAAGCTTTTTGTATTTTTAAAGAGCTCAAAGTAAAGTTGACTACTGTGCGTCTAAACAAAACCAACAAATTCGCCACACACACACACACACACACACACACACACAAAGAGAGAACAGCTGAGGTAGCATTATTAAAGTATAAACAGTAAAAACAAACAAAAATTAAAAACTATAAAAGCATGTCATGTTTGAAGCTCTCCTAGTTGACAGTTGCTGTCATCCTACCACCCCTACCGCGCCCCCCCCCATTCCACCGACTACTCCTCTGACACTCTCCGAAAGATTAGAAATTCACCATACATTTCTTAAAATTGACCTTGGCCTCTGTGTCCAACCAGACGAAAATCGGTAGCAGGAATTGTAATTAGAAGTAAATCATGCAGTGTAATATTTACCCCATAACCCATCGAATGCTACTACTACTACCAACACCACCACCACCACAACAACAACTTAAAACAGATTGGCACTACTGCGTCTTTTACCACCTGTCTAGGTCGGTGTAGACAGTGGGTAGTTAGCCAGAGAAGCCACATATCTAGTGCTGTCGCCACGGACTGTTCAGGTTAAGATGTTTAATTGTGACTATCTGTCATACAGCTTTGTGCAGATTTTTAGTTCAACAAAGTTCGGGAACAAGGCAACGGAAAAGAAATCGGATCGTCGCATAACAAAACCCCGATGCTAATGTGATCTTTACTGGAACTATGTAGTTCGTGCTTTGTGCGACACTCTTAAATAAAAACATGAGCCTATTCGAATTCAACGTTCTATTAAAATTTCAAAGAAATCGGTGAAGAGATTTCGGAGATTAGCTATCACTAACAAACGAGCATTTACATGTTTATTTTTATAGACTACACAGAAAATCAGAATCGTCAAATGTTATGTTATGCTGTATGGGGCAAAAACGTGGACAATGAACAGGAAACTAAAACATCTATTAGAGTTTCTTTAAATTTGGGTATACAGAATGACTGGTCGTATGTTACGGAAACAAAAACAGTCAGACAGAGGTTCTGGAAAGACCACGAATAAAAAGATTTACTGAAATAAATAGAAAAGATACAATTTAGATTCTTTGATCACAATAACTCTTTGAGTCCCAAAGAACATATCATACGTTCATAGGTTCCTACAAAGAAGCCCAAAAAACGCAAGATGCGCCGTTTTACGACTATTTTGACTACCCCTTGGGCCTCTGATGCTAAACCCCATGAGACTCAAAAAGTTAAAAAGACACAATACGCTTTTAAAAACCATACAGGAAGAAAAGGTCCAGGGCAAGACAACGATACAAGTGGGAGGACAACATTAAAAGATGGGGAACAGAAGTGTAATAGAGTGTACAATCAAGACAACAGAAACAGCGTGTTTGAGATTCATTGGAGGCAACCTTCACTGCGGAGACGGCAACAGATTGATTGATTAGGACAGAAGGATGAAAAAGAAAATCTGAGAGTAAACTAACATTAAGCACGACTGGTAGTGACTGAAAAGAAGAAGAAGAAGAAGAAGAAGAAGAAGAAGAAGAAGAAGAAGAAGAAGAAGAAGAAGAAGAAGAAGAAGAAGAAGAAGAAGAAGAAGAAGAAGAAGAAGACACACAAAACAAAGCCGATTTTCTGGAAACCTATTGGGCAAAATTGCAATGTTCAAATGAAAGGAATTTGGTTGGAACAAAAATGATTGCTTTCCCTTTTAGAGCGATGTATGTGACCTTCAATTGTCAGCAAACTTGGCGACTGACCGCACTCAAAGAGCCGCAGAAAGCCCAGCAACCGACAAGACAAACTCAATAACCAAACGCAGGACCGGGCACAAGCAATATCAAAATGGCCTCACTTCCCTGGCGACAAGGGCAGATAATTGCGTTACGATACATCACTGGCAAGAGTTACCGGTCTTATATGGTTCAGCCTTAGCTAGACATATACACAATTTGAAATCTTGATTTACCACATGTAGGTCACTATGTGTGTCGTAAGAGGCTGCATTACACACAGGAATTTGAAGTTTAAACGGTATCCAACAGACAGACGGTATACATATAGACAAGCAACATACAGATAGACAGGCAACATACAGGTAAAGAGACAACATTCATACATGTACACCCACACAGCAATTCCTACAAACAAAACAAACAATCCTTGTCTACATCTTCAGACGTACTGGGGCATATAAGTATAAACTTAAATTTTATATGATAAATCAACACTTTGTGGATGATGTGGGAAACAGCCCGCCGACCACCTTTACTTCCCAGGACTTTACCTGGTACCTATTTAAACGCTGTTTGACCTGGAAGCAAAACTTATTTGGGTACCTAATTTATAATTTACCCCTGACGTCACGACAACGTCACTGGAGACATTCCCAATAAATTCTAGGGCGTTCAGGTTGTAGTTTCTCGCGATTTCTCTACAGTAAATTTTAGGGTTAGGGTTAGGGTTAGAAGACACTAGATGAACACTCAAAAAAAAAAAAGCACTACACAACAGCACACTTCCACCCCTTGAAATAATGGACTGTCAGGTCAGCTGTGGATATCCCACGGGGATTTCGTGTTTGGGGTACGTTATAAATTAAGAACACTTATTTGTGAAACATTTCCGGCTTCATCAGGATATGAACCCACGATAATCCGATCTGCAGGCGAGCCTCTAGTCACTACACCACGACGGCTACCCAATCCCTACAAATTAATCATCTAAAACAGGTCTATATGCGGAAGACGCAAATACACACACACACACGCACACTAAGAGAGAGAGAGAAAGAGAAAAAGAGAGAGAGAGAGAGGGAGAGAGAAGGGGAGTAGGACGGTGCTGAGTGAGGAAGTGAGAGAGAATAACAAGAACAAAACGAGCTAGATAGGACGATATATGTGTATAAAAACAGACTGACAGAAAAGTGAATAAACTGAAAGTGAAACGGGGGTTTAGAATTCTCACTCTCACTAAATGAAAATATAAATCAAGTATCAAAAAACATCGCTGGCGGGAAAACGAGAAACCGATTCCTCCCCATAAACAGCAGAAGTGTAATTATCTCCCTGTAAACCAGACGGTCCCTGTCACAGAACACACAAGTCTGTTCTTCTGTCTAAAGAACAATAACTTGGTTGATAATGGGATTATTCTCCCGAAATAATGTTTTTTCGTTTATGATTTCTCTCAACAGATAGTTTCTAATCAATATTTGTCCAGTCTTATTGCGTGTATAGGGACAACAGAACAAAGCTGTTCTATTCTGCTAGGAAATCTGTCTGTACAGCTATGACGACACTGGCTATTTTTGCGTCGACACCGAATTAAATAGCATGATGTGGTAAACCCACCTGTTTCTCAAATGGGTTCTGAGTGGATAATGTACTTCCTGTTCTTTTTAGGACGAAATATTTCGTTATTTGAAGCGCTACTCTGGCTCTTGCCAGGGGCCGCAATATAGCCCGGCCATAAACATGGCCTAAAGGCTGAACGCGGTTTCTGAGACATCTCTACGGTGATCCTCATGGTGGCACACTGTGTCATCGGGTGTTTATCGCTTGTGTGATGTCCTGTGGGGTAGAAAGTAAGTCGTTCTGAGGAGGGAGGGAACGTGCGTGTGGATCATAAACCGACCCATCCCCCACCCACCCCACCACCACCACCACCAATACATACAATAGAAGACGAGTAAAATAGGTTGACTAAAATGTGCTTGGTGAAAAGACGTCTAATTCTCAACCCAACTGTCGATCAACACACACAGTAGCATTCACCTTTTTCTTGAAAGGATCAACGTAGAAGAAACTGAAGAAAGAAAGGGATAAAAGAAGAAGAAGACTAATAAGGAAGAACATGAAGAAAAAGAAGAAGTAGGAGAAAAGGAAGAAGAAGAAGAACGTAGAAGAAAAAGAAGAAAGAAGAAGAAGAAAAAAAAAAGACGAAAAGTAATAATGATAAAAAAATTGTAATAATACTAATTCACATATCACATATGTATAAATATATTTGAGGCATATGTTAACTTTAACTCATTCGATCCCAAGAAACGCATGCACGGTTCGGACATAGCCAGATTAAAGTCCGTATCAACGTGCGATACGCTGTTTGTATCTTTTGCTTCTTAATCTAATTCTGGGTGGCTTCAAAACAAGAATTCGATAATATGAATTAACTTTCCGGCTCGTTGTTATTATTATTCTTATAATTATAATGCGCTGAATGGCAAGTAAGAAACTATTTATATGTATATATGTATTTATATATATATTACATAATATACCCTGCCGCTCCATAATTACTTATTAAAGAGAATTATGTGTGTTAAAAAAGGATGGTGGGTTACTTAGCGCCCCTACAAATGCTTTAGAGTGGCCAGTGAGGATTGGGGTGCGGGGAGGGTGTGAGAAAGGCGATCATCATTCCTTTTAAACTACTGGCTAAGGAGGAAAGCCTTAAAGTTGCCTTCGCCCCAGGTTTCGGTGCCCTCGACCTTTAACCCCAGTATGCCCTCTGACAGGCACTTGGGAATTTATTACTTGCTTCTTTATTTTATATGGAGAGTCTTTCCCTAATTAATCCGTCCATTTTCTTATAATCCTCTCGTCGAATTTCATTCTTTGCGTGTTCATTCAACGGTCTTCTTCAGCAAGTTTGACTCGGAAGAAGCCAGGCTGTCAAGGAAACCTCTAGTTATTGATAGAACTGTTATCATCGTTGACACATCTGCTTCCCACCGGAAGAAGCGCCATTTGTTCATATTCAGTTTCTCAGTTTTCGCAATCTGGGGCCATGTTTTTCTGTTTAAGAGTGAGAACGTCCTTTGCTTAAGATTTCCGTGAATTTTGAGTTTTTTTCTTGCCGCTTTTTGCCGTTGGAGGAGTTGATAGTTTCATCTAAATCCCTTCCATGATAATCATCATCAACATTTTCATCATCATCATCACCATCATCGTCGTCGTCGTCGACCTCTTAATTATAGTTGTAGCTGCCAAAATCGCCAACTGCAATCTGATAATTATAATAACCATATTTTATTATCATAATCTTTGTTGTGTAGCTACAGTCATCATTGTTATCATCATCGTGTCATCATCGTTATCATCGATTTCGCCGCTACGTTCATAAATCAACAAGAAGATCGTCTTTAGACGCTTACAAACAGCTTTTCTCTTCTCCCGTGTTCCAAGCCACAATGATTTATTTTCTGGTTCTGTATCGCTGTTAAACTTTTCCGCCGATATAAGGTAACTGAACAAGTCTTGCACAATGTGTTGGTTTCTATCTATTTGCTTGACAGGTTATCCTGGCATCACAGACACCGCGGAGTCTATGCAAACCTCTCGGACAGAAACACATTTTCAGGGATCATGTAATTATAGGAGGCATTTGATTTTCCAGTCTGCCCAGGAGATGCGTGGGCCAACGAGCTACCCGACCAAACCAACAATCAATGAACCAACTAACCAACTAATCAACTAATCAAGAACCAATCAGCCAAAAAAAAAAAAAAAAAAAAAAAAACCAACCAACTAGTAAATAAACTAACCAACTAACCAACCAACCAGACAACCAACTAACCAGTCAACCAATCAAACAACCAACCAGTAAATAAACGAACCAACAAACCAACCACTCATCCAATCAAACAATCAACCAACCAATAAATAAACTAACCAACAATTTATCAAACAAATAACTAACCAGTTAGCCAATCAACTAACAAATGAGCCAACCAACTAATCACTCAGCCAACCAACCAACAACCAAACAACTAACCAACCAATCAGACAAACAACCAACAACCAGTTAAACAACTAACCAACCAATCAGCCAACCAAATAACCAGTCAGCCACCAACGAGCCAATCAGCCACCAAACAACAAACAAGCAAACAACGTACAACTTTTTTTCTCAATGTCTATCTCTTGGTCTCCCTCTCTCTTTCCTTACCTGTATTCTATATCTCCTACTTCCCCTTTCTGCCACACATATCTGCAAATCATTGACTTACTTGGTAATCGAATGAACGACAGACGAAAGTAGTTTCCTCCAGGCAGGCCTGGGCACATCTTTCTGCCGTCAGTCTATCCAGTGTCTTGTCATTTTCCCCCGGGACAATGCTGTAAGGTGTGGCATGGAAGCGGTTGAGGCTGACACCTGGGAGAGTCACAGATCAAAACCTTGTTCAGTTTAAAGAGCATAGACAGTTGAGGCTTTTAGCGTTATTTCCTCTTTTGTTTTTGACTGTATATTGTTTGATCTTATAGTTTTTGCTATTCCTCTTCATTGCATTATCACCTTCATCACATTCTTCATCATTTTTCTTCTTCTTCTTCTTCTTCTTCTTCTTCTTCTTCTTCTTCTTCTTCTTCTTCTTCTTCTTCTTCTTCTTCTTCTTCTTCTTCTCTCTTCTCTTCTTCTTCTTCTTCTTCTTCTTCTCTTCTTCTTCTTCTTCTTCTTCTTCTTCTTCTTCTTCTTCTTCTTCTTCTTCTTCTTCTTCTTCTTCTTCTTCTTCTTCTTCTTCTTCTTCTTCTTCTTCTTCTTCTTCTTCTTCTTCTTCTTCTTCTTCTTCTTCTTCTTCTTCTTCTGCTTCTTCTTTCTTCTTCTTCTTCTTCTTCTTCTTCTTCTTCTCTTCTTCTGCTTCTTCTTCTTCTTCTTCTTCTTTCTTCTTCTTCTTCTTCTTCTTCTTCTTCTTCTTCTTCTTCTTCTTCTTCTTCTTCTTCTTCTTCTTCTTCTTCTTCTTTTTCTTCTTCTTCTTCTTCTTCTTTTCATCATCATCATCACCATCATCATCATCATCATCATCATCATCATCATCATCACAATCATCACCACCACATCATCTTTTTCTTTTTCTCTTCCACTTCCTTCTCTTTCTTCTTTTTTTGTTTCCGCAAGAATAGCA
Organism: Candidula unifasciata; assembly: GCA_905116865.2. Classification (NCBI taxonomy): domain Eukaryota; kingdom Metazoa; phylum Mollusca; class Gastropoda; order Stylommatophora; family Geomitridae; genus Candidula; species Candidula unifasciata. The sequence goes on along the minus strand of CAJHNH020000087.1, from coordinate 824 downwards.
ACAACAGTCTTGCCAATGATAGGAATTTCTTCCTATTTTGAAAGTTTATGACGTGTGGCGTTGGTAGTCATGTCTATCCACAACCTTCTGTTTCGTTAACTTTCAATCAGTTCTGACACAGATGATCTTCTATGCCATGATGACAAACCATCCAGCATCTGTTCTCTTGGTCTCCTCTGCCTCACCTCCCCTCCAAATTTCACGTCACAGTGTAATCCAGTGTTCTCCCTCTCTTGACAGATAGCACCACAAACAGCAGAACAAGGAAAGGATACCAAAAAACAACATTTTTATCGGGCGTATACTGTCAAACCGAAAGACATAGACTTCAGGTGTCTGTCTTGCCAAGAAGGTCAAAGAAAGAAAGAAAGAAAGAAAGAAAGAAAGAAAGAAAGAAAGAAAGAAAGAAAGAAAGAAAGAAAGAAAGAAAGAAAGAAAGAAAGAAAGAAAGAAAGAAAGAAAGAAAGAAAGAAAGAAAGAAAGAAAGAAAGAAAGAAAGAAAGAAAGAAAGAAAGAAATAAAGAAGGTCAGAAATATAGGAAAAGAAAAAAAATGAAAGAATAAAGAAAGGAAGGAATGGAAAAAGGAAGGAATGATGTAGAAAAACAAAAACTGAAGAAATCCTAGAGCTGAGCAGAAAATACGAAGAAAGTAAAGAACCAAGAAATAAATGTAGAAGTTTTAAAATCTTTGCCATAATTCACGCAAACTAATTTGATTATTCCTCTGTCATACAACTTCCTATGTCTATTTTCGGCCGCAATGTCCAACCGGCCATTTAGTTTTCCTTCTGACAAATTTTGCCAAATTGTCCGGCGCTGATA